>CM042758.1:4574779-4583647 GCA_022496165.2 Catalaphyllia jardinei | reverse complement strand
GTAGTAGTAGTAGTGATATATTCCTTAAAGCAGATCTAATGCACTGTAAGTCTGTCCCCGCCGTATCCGTCATCTCCATCGTGCGGAATCTTTTCTTGAAGCAGATCTTATGTACTGTAAGTTCTTGCCCCGTTGTAGCCGGTATCCCCATTTGACTTTAGATCTTTAGACAACAAATCCAGTTGATTGTTGAGTGTCACGGATACGATGGAAAAGCGGGAGCAGTATTTTGAACTTGTTAAAGTCGCTATTCGTTTTTGCTATTTTTATTTAGCATGACCTCCTTATAGTGTGACGGATGTGATGGATGCACCGGGGACAGTTATCAATTTAGAATTGTGTCACAGAAAATTATTATCCGGTCAGTTAGCTTGTTGATATTTCAGTGTCTCTAAGATTTTCGTTAATCCTGAGACTGTTTGTTCGCTGCTAAAGTATTTAGATTACGTGCTTCTAAGGCATAGATCATGTGCTGGTATGTATGTCTTGTTTGCACTGCAAGGTGTTTTCCAGATCATTTAGCAGTGCAATTTGTGCCAAGGAGAAGTCATCCACAAAGACATACCAACCAAAAGGCATGCTTGTTTTCCATGTTTTAAAGAAAACTGACGGACAGCTTTTTAAGTCATAAAAAGTCTTTTTTTTTTCTTTGTAATGAAGCATCTACAAACTGCTTGGCCTTGTGAACTGCTTGCGTTGATTGAACAAAGCATGCCTATACTAAACTGCACTTAAAGTGCAAAGGAAAAACGACATTTTAAAGCCAACTATGGCAATGATACATTTGATTAATGCCTAATTGTCCAGCGTTAGTAAATTTCCAACACAACTATGTTTCCTTTTAGCAAAAGTTAACCAAAGGAATTTGATTGCAACCATTACGTAATCACTGTAAATTTTTTGGCCTTGTTTCTGCACCAATTGTCTGGCCTTTCATTTTTGTTTTGGTCTTTGCACCGTTGCGGCTTTCTTTGGCTGGAATTAATCGAAAATAAAAGACCACACTGAAGAATTTTAACAATCTAGCTATCATGCTATAAAGTTAGCATTGAGCTTTTTACAAGAGTTTACACTTAATGTATTGAATGTAACATGCGAGAAATTAAACGTTTTATCATTGATGTCATGTAAGTGTTTCTTCGCGGGTGTATGTCCCCTGGTGTCAAGCCAGCGGTATTTTGAAGCCAGCCCTTTTCTTCAGAGAATCCGCTGTTCTTCCGTCTTCAAATTTGAAACCATGGTCTCTCAAAATAGCAGTCCACTGTCCAAACCCGTGTTTAGTTATCCCTTTCTTGAGAAAATCGTCTTCTTCAGTTGTGAATTTCAAAACATGACGAATGTTACTCTGAGAGCGCAAAATTCTTTTATGCAGGACATCTTTCTTGGGGGAGGAGATGATATTTTGCACTGTTTCAACAGAGGGCACGGCTTTGGAAGTTGAATCTCCGAGTCTTGCGTGGACATCTTCGTCCACTTCTGAAACCTTGGCACCTTGAAGTTCCTGTAGGTACTCGTGACCCTTCAAAGCAACTTCTCGGGATCGTTGCTTTTGATAGTGTACTTTAGCAACAACAGAGCTGTGCTTTTGGTCTTCCGACAAAATTCTCTGCTCCTCGCTAGTGAGGCTCAACGTTTCAACAGTTTGGCGATAGCGCGTGGGATGATGCACTTTCCAATTGCATCAAACGCCAGTTTGCTCATGATCTCGCCCAATTTACCATGTTGGTCGCCATTTCTGTTGACGAGAACGAAATGATCGCACTGGGGTTTAAACAAAGGTCTAACGTACGAGATGTAACCAATCAGATCCATACTTTCCAGCAGTCTTAAACGCTTTCTGATCAATGAATCCACCCTTTTCCTTAGCTGTAGCAATCATGTCCACCGTCAAATATTGATAAGTCATGGGACGCGACCCCTTCACTTTGATGAACAGATACATGGCTACAAATTTCGTGGCAAATGTCAGGTCTGACGGGTTCAATTGAGCTGGACTCGATTTGCAAATCTTCACGGTACTTTCGTAGCGCGGCAGATGGAATTTCACGACCTCTAACAGCTCTTCCATTGTTGCCCAGTGGCCTCTTGCTTCCACTGTCTCAATGTCTAAATCTTGTGTCCACAGCAATCACATCATCTTTGCGACTGTCTTTCGCGCTCTTTTAAGGTACAACTCTATTGAAGAGAACTTTTGAAAGACTGCCTCTGATGCGAGATGAAGATTTCTGAAGTCGATCATTTCAGAAATAGCATCTATGTAGCCCAAACGCCCACCATGGCCGAGCTTGCATTCGTCTTGTAAGTAGTCGATAAACTTGAACAACAAATTTGGAGAACACAAACTAAAGTCCACCACGTCAAAAGTCAACTCTTCCTCAATACACGACAAAATCTTCGAAACTTAAAGCGTATTTAATTTGTTGGGCTGCACGATCTTTCTTGTAACCGCCACCGCTTCCAGTCAACCATTTCGTAAACACTTCGCCAATGTCGCAAGATAATGAAAATGAGGGAAGTAAGATGCAACCAAACATACCAAACCAAACATACCCAAGCAGGTCTGTGCGTGCCCTATTGTTTTCTTTATTGAAAAAAGACACCTTGCTTGGGAAATAAAACAGGAATGCGAAACAAAATGATTTGAAATATGTTCCAAATCAGCAATTCGGAATTTGGGAACCATGTGTTCCATTTACAGATAGTAACTCGGAACAGAACAGTCCTAAATGACCAATTTGGGAACGATTTGTTCCATTCACAGATAGGAACTCGGAAAACTCAAAACAGTCCTGATTGACCAATTTGAGAACAATATGTTCCATTTACAGTTGGGAACTCGGAACTAAATGTTCTTCTTTTACACTAGAGTGAACGTTTTGTTCCTACCTTGCAAAAAATCTGGTCCTCTTATGGTCAATAGGAACACAAAAAGGAGGAACAGTCGATACTAGAGGAATGTTCCTTTTCGAATATAGGAACAGCCAACGAAATCATTGAACAAACGAGGGAAAGACTAGAGAAAAAACTCCACAAAGCGTAAGTCAAGCGCTTAGGTGAAATGGAAATAATCTTTAAAATCTGGTGAAGTTTTTTTTCGCTCAAAGGTAGCAAAACGGGCAAGAATAAATTTTTGGAAAATGTAGAAGAGAGAGAGAAAGAGACTTTATTTGTGTGCTATTATGCCGAATTTGTTTATGCGAGTTTTTTCAGCATGTCTTTAATAGGACGTGTTTCAGGAAAAAAAAAACTTTCAGGTAAGCAACAAGTTGTTATCAACAGTATGCCAGCAAGGTGAAAGTTATTTTCTGATAAAAAAAGCTTCTTTCGGCGATTTTTACCGATACATTCGCTACTTTAATAACGAAAAAGAAGCGGTCCCAGAAGTGACTGCGAGGTAAGACTAACCCCAGATCTCTCTTTTTTTATGGATTCTAAATCCTAAGTTCTTAGTCCATTCAAGACAATAGATTTATAGGCTTGTGATTAAACCATTGCAATTACTGATGAACGCGAAAATGTTTACATCAGCCAAGGCTGTTAAACCGAATAACCTTGTAAGCTTTAGAAATTGTGCACATCTTAGCCAATACGTTGAAGCCTTTCTTTTTTTCTGCACGCTTGCAATTCCAGATACCAAAGGTTCTGATGTAACTCATTCTATACGATTGGTTCAGTAGAATACATTCTCTCCTTATTAGGCACCCATGAGTATTCCCCAACTGAACGTTCTACCAGAAGTTGTTAATCTTGTAATCCCCATATGTACTCTTAATTAACACAATTAATTCTGCAAACCCACATTTTATTTTTAAGGCTTCTGCCTGCATGTATTAACTTCCACTGTGGGGAATTTGCCGAAATTTTAAAGTTTAAACTGTTGATATGATTTAAATGTCTAAATCATTTAATAACTTCGTGCCTTCTTCAAAAAAGCGAGAACAAAAGCAAAAGCGCTAAAAACAGAAGAAGACCTTTGCAATCATATGTTACGTTATACATCTTTACAAACCACAACATAAAGCTTACATCCAGACCTTCTGCGATACGTACCTATCGTTGAGGGGTAGTTGATGAGTGTGATGTGGGTCTTGCCAAGATAATGATACTTGTACGTATACTCCCGTTCTTGTATCAATCTATCGATCTGTCACACCAGAGTTATGTTTGCTAGGTTTAATTTACACGGGGGCATAATTGCGTTTAGTGCTATGTTCCCTGAATGAACAACCGCGATGCTATCTTCAAAACCAAACGACCGACAATTAACCATTTTTGCAAAAACTCCCGCAATTCTTCAAGAGTTTCTTTAAGGGTATGTTGTGTTGATTAAGAATGTTCAGTTTAATAATTTGTCATTTTAAAAGTACGATGGATAATATATGCAGTACGTAAAACTGAAGAAAAACAATCTCAAACTATTTTTTTTTATATAGAACAAGTATTAGCTGTTGTCGATTGTCATAACTAAAAGCAGCAAATGAACCTGCTAGAACCTTTTTTGACAACTCTGAGAAATTTGCACCTGTATTAATACCTCCAAAATGTTTTTAATGATGATTTTTAAAACTGTTAAGTTCTGTTTATAAACCTGAATCTACAACCTGATCATTTTGTAAATCTATATTTAATCATGCAAGAGTGGTTCACTTTGTCATGTGAAGTATTAGATCCATTTTCGATATTCTGTTTGGATAAACAGGTTTTTTCAGGACAACACTTTCATTTTGGCAAATCGCCTCAAATTAAGTATCGTCAAACTAATAGTCAAGCTTTTATATCAAGCTAGAATGCCTGATTAATCGATTAATTTATGAAATGTTGGCAATCAAAGAGAAAGGACCAAACACAAAAGCGAACTCATTTCTTGATATTTTTCTTTAAACTCCTTAACACCTTCGCTAGTATTTATCTCAACTGATAATGAATGACCTTAATTGCATTTGATAATAGGGAAGCGTTATGATATAACGTTTATTTATCTATTTTTAATTTTTCTTCCTAATTACCAATTTGTTTAACGTGGTTTGTTTGGTGTTTGGCAAACGATGCATGAATTCAACTGCAGGTTATCGCTTAGGGACACTATTTTCAAATAATTAACTTTCATTTCTAGGTATACCAGGGGTGGCGCGAATAGTTCTTCAAGAACAATGGATCTCGCGAACATTTCGCAGGTGGAATTCACAGGTCTCGCAGTCTCGTTTTTTTAGCAGTTATGGGCGTCCCGAAGTCTCGATTTTGTTCGCAAGGCCAAGAAAGTCCGATGTCCACTTCCTTTTTGTTTATAATTGACGTCTAAAAGTCATGGTGGGAACGTGTCGCGCTCGCATTTAAAACACGTTGAGGTTTCCGCCTCGCAAAGTCTTGCATCTACCACTCACCATCTCCAATATCGACACAAGAAAGCCAATAGAGCAGGTGAATACTCGGCGAAGTAGAAACTTGATCTAAGTATTCTTGAATACAGATAGGATATATGTGTATGACTCGAAATTGAATCCATTGCAGCGTACGTAATGACTTGATCAGTGCACCACCCTTCAGCATGCCGGCTTTCATTTGCACTCTTAGCAAGATGTAGAAAGGAGGCGTGACGTATCAATGTCTTGCTATTACTCTCTTGCTCAAGATAAAACACGATACCTACAATGACTCGAACTCGGTTGTCTACTAAGGCTCACTAGCCTCATAGTTGAGGACTGACTAACTTGGTTTGACGCTATCGTAAACGGTAGTTTCACAATGACCCCTAGGAGACTAAGACTAAGCTAACCGTTTTAAATCACAATAAAAAATATATGTAGCTAGTAGCGAAGTTTTAGTAACAAAGTTAGTAAACTTCTGATGCAAAGGGTAACACATCAACTGCTTTTGATAAATTTATACTGATTTTCTGTTTTTGGACACGAAATTTTCCTGGTCCTGATCTCCCCTGTGAAAACGTCGCCTTCTAGAATTGTTATTAAAGAAACAGACAAAGAGCTGTTCTTATTTATTAATACAACCAGGTGGAGCTAAGAGGGCTTAGGATGAAACACCCTTTTCCAAGTCAGTCCCCTGTTAATTATTTATTAATCAACCTGCAACAAGCTGTTTATCTCTTCACTTAAGTTTCCATTTATATATAATTTAACAAATAATCAGCTCCCAGTACTACTTATATTTTGATTTTCTACGTTATCGTTCCTTTAAGGTCAATTCGCAACAACGCAAGTGATGCATGCTGATTACATTAATTGTGTTTCGTTTTAAGATATCTCCTTCTAGGCATCTCGCTTGATGGCGACCTTGATGTACGTAATTCCAACGTTGTCTCTATAAGAATGAGTCTCTTGGTAGCATCTTGTAGAGCAATCTCATGGCTATCTTGTAGAGCTTTCTCTTAGTATAAAAAGAACGAAAACCCAGGGAATGGGTTCCATTCACACAAGCCCCCTTGTAACACGCTGGGGGTATGTGCTAACTTGTATCAATATAGTACAATGGAAAACCCCACGACATTCATCACCATCCTCTCTATTATAGCGTGGTTTTCTTTCAAGAAATGACCAACTCATTAGGGGTACCCAGCGGATCGTTTCGGTAAAATATCTAGTAAAACATCTCTCGGATTTTCTCAGTGGATTTGCACTCAGTACTTTCGTGATAAGAGACAATTAATGCATTTTGTTTCGGGATGAGTAAAAGAAAAAAACGTTTCGGGTCCCGTGGAAACCTGATGAAACCCGAAGCACGAGTTTTTGAAATTACTTCTCTAACAAAGAAAATTAGTTTTAATTATCATTTCAACACGTTTTTAGAATTGAAATATTGTATTTGAGACGTGAAATGTGCATGATGTGCATGATCCTATCACCTAATTGCTGCCCTGGGACAATTTTTGAATATTCATCAACTGATGTCACGTGGTTACGAAGCTGTTTGTAAGTTCTGAGCGAACACGTTGCTTTGCAAAGCAAATGGCAGAGTGTAGATTTACAACTCCTAAAACTTGCGGAGAAGAGGAAAAGTGTGTGGCCAGCGCTATTCCGAGGTAATGTGTGCATTTAGTCTGATAAGATTTCTAACGTCAGTGCCGGAGGTCGGAAGTGTACAGCAAGGTTGAAAGTGGACCAAAACACGAGGTCGCCATCATTGAGCGAGAATTTCAATGGCCTTTTCTGTTTTGGGTTGTTTAATAACTGTACCGTTGCATTCAACGTTTGCAGTAAATAATTTAGGTTTAAAGTTTGTTTCGTAAAATGTGTGATTAAATAGAGTTGTTTATCGGCACGTATTTTTGTTGCTTTATCAATATGCAGATTCAGAAAATTTGCATCCGTGTTTCAAATAATCTGAAACACGGCTTTCAAGCACGGCCGTGTTTTCAACTCGGTTTTCATTGGGTTTCTAAACCCATCCACCTGACCAGAATATGATGCTCTGATTGGGTAAGAGTGCATGAATAATTAATGAGTTTAAGAAAGAATTTTAAAACGGTTCCAAACTAAATTGTTCACCCGCAAAATTACCTGTTGCTGCCAAAACTTAAGCAACAAATTACGCGTCAAACGTTCATAATTGATTTTAACGATGAGTTTGAAAGTGACAACGAGGCAAGATTTCCGTATAACCCCATACATTTATTATGCATACAGTTCTTTGTTTAACTAAACAATAGCTGAATCAATGGAGCTCCTGTGAGACTTATCCACTTTGAATAACTTGAAATTTGCCGTTTTTTTTCTAAGTGTCGCATACTTTTAGACTTAGAAAATATTGGCGAATTTAAGATCTAAAATACGGAAAAACTCAACGATTTTTTAAAGACTTAGAAAAATTTTACGAATTTTAAGTCTAAATTGCGGAAAACGGCAAAGAAATATCATATTTTAGGGCGCATTATTAGCATTTTAAAACTGAGGGTAAGCTTGAAACTGCTTAAAAAAACGGCGATGTCAGTCTATGCGCTCGTTTTAAAATGCTCAAAAATAGTGATTTAGGCCTCAGAAAAGGCTCCTTGCGGTTAGCTTTAAAATGTTGATCGGGTCAGCGAGTGTTCTACTTATTTTGCGAATCAAAACAATGTTAAATAAAATTCTTGCTTACCTCTCGTCTCACTCCGCATTTTACCCCCTTGATTTCTGTCCTCAAATTCACTCCCAAGCGATGAACCTGTGGGTGCTTACCATTTGTCAGAATAAACCGGTTGGGACGAGCATTGAATAATGGTAAGGGTTTTTCCAAAATCAGCAAACCAACCGAACGAAATGGCGCTTACCATTTGCAACTCGATTTCCCGTAATTGTTTTCGGCTGATGAGAGACTGGAAACTGGAAAGTTTCGCAAATGGTAAGGAAATTTCCACCGTTCCGTTCCGAACGGAAAAAGAGGAGTACCTCTAAAGGTACTCCACAATTTCCGAACGGAATTTCCGGAAAATGACCTTAAATTGTAATGTAAATTTTTATGCATTTCAACCAGTCAAGAAAAATAAAAATGATTTGTCGAGGGGTAGTTTTCAACTTAACCTCGTAGTGTAGTGGTGTAGCAGGGAGACTGGTGAGCGAGAGTTGTGCGAAAGGTAAGTGGTTCGAGACGTGCCGGGTACAATGGGACAGAAAAAAAGAAAATAAAAAAGAGAAGTACAGGACCAGAGGAATACGGAGTAGAAAAAGGAGAAGAATAGAGCAAGGGGAAGAAGAGAAGGGACAAAAAGACAGCGCACAATAAAATCCACTTTTATTCATACAGTAAGTAATAATTATCAATGTATATATTCAATACCTTAGGGAGTTGCTATTGTCTTCAAAAACAATAGAGCGCATGCATAATTAATCATTGTGCATGCATAATAAATGTATGGGGTTATACGGAAATCTTTCCGAC
>CM042758.1:4559779-4569779 GCA_022496165.2 Catalaphyllia jardinei | reverse complement strand
TTACATTTCAATATATTTTTTAAAAAGTTAACAAATAACGGAAATTAATACACAATCAATCCAGAGTGGTTTTGAAATGTGCAAATTCGTGAATATTTACACTCTGATGAAGTGGAGAAAACATACAGAAGGATTAATGAACAGCTACTGAAAGTTAAATCCAATAGAGTAAATAGACGTTTCAAAACCTTGAAAATAACCTAAGAGGTCATCCCCCCTGTATAGGTATGTGGGGCGCCAAAGGGCCTTGCTCTTAGATAAGGTATAGATTTTGATCATTTTCAAATATAGTATGGTTTGTACATGTAAGTCAGCTTTATGGCCATGTCTTAAAGGAAGATATTTTGTTTCTATATGTCTCTTGGAAAGTGCATTTCTTATTTGAGGCTCTTCTTAAATAATTACTTCCAAGGGGTGGAACTTGGACTGTAATAGGCATCAAATTAAAATGAAATATTTTTCACACCTTTGAAATTTAAATATTTTTTTCCATTTTTTCTTTGCATAAATTTCTCCACTCCTCTTCAATATTGCGAGTGATTTATTGCTACAAACCTCATTTTATTCTGTCATACTGGATATTTTGAAAATAATATATATTTAAAAACTGCCTTGCTTTCACTTTACACTTTCGTCAATTTGCCGTATTTTTCCATTATATTATTGTTATTTTGTGTGATTATGGCATTCTATTCTGCGTAATATTTTGGAAATAAAAATAATTAATAATATCGTAGTTTG
Source organism: Catalaphyllia jardinei (assembly GCA_022496165.2). NCBI lineage: Eukaryota > Metazoa > Cnidaria > Anthozoa > Scleractinia > Caryophylliidae > Catalaphyllia > Catalaphyllia jardinei. The sequence continues at coordinate 4,569,038 of CM042758.1, read as the reverse complement.
TCTTTCTTTAAGGATAATAGTTTAACTTAGCAATGCCCAATAACTGATTTGCTATATAATTAAAAATTAAGAGGACTACATGCTCGTCCAATTTGAAAATAATTGGATGCAAAAAATTCCTCTGACAGCCAAATTGGACTCGGTCTGCCGCCTCGTCCAGTTTTGGCTGTCCTCGGAAGTTTTTTCGTCCAATTATTTCCAAATTGGACAGCATGTAGTCCTATTACATATACTGATTTATTACTTTCTTTTTATTTATAAAGGGAGCAAGCTTCTAAAGCAACTGGAGTGCTGGGTCGGTGGGGAGTATTACAAGATAATTTTACAAACGGGGTTGATAATATGAATTAGCAGCGTATAGAGATTCGGAAGCGTTTCGCGCTTTAGCCCTTCGTTGGAGCGATGCGCCGTTCGCCATTCGCCATACGCTCAGACAAAGGGCTAAAGCTCGAAACGTCAGCTTCCGAATCTCTTTACGGTGGCCAATTCATTTTATCAACCCTGTTGATAAAACCAAATTTTCTTTTTGCTTAGGTCGCTCTTTCCTGTTGTAAGCAGTCAGTGTGTTCAGCGAATTTCTGCAATGCACAGGTTAGCCACGTAGTTTCCTTGTAGAAAAACTACATGTAAGTTGTACGCTCTTACAAAATTAGTTTTTACCCAAAACTCCAACAACTGGTGCTCCTCTAAACGCACAAGTTTTCTTTATAACTAAACGTTAAGAATCTAAACATATGGGTTATTGACCAAGTGTGAGGTCAAGATATATATCTTGTTAACCAAGCGCGAGGGCTGTGGTGGGAGAATATCGGCCCGAGTACGGACCTCGCCGCGCTCGGTCCGTACAAAAAAGACCAAGGGCCGATATTCTCCCAGTACGGTCCCGAGCAAGCTTGGTTAATAAGTGATTTATTACACGACTGAAATTGTTTAGAAGAAAAGCCTAAATGATAGACTGCAAAGACATCATAAACTTCAAGCGCGCAATTTTTATGTAGAGCAAACTGAACGTTTACTCACGTCTGACGTTTTCGAAAAGAAGAAAAACAAAGTTGGAAGAGAACAATAACATTTTATGTGGAGTTAATACTTTTAGAAAAAGAAAAGAAGCAAAACTAGAAAATGTTCGTGCGGATCATTAGGGACAGTGCCCGGTCCAATACTTAGAGAATATTGGCTGATTTTAGTTGTCGGCCCTCTGAACTAACTTAGTCGTGTAATAATGCTGGATATTGGCCAAGTTCTCTTTTTGCGTGTTTATGGACCGAGACAAAGTCGAGATCCATAATTTAAATTGGGCTTTTTTTCTCTGGTGAAGTTTGCTCTAATCTTATTTTAGTTTTTATCTATTAAGGTTAACAACGGAAAAAAGAAAAGATAAAATCTTATCATTTTCTTCTTTTACCTCTTGGACATACAAGGGGAGGGAGGGTGTGGATTCCACCTCCCACCCCCTATCACTATATGGTTCTTTTTCCTAGAAAATTCGTTTCCCTCTAATGCTCTGAAACTTTCGGTACCTATTCATTCATGTCCCTCGCAAACAAGACGATATGTCATTTGTGTGTTTACGATTTTAGAAGTTTCCTTGGTAGCCTAAAACATCATCTAAGTCTATGTATCTTGACTTAATTCTCTATTTATTCCACTTCTCTTTATCAAATTGCGACGATTTTTATATGTCTACATTCCATAAGCATTTTGGTATAGTTTTTGATTACTGCTTTCCGTTTTTTCCTAGACTGCTGATCAAATGACGTCTTCACGTCACCTAGTACGTTTAAGAGCTAGAGGATTATATATGGAAAGAAATCGCAATTATAACTCTAAATATTATGTAAAATGTACAGGTATACGTTATACATCCAATCTGAGTACAATCAAAATTAATTGTTCAAATACTCCAAGAGACGAAAAGGAACTCATGGTACCTGGCTTTGAACAATTTGGTGCATGTTGATTCAGTTTTATAAACACACTTTGTCAGTTTCAAACTCATCGTTAAAAGCAGTTATGAATGTTTGAATAGAGGTACCGTTCTCAAAGATGTCAGAAAAAGTTCTGGCATTTAAGTTCAATTCTTTTAATAGTTAATTTTTCTTATAAACAACTGTTTTTATTTTGATTGCCGGTTATTCTCCAGTTCGACCAACTAAATGTAATTTTGAATGTTCGAAGAGGAATTACTAAACTGGCCGTTGTCTTAAAGTGGTACTATGTTCAAAAAATCATTTCCTTTTTTTCGTCCGATTTTGAAAGCGTATTCTCTTAACATCCAACTGGCAAAATTTTGAGCTTTGCGTTTTATCCGAAGGCTGTTTATTTTGAGTGTAAGTTTTGGATTTGACGGTCCGCCATTACTCGCGTTCACAACTGACTGATAGGACATCAGAGGGTTGGATCCAGAGAAAATGACGTCATTTACTCACCAGCTTAACATTTCAGCGTGTAAACACAATTTATTATATATGCAAAACACGGGTTTAAAAGTCCGAACGCCCGAAACTCCCGTGCTGCATATGAATTCAGCCGCGTACACACGCATTGCATTCTTAAACTAGTGAGTCTTTAAGGTCATTTTCTCCTTGACCCAGCTCTCTCAAAATTTTAAAGTTAGTAATGGCGGACCAATAAATAAGAAAATTCCAGTTGAAATAAACAGGCGTCTTTTTAAAATCAGAACTTAAAACTTGGGTCAGTTAGTGTTTAGTTGACATAGTTTTGAAATCCAAAGAAAAAACGAATTGTTTTTTTGGTCGTAGTACCACTTTAAATAAGTGAATCGTACCCTTTTACCCTTTGATTTTGATGCGATAGCAGTCGTATTTATTTATTTATTTATTTATTTATTCAGGTACAATCACACTCAGCTGCAGTTATGCCTCAGTAATTTACACTGAGCGAGTTAATAGGCAAATTAGAATAGAAATCTTAGTCTATTATGATTTATTTCCTCGTAGTAATCCGCGTAACACAGATTGACTCGCCTTAACAGACACAAGCGCTTTGCAAAGTCTTTGTTCTGAGCTTGAAGTGCCCAATATGTCTCTAATATCCTTGTTATTGTTTTCGGTTATCATCTTCTGCTTTATCATTCAATTTAGCATTAGTCTTCCTGTTCCTTCGAACAAGGCGCTGAAGTATTGTGAACATTAGACGGTAAGTGATTTAGACATCTAACAGCAGATGGCTCAATATCGTGTAAACACGCAGAGTTAACTTCTGCTATCATTTTGCCTGGTGATGTGCAATGTGAGTTGATTTTAATACCAGCAACTTTTTCTTATTCATAACCAATGAAATATTTTGGCTAGCGCGCTATTGGTCTAAATGCGTCACGTGACATTTTGCAAATATCATATAACCCGTAAAGGCGGATCTAATAATGCGGCTGTACGAGAATGACGTCAATTCTTCATAGTTTGCATTCAAAAGGAAATATTTATAGACGTACCTTAAATCACGATCCAACTTTCATGGCCATAGCCAATTGTCACAGAGTGGTGGCCAAGAAAGTCCTTTAGTCACAGAGTGGTGGCCAAGAAAGTCCTTTCCCCCCCCCCCCCCCCCGACCCGCAAGGCCCGAAAAATGCTGGGCCTGATTAGCAATCTACTATTTTTACATCATCAATAATAGTTCGTTCCGTTTTGAGGTTCGTGCGAGTGTCGTTGGCGGAAGTATGTAAAAAGATCCACCAAGAATAAGTCACTGATAATCAGTTCAGTGTAGTGCAATGAATATTTTGGTGAAAAAATCTTGCAAGGGCGCCATTTTACTCATGAAGATTTGTTACTTATCTACGTATTGATTAAAAGTTGTCAGAGTTTCAATTTCCTGCAAACTTAGGGGTAGAGGTAAAAGTAACTTTTATCGCAGGATATATAATAGTATAAAAGCCTTAAGCGGCCTTCACACGGCAAACTAAAGTTGGCAAACTCGTGTTGGCAAACTCAAGTGGCACAAAAACTGTCGGCAAACAAGTTGGCAAACTGTTGGCGACAACTAGAACTTGCCTCTATTCTCGCCAACTTTTTCGTGTTGGTAAACTCGTATCTGACGTGTGAACGGTTGGCCAACATGTGTTGGTAATTGTCAACGAATCAAAACGAGCTCTATTCACGTGATTTATTTGCGTGACACTTCACAAAATGGGAGACGGGAGTCAACACTACTTTTTAAATTTGTCGAAGCGGTTCACAATCGTCCCGCTGTACGAGACGTTTCATTTATAGCCTACAAAGATACTAAAAACAAACAAAACAAAACGGAGGAACTCGCGGACAAACTGGGTTTCGTCCAAACCTTTCTTTTTCTCCACCGCATTCTGTTTCATCTCTTCTTTTCCTCTGTGTCACTGTTGTACGTGAGTGCCACTGCACTAAAAAAGCGGCCATGATGCAAATTACCGTGTTTGTTATTTGACACGAGTTTGACGTGTGAAGGAAAGAGTTTGTCAACTTTTTGAAGTTTGCCAACACGAGTTTGCCAACTTAAGTTTGCCGTGTGAAGGCCGCTTTAGTAGCTCGCTGCTAGCAAAAATAGTTTTAGGCGAGTTACTATCACTTCAGGAGTATTATCTACTTTAAGGGAAACTAAAGAAATTTCAGAAAATAAACAAAATCAAACATAAGTTAAGTAGCGAAAAAATGTTGACATTTTCAAAGGGTTAATAGGAGGAAGCCATCGGCGTTTTAAGGGAATCCCTCGGGGTAGTCATAGCCCCTTATTGTACCTTAGGGGTAACTACTCAGGATCAATTTTTTTTATTCTCTGTCAATTCAAATAAAATTTGGACTTTAATTGGTAAGATAGATGCTAGCAAGTCTTCTGGCCCATACAGTGTACCTGTTACTATTTTGCAAACTATTAGGGACTATATATCCGAGCCTCTTGCAATTTTAGTCAATGATTCCTTTGCTAGTGGTAATTTTCCTGAGAAATTACAATTAGCAAGGATTACTCCTGATTTAAGAAGGGCTCAAGATTTCATATATACCATTATAGACCAATCTCTGTTCTTTCTAACTTTAGCCGGCAAACTATTTAAAAAAAAGGCTCTGTGCTATCTCCTCTACAGTTATTTGGAAGAATTAAAAATACTTTAATCGTATGTCTGAAACTTTCGACATTTCGACCAGTTTTACTGGTCCTCTTCAGGTTGTTAAAATGTTACCAATATGCGTATCGTTTTTTTGTAGTTCAACTTGGTAACCGCACATGACGAATAGTGATCATTACCCGACGTGTAAATGATATTAAAATGCGCGGGAAATGCAGGCCTATCAAGTACTTTTACTTTTTATGATAATTCATCGTATCCTACAGTTTTTTTTTTGACGATCAAAGAAGGAGTTTAGGATTGGTTTCCATGTATCAACGTGGTCAAAACTGTTAAGGACTCTCATTCCGTAATGTCTCTGTCGTAGTGAATCAATTCCTTCGAGAACTTTTCTTTGCTTTAATCCTCTCTCTCTCTCTCTCTCTCTTGCTACGATCTCTGCGTTCCCCAGTCAACGCCACTTTGGCACTCCATGGTGTGCCGATCTAGACCTCCATCCTCTTTGCCCATCCGGACCCATCTGTTTTTCGGCCAATAGAGTGTTTTCTTTATGAAGGTCTTTATTTGTTAGTCTGACTTTGTCCAATGTGTTCTTTCTTCCTTGTTTGGAAAAGGCGCCATGTTTCTCCCACATATACAGTATTCTGGAAGGCAAAAGGGATCTTATATACAACGCATTTCTGCCTTTCACCAAGCAGCTCTTGAAATGTGCGTTTAATCTCTTTTATCTTTCTTCCAGGTTTGTAAGCACTCGAAAAGAGTGCCGTTTAACAGTTCTCCTGAACTGCTCAGACAACCCTTTCAAATCCTTTCTCGTTCTTCTTGCTCTCTTTTGTCTATCTGTTGAGGTCTTTGTTTCACAAATCTTCCCACGGTTTCTCTGGGGTACCCACTCGCTACAAACACGTCCTCGATGTTGTGTAGTTCCTCCGCTACCTGTGTTTTCATCACATAAAGCCCTCGCTCTGTCAGCAAAACCTTTTATAATGGCTCTTTTCATACTTTCTGGGTGATTGGATCTCTTATTCACATTATGCGAGTCTTCTTGTAATGGACAGAGTACATTACCCTCTTGGTCTTTCTGTCCACAGTCTGCTTTAAATCCAGTACCGGTAAAACATCTCCTTCTTGATCTTCCTTTGTCCTGGCTAGCTCTATGGTACTGAGGTGCAATGAAGGATCAGGAAGGAGAAACTCAAGAGATATTATATCACCTCAATACCAAGTTCCAAACGCAGTTTAAGCATCAAAGTTGATTAAAAAAAGACTTAATATTCAACATGCGAATCTCGCGAGAATTTAGATTCATTCAGTTTGTTTATACTGTCAGAAATTTCCCAAACAGAATATGTTAGACAGCGTCAATTTTCGAAAAAGAAATTTAAAAAATTGGCCTCGTAAGGGTCACGTTCTCTCGAATATCCAGATTGTGGCTATTTCACGTTCTTGTTTTGTGATCTGTTGAGATAAAATTCTCGCCAGTCTGATTCGCTCCGACGAAGGGCTAGCGCTCGAAACGTCACCTTCTGAATCTCTTTACGGTGGCTAATTCACATTATCAACTCAGTTGATAAAACCAAATTATCTTGTAATACTCCCACCGACGCAGCACCATAGTTTCTTTAGAAACTTACCCCCTTGATACGGCCCTTCCCTGCTTTTCTGGCCCTGACATGAGTCTTCGACCCATTCGAAAACCACCACGTGACCTGGATGAGCTCTAAGTTTGAGCCCGCGATGTGGTTACCTTGCTTTGACAGGTGTCAATTGACCTGTTTTTGACCGACTTTTTGACCATAACACAGATTTCCAGTGTCAAAGAAAGACGCCCTCGACCAAGGCTGTATGTCTGGCCCTTGGGGCCGCCGAAAGTCTGCTATAATGGCCACAGCCCTTAATCTGAATAGGTAATCATATGGTTTCAAGTTCAATTTGGAATTAATTTGCACGAGTGATTTTTTCAAAAAGCTGAAACTACACGTGTTGCTTCGGCGAGTGCAAATTCAGCTTTTTGAAAAACTCACGAGTGCAAATTAATTTCAAATTGAACGAGAAAAAAACTTTATGATTACTTATAAATAATAAAAATATGAAAAAAAATACCATGGAGGAAGAGTTATAAGATTTTTGTTAAAGCCATTTTTTTTCGCATTTGAGAAAACTTTTCAGTTCAAAGTTTCCGTACAAAAACATTTGTCATCGTTTTACGTGATATCATTGGCTTAGAAAATTTCCCATTGTCTTTCAGCAAATCATTAGAAAGAATTACGATGTATAATTTGCAGTGATGTTACACTTTTTGCACCGGTGTTACACTTTTGGCACTGGTGTTACACTTTTGGCACTGGTGTTACACTTTTGGCACTGGTGTTACACTTTTGGCACTGGTGTTACACTTTTGGCACTGGTGTTACACTTTTGGCACCGGTGTTACACTTTTGGCACTGGTGTTACACTTAAACTGCACTGCTCTCAGCCAAACAGAATCGAGAAAATTTTCCATGCATGTTATCAATTTTGTAAGTGATGATGACAGTGTGTACTGTCAAAAGTCCCTGGCCTATTTTATACTCAAAAATACTGTTCTTCTATAAATTTATCCCGATGTCAAGGACGTACCACAAAAAACTAATATGGACTTGGTGGAGATTTTCAACTGAAGACATTTTAACGGTGGTTAGTTTTCGATTAGGGCCGGTGCACTGTAAAATATCAGTGCCTACCCCAAATGGACTTAAAATACAACGAATCTTAGCTTGTAGAACAATAATTTACCATATACGACGTACAAAGTCACCAACAAATCTCTATTAGTCACGTTTTTACTTACTAACCAGCTAACAACATACAATGTTTGAAATTTCATTTCAATTCCCAGTATTAGTCTTGGTTTATTTTTCTACTGTATGAGTCCTTTAAGTGCGCACACTTGGTTTGATGATTTCTCCTTCTAGGCGCTCCTTCTTGATAGCGACCTTGATGTACCTGATCCCAACCTTCTCTACTGCATCACTCTTGTAAACCTCAAGATTGAGTCCCTTACTCAGTATCAGTCGGTTGTTGTAGCCGGCGGTCCTCACAAAGCCTCCGTCATGAGCAATGTAGCACGATCCCCAGCGTTCATCCAGCTTGAGAGTAAAGACAAACTGACCGGGAAAGAAAGAGTCACTGGGTTTAGGCTTATTGGGTTCGTATCGTGCTGAGGTCAAAGTAGAGCCAGACACGCCTTCCATTCCATAACATGGAGAATGAACGCCGTAATTCCCCTTGTCAGTTGTGTGAAACCCGATAAATCTGGTACCGTCAGACACGCCATATCTGATATCGCTGTCAGGCCCCTGTCCAATGCTGATGTCATTTGCAACTGTGATCTCTACGGTCAGCGGAGTCGAATCTTTACAGACGCCCGTGGGAATGATAGGGACTTTGAGAAGAGCGGCGTGGTCTATTGAGCCTGCGTTGAATGTTAGTTGGTCAGCGGTAATTGTGCGAGAACTGTCAATGTAGGACGCATGCGCCTCTAACCAAGAAGGAGTCATGGTTTGATGGTAAATCAAATTTTCCTAAAAACGTCGGTATAAAAAGTAATCAAGACTCTTAGGGTTTAGTTATAGGGGAGCTCCAGTGTGCCTGGCGGAGCACCATGCTTGGTTAAAGATAATATTAAGTAATAATCTAAAGTACATATCAAGTGTTTCATGGATATCACCTAATAAATACCTAAGAATGTGCTTAATATGTATTAATTACTAATAGCCAAATTGTAATGAAAACTAAGTCTGTTAATAAGATAATTTTTAAAACGCTCAGTATTACAAATCGGAAGTGTAGGTTTGACCTGTCTAAGCTTAATGGTAGCAGGGTTAATCCTAGGAAGAGAGTTGTTAAGGAGTGTTATCTGTTCTTCTACTTGGACGACTTAGTTAAGAAAGGAAAGTTCTTGAGGGCCTGTTTAAAATTTTTGCTTGAGGGCCACTCGTATTCTATTTGCGATCGACGGTTTGGATCTATACAGCGCCTTTTCGACACCCACAAGGTTATTGAAATCCGGCGCCAGTGGGCGATAGTGCTGGAACGAAGTCACCTGAAAGACGTTTGAACATATTGGGTTACACTGAATATGATCAAAGATTACAAATCTTTCCTCAAGAAGCAGTACATCAGCAGAAACGAGGACTTGGACCGTGAAAAAAATCAGG
>CM042758.1:4503389-4523107 GCA_022496165.2 Catalaphyllia jardinei | reverse complement strand
CCAGAGCCTCCAGACGAACTTAACCCTGAGTCAACCCTCATTTTTTATCTTTAGACCCGTGAGATCTGAGGGAGTTCTTTTACTTCCTGTGAAAAAAATGCTGATGTCCATATTACATATTCCCACCATTATTGAAATACTTTTGGGTGGCCTGCATGTGAAGTATGACAGTAGAGGACCACATCCATAAAAACACCTGCAGAAACCCCCATGGGAGGTGCTTCTGAGAATAAAAAGATACTGGACAGGGTTTACTCAGATGGTCAGTATGGAAGATGGAAAAAAGGGGATTGGGTTCTCCTGTGCTGACCAGAGCATAATATATCAATATATCTTAGTTTTAATAAATTATCACTACAAGACATTCTGTAAAAAATTTTTCTACAGTAGCATTTTCTAAAACGGCCACACAGTCTTGAAATTAAGGTGTGTTTAAAACATAAAATAACAAAATGGCACTATGATTACTAGTAAATACATGTAGCATTGCCGAGGTTAGCCTATCATTGACTTAAGAGTGGTTATCTCTCAATAATTGGGGGTTTTCACATGATGTGAACTAAAATTCAAACTGCAAAACTATTGATCCTTCTGAGATTTACTTTCATGATGTATGTATAGGGCAGCTGAAAAATACTATAAATTGATACAAATTTTTGCTCCAAATGGTATCTTGGCTTTATGATAGACTTAATGATATGCTTGAATTTTTATGATTTTGTGTGGCATAGGCCATTGCAGAAATGTGAGAGAACTGGGAAAGAGTACGGTTGTTTTCCGTTTGTTTGAAAAACTAAGATATTCAAATGAAAGATCGACTACATTTGAGAGTCTTTACTGCGAATAAAAGTACTTGGAGGAGGAAGATGGCAATCTGGGAGCTCTTCAAATATCACCCAAAGTAAAGCGTTTGTATGGATTGGGTAGACAGGCCACAAAATTATAAGGGTTTGTATGGAATTTTGCAACTTTTGCAAGGCTCCCATTTGGACAATTTTCCGCTGAAAACTCTTAAACTTGGCTGGGCAGCTTTTTGTTCATGAACATTTCATTTGAAATGTTAAGATTTTCAATCTCATCAATACAAGAAACTCGCCCCAGTCCTCTCACATTTCTGCACTAGGGTATGGCATTTGCATGACAGCTCAGAGAACTCTCATATTTGTTAAATTAGTGACTTACTTAAGAAATTAGGCTTAATCTGAACAGTTCATGTATAGAAAAAAGTATTAAAATAAATTAATGTTTTTGAGTTCCAAGAGAAATAAATTGATTTCACACTTTTGTAGCAAAACTCAGTACAGATGTTTGTGTTGGTTTCCAGCTGCCGTATTGGTACCCATCCGCATGGGCACAAGCATGGTGTCTCCATACAAATTTCTTTAAATTTGGGTAAATAATTTCTCCACATATCTTGCTTTAAAAAATTGCCGTGACCTGAATCTTGGCGAGAGTCTTTGGGGGGTCTTTGCATAATTGCCCTCTTTCTCTTCCGAGATTCTGGACTTTATCAATAAAACAGTTTTGATTTTTATTTTGATCTAAATGTATTTTGAATTGCATGACACTGAAAACCAGCTATTGTATTGAATCCTGTTAGGGTCAACCGATAATATATTACAGATTTCCTATAATATCCCAAATTGTTTCTTACAGTCTACTGGTACCCATACTGCCATTGTCTCAACATTAAGCCATTTGATGTTTAAAACATGCCCTTGAAATTTATGTAAACAAAGACCTGTGCAATCACTTGGTATTAAAAACCCATAATTTTGCCTGCACTGAAACAATAATAACTATTAATAATTATCTGCATGGCTTTGAAGATGTCAGCATGCTGGAGATCATAGGCTTTTATCTTCTATGAGCTATTAAAACTTTCCTGTTAGTGGTAATGGTTTTCCAAACTTTTCAGCAAGATCAGTTTTGGAGTAAATAGTTGGAACTGAATTTTACTGATTGATTCAATATTACTCAGATGACTTCTCAGTCAACATTGTACAAATTTTCCTTACAAGTCTTTGAGCCTTTCTTGAAGACCTAAAGGCAAGAAGTTCTTCAGACATCAACTTAGGCATGTAGTTGCTTCAGCTGGTTATCATGAGAACTTTGATTCTGATCCACAGCCCCACATTTAGATTGCAAGCTTGATTTAGATTTCAATTTAGCTTGTTCCGGGTTGTACTGCAAACACTGATCATAAGACCAGAATCAGATTATTCTGATCACTGTCTTCTAATCTTGATTCACTTCCTTCCTTCCTTGACTGTTTTTAAATACTCATGCTTGTATTTCTTGAAGTTGGCTTTTCTGTAGCTAAAAAGAAATTTAATTAAAAAATAAAGATGTGGAAAGTGTATTAAATGCCATTAAGATTTACCCAAAAAGTCTAAAATTTTATAATTTAACTTTGATATGTACAGTACTTAACAAAATAGAAAACATGGACTGTGTAACTTCTATCAAGTTTTAGTATAAATTTACTAGCGTTCTATCACCAATGGCGTTCTCTGATTAGCTACGCTACTCACATTCTGTTCTGTGATAGACAGTGAGTAGCGTAGCATCATGCTCTGGAGGCAGCTTCTTTGTGTTTTTGAAGCGTCTGTAAAGAGGATTTAGAGTGAATTTCGAACGACTAGTAGATTTATACTAAAACAATTAGATTATTCGCTCTCGATTTCTATACGTAATAGTTGACTCGGGCTGCGCCCTCGTCAACTATCACGCGAAATCTCGAGCTCATAATCTAACCCGAGCCGCAGGCGAGTGTTTCCACAGCTTTTCGAGTTCTCCCAAACTTCACGAGTGTTTCTATAACTCAATAAAAACACGGAGTACATGTTTTCTATTTCTTTTGTAGCACACCATGACAAAAAAGGAAAACTTTGATCATCAAAATGTAAATTCTCTTTACTCATGCCATCAATTCATCAACAGCTTGTGCTACTGTAGTTCTGTGTCTCCATTGAGTTATAGAAACACAATTTTAAACCAATCAGCACGCGTATTTTCTCAGGGCTGTTTTCTAAATCAAAATAACATGTGCTGTATGTATATCTAACCATGGGGATGATGTCCAGAAGAGTTTCTGGTCTTTTCATAAACATTTGATAAAACAACATTCCACAAAGTAAATCCATGGGTATCTGTCTAATATAAAATTACCACAAAAGTAAAAGGAACTTTAGATCTTAGGCTCAGTGAAAACAAATGCTTGGAAACAAATAATTTGTCAGTAGCATAACATAATAGGTAGATCCAAAATGGAAGCGGACCAGCCTCTTGACTATTTAGAAGTCAATTTTGCTATGGAATTAACTGAACTCAGGACTACCAAGAACAGCACCAGCTAGTGGCCAGAACTGAACTGTAACCTTCAATCTAACAACTGTCATATATTCATAAGTTCAATCCTTATAACTTCAGTGCTTTAAACCACTAGGCCATGCTGCTTACTAGGACTTAGACTGCTGCCACCCGGCCTCTTCTCTCAGAATCTCCTAGATGAATGTTTAGCCAATGCCGATGCAAAGAGTAGTGTCTCACCTCATAACCCTTGCCAAAGTTCAAGAGAACTTGGACTCAGACACTAAAGACTCAGATCTTTTCTCACTTTTAAAGATTTCAATAATAATTTACTTATTATTAAAATATATCTTTTTTACTTACAATTCATTCATGCACTGTTTCATAGCTTTGTGTTCTTGACGACAAGACCATGCCAATGAGACTGTTCGGTTATGAGCACATTTTAGGAAGGCTTTTGCAAAGACAATAACAGGAAACAATTTATTATTATAGAAAGTTAACTAATTTTCATTGTGCAGTTCCAGAAAATATCCATACCCCCACCACGGAGGGAATTTCACATAAGCCCCCCTCCTCCCTGGAATTTCCATTTTTTGACCACTAAAACAGCCCCCCACCCACCTCTCCAGAAATTCCACTACTATTTAAACACCCCCATACCCTTTGGAAAAAATAGTCAAGGCAAGAAAGTGTGTTAAAGTAAAAGTAAACACTATTTCCATTTTCCATTTCCACTCCAAACATTTAGTCATCTGCATTGCACATAACTATTACCCAACTAGTAATATTCTCCATCGATTGTACCATCTATACCTGAAGATACTCGCAAAGAAAGCACTCGGCAGTTTAGCAAAACATGCTTTAAAAGAAAAGATAAAATGGTAACTTGTCAAATTACCTTCCTTGACGACTAACTCCCTTTGTAAATGTGATACAATTTCCATTGAAGGTCTGATAAAATGTGTGGATGAAATTGACGGGGTAGTGAATTCCCACATCGACTCTGTAACCCCGCTTCCTCTTCGACTAAAAGTCTTACAACTTTTATAAGATGAAAATGAACTAAGAAACTATGACGGGTCTGGGCGTCAAACCCAGGCCGACGAGGCCTACTTAACCACTGTACCACTGCGCAGCTGGCTACCACACCTCCCAAGCTACATAATTATAATGAACAATACTCTACATTAACATAGAGTTTCCCTAACATACAAATAAAAGCTAACCACAAGCAAAATGCAGTGAAGTTAACTGCACGCAAAATGCAGTGAAACTAACCCCAAGCAAACCTAACTGTGCTAACCGCAAGCAAACCAAAGAAATAACCTATGTAACAGTGCTAGCTGCTCTTGTTCAGTACCGTTCAGTGCATGAAGTCGAATATTAATAATGTGAGTTGACCGCTGACATAATAAAATCATACCGCGGAAGGGGGTCACAGAGTCAATGTGGGAATTCATTTCCTGAAATTGACACCATACTTTTTATATTGAAAACACAATCGCTAACAGACTCGGGGAGAAAGCCAATTTACAGCAAAATTATGTATGTGAAGAAAAACGGGATAAGAAATTCTCAAGGTTGTGAAATCATAACATCATTTTTACTTTTATAAAGAAACTAATTTTTACAAAAGAAATCAACTGCCACTTCGAAGACCGATGCAAAAACAAACTATGCTAGTCTCCAGTGCTTTTTGATACACAAGGTGACTCCATGTGGACTGGTAACAAGTAATGGCAGCCATGTCTATGCAACAGCATGTTCTGCACATTTGTTAGCTTCCAATTTGTTTTTTGAAGAAAGAAAATGTATTTCAAATATAATGCGAGTAAAAAACAAGTATTCAAGCCACTATTTTTCATGTGAAAGTTCTACTTGGGAGGTAAGAAAGGATTTTTGAACAGCTAGATCGACAATCAAATCTGTATTGAATTGAAGGACCTGGAAACTAAATCGATCATACAACCCCCTTCCCTCTGGAATTTCCTGGGTCTTTAATAATTGAAAAGATTAGCATTTTTCCCTTACTTTCAGAATATTATGATAAATCGGGAGAATTGAATAAGAATCGGGAGAGTGCAAGGCAACACGTCAAATAGGGAGACTCTCGATCAAAATCAGGAGGTTTGGAATCTCTGTATCTAACTCTCTTCCCTCTTTTACACTGCCCACCCCCTGGACTGCCCCACCTCCCCCTCCCCGAAAAACAAGATGCAGACAGATAATGAGTAAATTAATACCAGTGACTGGACCTCAGTTCTGTACTAATTGTAGTTAATCTAAAAATCACATGGACTTTTCATTAAATAACTTTAAGTGTGGAAAGGTTCACAGATCGATCACGGAAATGCAGACCTGCCAACCCCTGGAGACCCATGAAAAAAAATCTGGAGACCCTACAAAAAATAGTGAGATTCAATTTTTTCCCCAATCAAACCCCATTTCCATCGAGAGAACTAGACACCACTCCCCTAGTTTCAAAATAGTGGACAGACACGGAGAAAAATGATAAGTTATTGAACACAAGCAAAAATCACAGCTCGGTACAAAAAAGGAGTAGGTACAGTGTTTTTCTTTATTAGTTTATTAATTAAGGCACTAGCTTTCCTCGTAAATATTCCATTTTTATATATTGAATATTCAACAACTCAATTTATTTCATTTCAGAAAGATTTTTCCCAAAAAAACGTGAGGTTGGGAGCCTTGTCGTGAGATCGTGAGAAATGACAAAAAATAGTGAGACTCACGCGCGGCAGAGCAGTGAGAGTTGGCAGGTCTGGAAACGTATTTGATATATAGGTAGCCCCCATGTCGTCAATGAATCGACTCATTTCTCCCGTACTAAAATGAAACTACTGGGGGTGAAACTTAAACAGATCGAGATTAATCCAGCCAAGAATGCGTACCTTGTACATAAGAATAGCAATTGAGTTTCGCCTTCTGATAGAACCACTCTTTGAACAGATCATCTCCTTCCGCTTGAGTGGGAACGTCCATGTTTGATTTTACCCATCATCCAGTAGTGCCGTTAATAACCGGGAGAGCCTTGTAACTAGGGAGATCTATGTAACGCCTTACGTACCGGTGGTTTGTCACGTTTTGTTGTTGTGGAACTTAAGCTGCCGGTTAGGTTCCAAATCCGTGGTAAATATGGAGCAACATGGATGTATAAATCATGTCAGTAGCAATCATTTCATTGCGAGGAAAAGAGCCAAGGTCCCGTCGCTATTTCGTCTGGAATCCTGCCCTCCTTGGCTGCAATTCAACAAGTATATTCTCGCAGGATATCGCTGCCATTTGTCCACAAGTCAATGCGTGGATAGCTTGTTCTACATTCACAATGAAACATTTAATATTTATTCTCATGGTAAGTATGAAAGAAAAAAAGAATTTACTTTGCTAACGCTCGCTGATCTTAAAAATCCGTAAACTTCTGGGGCAGAAATTATTTTTCAAAAAAACCTACATGTTCGAATTGCATGGGAGGTAACTTCGCCTTAATTATTAACCGTTGTTGACTGAAAAATACTGCTTGATGTTGAAATGCACGCTCATGAATATTTGTCCTCAGTCCTCCACGCCACTGAAGGAGGCTGCCTTTTGAATCACTCGCTAGTTTGTGTTGATTAATGCGTAGCTTCCAAGCAAAACTAATCAATGGGTCTTTTTTATCACCACCCTCGGTCAGATTCGGATACACTAGTTTTTGTGTTGTTCACACCTTTGAAGTTTGCCTCTGAGGGGCTCACCTTGCATACGGCAGCTGCACCTGCAGTACTAGCCGCACTCATACCTTAGCTGTGTTACTGAAACGACGCGATAATAGCCTTTTTCTTTGCAACTAACAGAAATAAACACAATGCTAAAGATGCTGTGGCCTCTTCTAATAGTTTGCTTGAGAATTCCTGGTTTAATTTGACCAGGAACAGCAAATTTTGTTCAAAATAACACTACATAGCTATTACCCTACCTGGCTTTGAAAAGGAGTTGCCATGCTAGGCCCAACGACCCAGTTTTGGCACCAAATTGGAAGGTTGGAGCGACAAAATGTTGACGTTTTTCACTTTTTACCATCTGATATGGTTTTTGGAATAATTCCAAAAACCATATCAGATGGTAAAAAGTATTATTGTAAATCCTTTTTCATGAACATTTAATGCAATCTCCAGTGACAAAGGTTGCCTAATTTCAGTGCTACAGTGTATTCCTGTTACACTGATGGCAGCAAAGTTTTTCCCACCTGCTGAATCCTGCTTGGTCAAATATTCAAATTCCAGGCATGCCAGCCGTACGCAAAGCAAGATTTT
Source organism: Catalaphyllia jardinei (assembly GCA_022496165.2). Taxonomy (NCBI): domain Eukaryota; kingdom Metazoa; phylum Cnidaria; class Anthozoa; order Scleractinia; family Caryophylliidae; genus Catalaphyllia; species Catalaphyllia jardinei. Next base: position 4,515,482 of record CM042758.1, on the reverse strand, counting down.
GTCAAAGTCTTTCTCAATCTTGTTCCCAGGACCTCTCTCTCCAGGAGGTAGGATGAAAAAAGACCCTGGGAATGAGGTTGCCTCATTTTGTGCAGTGCTTCTTATCACACAAGCAGTACATGCAAGCATTCATATCATCAGGGCCATAGCTAGTTACAGGCCAGCCTCAGTCACTTCTTTCGCTTTTGTAGTTTATAGTCATCATAAATATTAATACCTAGAAAGAGAACTCAACCATGAACCGATTGCCTCAGTCATACATTTTTAATGGACATTGCCTCAGTCATAAGTTTTTTTCTGGGTACAGCCCTGATCATCTACATGCACTGTATATTGCAGCTTTTGCCGCTAGTGTATTAATGAATTTCATTATTAAATTTTGGCATAACTTGTTTCAGGTATTCCTTGCATATTCATATTGGTTCTTATCCCGATGACAGCAAGTCAAGCGTGTCTAGCAAGTCCAGTTTGGTTTTTCCTCCACTACTTCGCATGCTTCACTCCATTTTTTGCAAGTCCTATTTATCATTTATTTATGTGTCACCAAAATGGCCAAGATGCTTATCACAAGCTGCTCACCTTTGACGTCTGTGGAGTCTGGGCAATTAATGCTTTTGGCGGCCTTTGTGGAATCAGGGCAACTTTTCATTGCCTCCCTGTTTTGCGTTCCTTATCTCTAGCATTCTACATAGTGGTTTCACTGTTATCTATATACCTCATTCTAGTGGCAAGCAGTCCCAAAGAAAGATTCAAACCGTTAATGTTGTTCGGACTAATGAGATACTTCTTTGTCGCAGTCCGCATCTTGCTGTATGCCTTTGATATTCATACTTGCAATATAACCGCCTTGCCATATTACCTCTCTATGGATTTCTTGGCTTTTATTGGTGGAGCACTGAATGTTGCTAGGATACCAGAAAGATGGTTTCCTGGAAAATTTGACATCGTTGGTAACAGTCACCAGATTATGCATGTAGTCACTGTGCTGAGCACTGTTTGTTTGCATATTGGATCAGTAAAAGATTTCCACTGGATGCAAGGAGCCATTTGTGAAGACGTGTAGCTTGAAACTGTGAAAGTCTGTTACATTAGGCAATGTGGTTACGTGCAAATCTCTGAATGACCTTGCCCCAGTGTATATTGATGAACTGTTACATCAAAACACTCCCCGTCGTTCTCTTCGTTCTAGTGTTTCTAACGTCCTAGTTACCCCCGAAGACTTTTTTTAAAGTATTTTCTCAGACCTACAAAAAAGATCTCTTTTTAAATGAGTTTTAGAAGCCATTCGTCAGGGAAAGTCCTTCCTAACTGTTACTAGGAAAAGTACAATTATATTATTTCATATTTATAAAAACTAGCAAACACTAAGGCTGTAAGTTTAAATGGGAAAGCTTATCCATAGGGTTCTTGGTAAAATGGGCTAATAAGCTTGCTTTTTACTATAATTTTTTTGGTATTATACTTTCACTTACTTCTCTCTTATCGACTGCACCTGGGTATAGAAGAATCATGCAATGGAAATATCTTACTTGTGAAGACAGAAAAGAACTATGAAATTATGTATTAATTAATCCTTTAAGCAGTGTCAAGAGATCGGTCATTTGGGCAGCATCATGAAAAATCAGTAAAAGCATAAAATATCTTTCTCCCTCAAACTTAAATATTTAAAACAGGCTATTGATATTTATAATGTGTATAAAGTTTTAGGTGTTATATTTAAATAAAGGATAATGCCAGGTCAATACCAGATCCAAATAAATGCTGGTGTCAATGCACAGCCTAGGGGTTCCAAAGCCCCAACACTCTAGTTTTTTTTGCACTCTTTTTGTCTGAATGCCATTTTCGTTGACTGTTCCAGACCTTTTGGTAACATTTGCTAAATTTCGGGGTTTATCCATGAATTGATCCGTAGAAATTTCCCACAAATATAAGTTGCCACGAAAATTTCTTCATAAAAATTCATTCCTAGTTACTACTCGTGCTGTGATTGGTCAATTTAGCAGGCTGTATTCTACTAATATATAGATTTAGTCCAGCCTAAAAGAGTAGCTCCTGTGCCAGGTTGATCAGAGCATTATTAAGCTAACCCAAAAAAAGGTACAATTTTGATTTGAGTTTTGCAACTTTCCAGTGAGGTTTTTGTATATTTTTTGGCCTCCTGTTTTAAATTTTCATGATCACCATAAACACAAAACAAAGATGCAAAAAAAAAAAGGAAAGGAGAAAAGGTTGTAATTTGGTTAACTTTTAAACCTGGGTTAGTGTTAACTGGTTTTCGAACAATCCTGCCTTGTTTTCAACAAGTTAACCTGACAGGAGCCCGCGATCTGAACGAAAACCAGCACTTGGTCAGCGGTCAACTTCAAAAAAACATGCGACCTCTAAACAGCTCTAAACCTGAAGAAACTGAACTCAGAAAGGCTGACCTTCAAACCTTTACATTTGCTGATCAAAACCTACCAGGTTCCGGTACTTTTGACTTGTCCGTTTGCCCCTTCTAGAGTTTTAAGTTTTTATGGCCACGTGATACTGGTCAGCGGATTTCTTGATATGACAGCTGTCAATTAAACATAATATGCATGTCCAATATCAAACATATATGCTGTAATCCAAGACTGCATGACTTGGTATCATGAGCTGGATGGCCGCCATGCTGTGCGACGTCGTCGTTCGTCGTCGGGTCAACGCTAGTTTCCATCCGTCAAACTGACATTTACGCCTTAGTGACACTTTAGTGATGCTTACATAAGGAAGTTGCTCTATTGACTTTCCATCTGTCAAAATGACGTTTAATAAGCCTTAGGGCGCGTTCGTTTGGGATCAATCCGGAATAATTTGCATATATTTATGCTTGCAGTATAGATAGTTAAAAAATTTGGGGTCCAGCGGCCAGCACCAGGTTGGTGTAGTGGTGAATGAACTACCACTGGCCCGGGTTCTACTCTTGGGGTCCGTTTAAATTATTGTTCTTTTTCTTTAAATAAAACGAAATTTATAAGTCTGAAACGAGATTCACTTCGTGTAATTGTAACTGAAAGAGGAATGTCAGTTTGACGTATGGAAACTAGTGCTGACCTCGTCGTCGTTCGTTGTCGTCGTTGGGCGCACGCGCCCGTGATCCATGCCGCTAGCCATTTTGACCATAAGAGAAGAGTTGCATGGGTTCCTATTTCTATGCGTACATGTGTTTTTTTTTCTATAATTATGGAGCTCCTTTATAAGGTCCCCAAAAAATTTAGAGATTTTATTTTCTTTTTTTTTTTTTGATGCTTAAGTGTCTCGGGATTTATTTGCCAAGTATCCTTACTTAACTTTTATAGCAAGTAAATTTTTAAAACTTTCTTTTACTTTGTGACTTAACAACGATTTCAAATTGACTCGTTACAGTTCTGGCGGAAAGTTGAAGCTAGTCCCACGTGAATAGAAATCGTCCGCCAACGTGTAAGACACATTAGAGTTAACTGCAAGAAATATCTTACTACTAACGTCTTCTCGGTCCAAACTCTAGATTTTCATTTTCTCCTTGATTTAATTATGGCCCGTGCTTCGCGCTTGGGCCATAAATCGAAGGGAAATAAACGAACAATCGTTTAGCAAGAGGCATGCGCGAACGAGTGAGATAATGTTCTTTCTGGACATAAAGTTTATATCTTTGAGCTAACGTGCAATATCCTCAAATTAAGCTTGACTTCCTCAATATCACAAAAATCGACACTCCGCAAGAAAAAGTCCTTTAAAATCGCAAATATTAGTTCCTGCAAAATACAAAAAATCGCCGATGCCACATGGCACGTCACCTAAAGCAACTTTTAAGTGATATAAATTTATTGTATAGAATAGTATCTATTTTTATATTCAGCTTTCTCTCTTTTATGTTTAAAGATGAAGACGGTACCCTGAAGAGAAGAAATACCCGTAAATGAAATTCAAAACAGTCTGACAGCAACATTTTAGGCCAATTCAAACTCATTCCCAGAGGTTTTCTCTCAGAAGCTAGTTGGGATATACGTGCGAGTGGACTGGGAAGAGGCACGTGTAAGTAGGCCGCTCAACTTTTGGGACCTCTCTTTTCGACATGTAAACACGCGCGACTGCTATTGTTCAATTTCAGGGATAATTAAGGGCATTATTTTCACCCTTAACTCTTTTAAAACACTATGAAAGCTAGGAATTAGGAATGTTCAAGTGACAAATAACTTTTTCCGGAGCCCAGTAGTAATGGCTCCTGCGTTTGCGACGACGAAGTAATTTTTTCTCTTCTAAACAGATAAATGATGGCTCTCTTTCTCATGTCAATGCTCCGTGGGCACTTTGAAAGGACTTTCCCTATCATTCTTCGTTTTCAAAATCAACAAGGATTTTTAATTATACTTTTGTAGTCAGCGAAACAAAACGGCCCGACGGTTTACTGGAGTGCGTTGGCTGGCATGTTGATAGTTGGCCTCGACTGAGTTAGTCAGTAGTTCCTCCTTGGTTGCTTGCAGGGTAGTTGATATGGTGCGCATGATGTCCTGGACTAATCGCCGCATACATGGCCAGGAGATTATTCCCGAAATTATGAGAAATTCACGAAACTTGAAAGTTAGCTCTCTTAGTTTGGACTTGGTAATTATTAATGACCAAGTTAGGGAAAAAAAACGACTTTGTGTTTCCAGTGTAAGCGAATCCTATGTCATTGCAGCCGGCAGCTGTTTCTTATGACAGCATTTGACTACGATGCAAGAATGCGGGCTTGAAGAGTAATTAAAATTTTATTACATTGTTGTCACATTTTGTAGCTTTTTGTGATACTTCTTGTTAAGTTCCTTAGCGTGCACTCAGTTCAAAGTCAGACCAGACAGCAAGATATATTGACCCAAAACTGAGCTTCTTTAGTAGAGGGTCGGACAGATTAGGGGGGCGGGAGGTATTTGCAGGGTTAACGAACCGAAAAATTAGTGAATAAGGGATCACGGATATCAACATTTCATTTTCCTGAATCACAAAAATAACCAAGTGATTTACTCTTTTTAATAATCTGCTCTTGCACTAGAGAAAGTGTTTGAAGAAAACAAAATCGTAAAAGGTCTAAAAGGCTCCATATCGCATACAGGTCACGGATCACGAAGAATAATACTTAAATTCACGTTTCACGGAAAATAAAGTGAGCTGATCACACATTACGAGAAAACCCCCTTGTACGACGGAACAGAAGCGGAGAAAAAGAGAGAAGAACATTTATTGCCTCGCTAATCTTTTTTCATGTATGACGATTTTCTTGCGATGCGCGGCTGTCCCCTTTGTATAGATCTTGTAACGATACAGGATCCATGTTTATGAAAGACTAATACAAAAAGATCGAGTAAACGTAACAAAAAAAATAATACGAAATGAAGAAAGCAGTAACCTCACGGTGATAGATGGCCACTGCCTACTACTGACATCGGTGAAAAGCAACTACTTAGAGACATACGTGCAGTGATCAGTCGTAAATTTACGAGGAAAAAATTGCTGAAAGCCGCTAAAAGGTTATGTGAGGCGTGAGTTAATTTGCCGAGTTATTTTGCCCTCGTTCAGATTTATCTTTAAATTCAAGGAAACCTGAAAGTCAGTAGCACTTAACAAAGATAGAAAAAGACCAAAGAAATAATAATAAACCATAAAGGAACAAGGATGGTTAAGGATGGAGAAGATTAACACGGATTATATACAAACGACGAACTTTTCAAGATGAGGAAACCGTATGACGTAGCGCCTTTTTAAAGGCCTAATTAAAACAGCATCAACTCCACCCCCACCCTACTTCTTTTCCCCCTCTCTCTCACTCCCCCGCTGTTAATTAAAGGTCAAAAATTGAATATTTTTGAAAAAAACTATAGTTGGAAATTATTGATGGAAAACTCGGTAAACAATTGTTTTCATGTGTATAGGATAAAATTATCTCAATTGTAAAAGGAACGTTTTTTTTATATAATGAAGTTTCGTGCTGGGTGTTATTTCAATTAGAATGGTTATTTTTATTTAGACCAGGTGAATTGCTAAAATGTAGCTTAATGACTTTTTTTTCTTGGAAGAATTTATTGTTATTGACGGTGTGTTTTGTTCTTAAGGTGAAGTCATGTTTTCTTTCGATGTAAAAACACATCAAACCTTATTCCGGCCTTAAATAGAGATTGCAGATGGACAATTTTAGCTTATGCTAAATGTTTCCTAGTAACGAGCTAATTAAAAAGCAAACGGTGCTGTACGCGGAAAACTGTTTAGAATTAAGTTGGTTGCGCCTTTCCTCTTCAATAAGTAAACCTGAGTTGTTGTTTCACAACGATTATACAGCAACCTTTGTTTTAGTTTTTGTGTACCATATCGTATCGTTGGCATGTGAAATTCTATAGTAGTGAGAGAGTGGAGAGCGGTAGAACGGGCACGAGAGAGAAGGAAGAGGCGTGACAACTGGTTAAGGAAAGGAGATTTGACACAGTGATTTTCGTGCCAGCAATGCAACGCCTGGTTCCCAGCTTGAACGCATGTACGTGAGAGAGATCGATGCCACAGAATTTAAGATCAGGGTCGTTGAGCAGTCAGGAACAACATGCTACAAAGATCAGACATCTTCAAACAGAGGCGATGCGTCAATGCTAACTGCCTTCTCCTCAAGTAGTTTAAGGCCTGGGGCAAAGGCTTTTACCGGTAAAAATATTTTATTACTTATATTTTTGAAGGTTTAATTCGCCATGGAACCAGATTTAGCACACAGTTAGGTTTTAACGTCCTGACCATTTTAAAAATTGGTACTTCTACCATGTCACGTGACGTTTAGCGGAAAATTGCCATTTTCTGAGGAATTGGTGGCGGTTTTTATCAATATTATCCCGCGAAAACGCGTTTTAGATGCAAGTACGTCAATTATTTTCATCCTCTCAAGTTTGGAATCACCTTACCTCTTGTCACAGAAAAAGTTCATAGGGGAAAGATCGTCTTTTTCAACAAAGTTTGACCTTTGATCATTTATATCTTCTAAAAAACGAAATCAAGGAAGATCATTACAAACGTAGCAAGGTAGATAATTTGAATTTGCATCAAAATTGCTCATTTATTGATCAACAGAAAGAAAATTCGCCACCAATTCGCAGATTTACTAAAATTTCATAAAACGATCACGTGACATGTCACGTGGTCAGGATAATATGTTAGGGTAAGGCAGGACGTCGAGTTTTATAATAAGGGAAAACTTCAGCTTGGTGAAACAAATACAACAAGAGATTCTACTTTACATTCCTGACCAAGTCCTTAAACTGCTTTAGCTGCCGGACTGACGGGAAGGGATCTTGCCGAAGTACGGGCGTTACAGAGATTCAGAAGCTGACGTTTCGAGCGCTAGCCCTTCGTCGGAGCGAATCGGGCGTGACATATGAGTTGGTTTGCCAGGCTTGTAAATCGAAGTTTGTCGTCGGAGAAACGTCCAAAAGTGCGTATACTCGCGGTGGAGAACACTTCCATGCTTTAGAACGGCCAGAGTTAAGTTCCGTTACATGGAAACATTGTTGTGACAGGCATGAAAGATATGATGTAAGCTTTGTAATGAATGGAACCGGGATTTTTCGTGCTGGCTTTTGGCGTGAAAGAAAGGAAGGATGCCATACCGTCAACTGTATTGGAAAATAGATCACGTGGACAAGAGGGAGTATGATAATCATGTCCCAGCGTATTAGCTTATAGCTTTAGTGGGTATAAAGTTTAAATAGTGGGGTATCATAACGATTTTTATGAGAAAAAAAAAACAAAAACAAAACAAAAATCCGACTGTCTGAATCTTCCTCGGTTTTACAAAGCGTACGTGACTCTGATATCGTGTTATTGCAGCAGCTGTTTCCCTGACGAAGGAGCTATGACACGGAACTGGACACATTGGCTTGATCTTGAAACATTTTCGGCACTGTTTCATATTTTGTGCCACTGCGAGTGAGGTTTTAAGAGCGTTTTTAAAATTCAAACCATTCAACAAGATACAGCCAAGGGCCTTTTTAAGACTTCTATTATAAAGAACCAGGAGGAGAAGAGGAAGAAGAAGAAAAAAATAAACATTTTGTGCGCCCCGCTAAAGCATTTTATATTTCTTTTTTTATACTTGCGATGCTCGGTTGACCATTTTGTATACCTAAGCAATGATACAATATACTGAAGTTTACAAAAGACTCACACGAAACATAGAAAATAATAACTGAATCGAAGAAAATGAGAAACAATAATAAAAAAAGATACCATTAAACGTGCAGTGATATTTGTATATCATTGTTTTACTATTTCCAACAAATATTGCATTTGCGTTCTCAAACATTTTGCTGACCACTTCACATGTAAAGCCTTATCTCAATGTTTGCTGATATCGATTTTTGAAAAGCCGGTTCCTTCCAATAAAGGTCCGGTAATACGGGCAACATTTTTCAAGTTGGCAACTTGTCTCGCAACATTGTTGCATTGCAAGTTGAAACCCTCTGTGGCGCCTATTACCACGTTTGTGACCAACTTGTCTCGCAACAAAACACAGTGTTGCAAGTCTGCGGAATTTTACTCGTGTAATTAATTGGTCAATCATGTGTGATTAAGGATGGCTCTTTCTTTCACATAATTTAGCGTTTCGACAAACTTCCACTTCGACTTCTAACCGTCATTTTCTTCTTAATTTCCCGTGCCAGCGAAGTTCTCTTAGTATGAAGCTCAGTTTCGTTTCAGATATGATGTAACAGAGAATTAACTCTGAAGTGTAAATTTTAGTGCTAATTTAACCCATGAACAACCCACTGAGCGTTAGCCCTAGTAAAGGGAATCAGGGAACCACACGAGGTAAAGGGAATCAGGGAACCACACGAGGTAAAGAAAAAATCTTTTGACCTCGGTGGTTCTTCAGTTCTTCCCACCGAGGTCCTCGGTGGTTCTTCAGTTCTTCCCACCGAGGTCAAAAGATTTTTTCTTTACCTCGTGTGGTTCCCTGATTCCCTTTACTAGGGCTAACGCTCAGTGGGTTATTCATGGGTTAAATTAGCACTAAAATTTACACTTCAGAGTTAATTCTCTGTTACATCATTTGTGTTCATAGTGCTACGCGGCACAACATTCATATGTACCCTTACTTTTTCTTCGCCGCGATTCACCATCTAAATCGACCCCAACTTTCTCTGTCCGGCCTCGTAGCTCAGTCGGCAGAGTGACGGTAGATGTAATCCGGAGGTCGTGGATTCGATTCCCACCGAGGTCAAAAGATTTTTTCTTTACCTCGTGTGGTTCCCTGATTCCCTTTACTAGGGCTAACGCTCATGGGTTAAATTAGCACTAAAATTTACACTTCAGAGTTAATTCTCTGTTACATCATTTGTGTTCATAGTGCTACGCGGCACAACATTCATATGTAATCTGAATCTCTTTACGGTGGCTAATTCACATTATCAACTCAGTTGATAAAACCAAATTAATTCATATGTACCCTTCGTTTCAGATAGCTAGACGAAAAGTTGTATTTTTGAGACAGTTCTTCTAACCTTTTTTCCTTTTTTGCTGCTTGTTTTGAAGGGACAAATGAGGTGTCCCAAAGACTATGATAGCCCTCAAGGTCTTTGTACAGCAAATTGAGATATTAAATTCCGAGAGTTGTACAGCAAATTGATGACTTTAATTTCCGAAAGCTCTGGTCTATACTTTTTTCCCCCATGTCTTTTTAATTTGCCGTGTTGCTGGGCTTCGCGAAAGCCAATCACAAGTGTTGTATTCAAATTTGTTTCGAGACAAGTTGAAGCTTCAGTGGTAAAAGCGAAGATATTTGTTCGCAAACATTGCTTTGTTATTTAAATGCTGAAAACGTTAAACAAAAGAACTCTTTGTTTCACCAGCCAATAGTTCTCTGGTTGGCATATTAATAACAGTAGGTGACGTCACTGATTTCTCTGCTATACGAGCAGCAAAACTAAAATTTGTTGCAGAAAGTCGAACTCGAGTCTACTTTGTGCAACGTATTGCCTCAACTTGCAACACTGTCTTTTGTTGCGAGACAAGTTGGTCACAAACGTGGTCACAATACGCGCAACAATGTTTTTCAACTAGCAATGCAACAATGTTGCGAGACAAGTTGAAGAAAAATGTTGCCCCTATTACCGGACCTTAAATGTTAAGCACCGAAAGTAGAAAAAGAAGGCAATTATAGTGACTAGAAAATTGTTTACCAAATTCAATTCCTGGGACTCTTTTTTGAATTTTCAGTCTTCTGCCGGATTTGATTCCAAGATCGCAACGGACCATACCTTCTGCTCCAATAATTACTTGGAGAGTAATTTGGGCTCAGTTGTACAAACATATCATGTCGGCCCTTTAGGGACAGACCATTAGAAAAGTGATGGGGGAGGGGGGAGGGGAAGGTGAGACTAATACAAAAAAAAAGTCATGCAAGGGAGGCGGGTGACTGGAAAAAAAATCGTGCAAAGAAGTGAAGAAAACTAAATTCTTGTAGCCTGCCTGAACAGGCTCCTTACGATGAAAGGAAAAAAATATCGACGAGCGCGAAAACGAGGAATGGCAGGAGCGATCGGTGTTAGCTCCTGGCGAGGACGGAAAAAAAATTACGGGGGCGCGAAACAGACGATTGAGCGGAGTGATCGGGACGGGCTCCTAGCGATGAGGAAAGAAAAGATACAGCGACTGAAAAACAGAAGAATGAGCGAGGTGATCGGGGCGGGACAGGGGACACCCCATGCTTCGTTCGGGCTCCACCGGGAGCCAGTTTGCAGGCTAGAATTCCTGCGAAGCGAATTGCACTGTCAGCCTAACAAACTGTACCTGACAGAAGGGCACATATTGGCATGCAGTCACTTTTAGTGCAGCAGTTTTAATTTCTTGGTCCTGTTGTAATCCCCATTCACCTGGTTTTCTTTACAATAAGGAAAACGGACATTTTGAATGTCAGCGAAGATCAACGTTAAACAGGGTAAACGGCGCATTAACATTCAAGTCCGGTCATATTAATCAAGAGTAAACGTGAACCGTGGAAATCCAGTAAATTTCAATCTTTTTTTCATGAGGATAATGAAAATCATGGAAAACGCACCAAAAACGCTTCAAATTTGCGAAATTTTAGTGAAGGGGGTGAAGGGGGTGGCGAAGCCCTAGACTCCCTACTGGAGGTCCCATATTGCTGGTTTTCACATGACGTCACTAAAATTCAAACTTCAGAACTATTGATCCACCTGAGATTTTACTCTCATGATGTATAAGAGCAGCTAAAAACTAATATTCATACACATTTTCACTCCGAATGGGTTCTTGGTTTAGTGATAGACTACCCTTGATTTTCTAAGCTTTTGCTTGACGTGGCTGTAATGTTGGTTTAAAAAGTGACTTATTTCCGAACAGTTCTTGCATTAGAATAAAGTATTATTGTTACGTTTTTGAGTTCTTTGAGAGATAAATTCACGTTTTGGTAGCAAAACTCAGTGACAGATGTTTCTGCTGGTTTCCGGCCGCCATGTTGGTGCACATCTAGATGGGCACCAGCATGGCGTCTCCATACAAATCTCTATAGATTTTGGGGAAATGTTTCTCCGCATATTTTCCATAAGAAAACTTGCTGTGGCCTGAATCTTGGCGAGAGTCTTTGCATATCTACCTTCTTTCTTTTCCCAGATTCTGGACTTGATCTATTGAACCGTTTTGATTTTTTATTTTGATCTTTTTTGAATGGCGTGACACTGAAAACCAGCAATTTGTTATTGAACGGCCTCTCACATTCTACCTAACACCAGGATCCCTCCAGCCTAAAACCTTGATTCACTTCAGAGGCGCGCAGGGAATGTGAAAACTGAATCCAGCATGCATGCAAGCTGAAAAAGTCCTACCTCTCCCCATCACTTTTCTGATGGTCCGTCCATTATTTGTTCACAATACCCACCCTAAGGTAGCCTGCGAACAGCAGACGTATATAACGTCGTTAATTTTCGGAGGTACGACCGGAAAGCTGTTCGCAGGCTAACCCTAAGGCTACTCTTCGCCGCAATTCACCCCCCTGTCCGACCTCGTAGCTCAGTCGGCAGAGTAACGGTAGATCTAATCCGGAGGTCGTGGGTTCGATTCCCA
>CM042758.1:4482032-4492224 GCA_022496165.2 Catalaphyllia jardinei | reverse complement strand
CTTAACAGTCTTAGTGCTTTTATTGTTTCAGTCCTTTAAATTTACAGTTTTCATTCAGCAAGCAGGGGTTTCAATAAGTTTTTGCACAAGTGGGTAATAATTATTAAGAGTAACAGACAGGTATACGTGAATTTACCGAAGGGCCGAAGGGCCTTCGAACCTAGGGGTGTCCAGGGGCATGCCCCCCCCCCGGAAGATTTCGAATTTCTAGACTCTCGCAGATGCATTTTCCTGCATTTTCAGGTCTTTTTATTTCTTGCTTTGTTGTTTAATTTTTTTGCCCTTAAGTCAACTAATTTAAACAAACTTGAACATGGGCCATGAAGGCTTGGAAGATGCCAGAATGTCTTCTCTTTTTCATTTCCTTTTGTTTTCCTATAACATAAAACCTATTTTGCCAATTTTTTTGTCAAGAATTCGAAGCTGAGATGAAATTATCTGGTCTTACTTGACGTTCGTGTGAAGGCTCCAAGCGGGTAATCGGCCCATTGCAAGCGGGTAGATCTACCCGCTACCCGGCTACTATGTTGAGTTATTGCCTGACTTTGTGTGGTTGCATGACAATCATACAGGTGTGGATCTAGGGGGAGGGTGCAGGGGGTGCACACCCCCCTGAGATGAAGCCCTCTTCATACTCATATTTGTTTATCTCACCGGTCAGTGACGTCTAGAGGTGCGCCCCTCCTGAGAAAAAATTCATAGATCTGCCCCTGTAATATGTAAGTCAGAGAGACAAGGACATTGACCTTCCCTCTTTATTATGCCACCATAACATAGTACAGTGTGTAGCAATGCAATTCTGAATTGAGAGTTCTGTCCATTAAACCAAGCAATATTTCAACAATATATTTGCTGGAGGTGTCTGCAGAGTTTGGAAAATGTACTTGACTATTTTAATGCCACTTGATGATTTTCCAACAGTGTTTTGACCCAAGCTTCTGTTGCCTTTTTTTTTACTTTTTCACTTTCAGCAATTGAGTTGTCCCTTCAAGAAGCAGAAAGCAGTAAGGTAGAGTGTGCTGATCAAAAAGTATACTATTTGTAATTCTTAGTTGTCATTGCTTTTACTTTGTATTGTTCAATCAAGTCACAGTACTGTTGCTTTCTGTGTGTTTTTTTTATTGCTTGAAATTGTGATAAGCAGTTCTAAAGAAGTCACTGGTCAAATATGATTGTGCTAATAAAAATAATGCCACTTTCATGGAGCACAGCATATGTCGCTGTTGAATTTGTCAGAGGTTCAATTTTCAATCAGTTCTTTGTATTGACCTGGTTGCCTTATTTGTACTTGTATGTCTTTTTAAACAAGAGAATATTATATAATAGTAATGTTGTTTGATTACATACTCACCTGCAATGATAGTAAATAAATTGTACTTTCTTTTGTTTAAAATTTCAAAGAGTGAAAGGCAAAACAAATTCTGATACCAAACTTTCTACTAATTAAAACCAATTGAAATGTTTCTTGGCATTCTTGCCTTGATTTTCGTCATCACTATGTTTCCAGCTCTCTGTAATTTTGTACAGCATTTAATTTATTTTTTACTCAATATACAGGACATGTGTATAAGTCCTCTCAGGAATGACATTAGGGAACTTAATAAGCACTGACGACAGTGCCCTTCCTTATAAGAAGCTAATGGGGATGTGCCGTTGGATGGGGTCGCATTTTCATGACTGGATTGACTATTATGGGGTCCCATTTTCAATACTGTTACTGGAATGGGGTCATGCATTTTCTGATTTTTGGTGTAATCTGTCTAAAAACCTTCTCAAACTAAATATGCAATGCCAGCGAAGAATTCCATAAGGAAATCCAAAATATTTGACATTGTGGCCTAGGTTCTCCAAAATACCAAAACTTGGTCATTTCATGTTGTAGTTTGGCAGAGAACAGCAACAAAATGTACAAAGATTTATAATGCACATGCACAGCTGCTGTTCTGCTCATTAAACCTTTTGTTTGGTGACGTTGCCGTTGCTGTTGCTGTCGTGGTTTACTTTAATAAGTTCCCTCTTGAAATATACGTAACAGAGTGGCAGCCACTAGCCTTGTTCTTGTTGTTGAAACAGGGTCCAGACCATTGCATTTGATTAATGACTGTGCTTTTGATTATTCTTTTGATGTCTCTTCAGTTGTTTTTCTAGAAGTTTGATTGTTTGATTCTATTACTTTTTGTAGCCCAAGGTGTCTAGTTTGTATCCAAGTTTCACTTCACCTTCACCAGCTCCTGCAAGAAGGGTAGGTGTCCCATTTGAACCATAGCATATTAAATTATTTCATCTGCTTTCCACAAGTCAAAATTCAATTTAACTACTTATCACCTCTGTGACATCTTTGTCAGGTTGCTTTTCTGTTTGGTTTAATCAATCATATGTAATAAATTTCAATTGGTTGGGGTAGGGTGAGGGGCATTGTCCTTGCAACATTTGCCATTGCCATGGCAACTACAACCTGAGGCTTGTATGAGTAATTTTGATTGATAAGTTTTCTTTGAATCCAACAGAAATTTACGAAACTAAAATGTCATAACATTTATCAGTACAAGCATAAATTACATGTAAAGTAAACTACGACCTTAAAGAAAGACAATTTAGCCTTCAACTTTTTTTTTTGTGTGCGTGTGTGTGTTAATGTATGTTAGGTTGAGGCCAAAAAAGTCAGAGCATTGTATGACTTTGAGGCAGTTGAAGACAATGAACTCACATTCAAGTCTGGAGAGATAATATCTGTTCTTGATGACAGGTTGGTACTGAACCTAATCTTGTTTTGCTGAACATTACTTTTTCCAAACACCTACTGGTTGTTGCCCGGGGGAATCCCATATAAAAAGGACTAGGCGTTTTTTCTCACTGGAGATGGCAATAAATATTCACGAAAAGGGATTTAAAATTCCCAAAACCCAATCAGCTTGTGAAAAGTGAAAACTACATGTACCTGTATGAAAAAGTTTGTGTCTCCAAGCTTCTAACTTGGCGACAAAAATGGGTCGCCGGCACTCAGCCTCCGTGTGCAAGGTAAAAGGTACAATGAGGCACCCTCGTCCTATTTGTATGAGAGTGCCCCCAAGAAGTTTATTCTTCCTTAGACCACAAGCAATCCCTACAACCAACCTGCTAAACTGGTTTCCAAGTGTGATACTGTATACTGTGAGAGAATTGTGTTCAATTCGGTGTTACCGGTATATACACTCTGCGGAGTGCATTTGAATGATAAAGACATGTACATGATGTACGTACATTGTTCTAACAGAGTTCCAGGTCTGCCCTGCAAGTTACGGACCGACCAAGGATTTTTTTCTTCTTCGATTTATGACCAAAGCCTGATGCATGCAGGCCATTAATCAAAGGAGAGCCTAACTTATGGACCGTGGTGACAAGGTCAAGAAATCCCTACTGTCGTACGGTTTCGGCAGACCATTTTGTACAGGTCAGAACCAAAAGGACTCAATTCGAAATCAAGACATGTGGTCAATGCTGAGAAACTCCAGTGGGACATAGGGGTGCTTTAGTGAGGAAAAAAGAAAAGAAAATAATATCAATGTTATTAAAAACACTACCTAAGTAATGATGAAAAAGATAGTCAAATGATTTCCTGCTCATAACCTTATATGTCACAATGTAACCATTTTGTTTTTTAAGTGATGTGAACTGGTGGAAGGGTGAAACAGCTCGCAGTGTAGGACTCTTTCCTTCTAATTTTGTGACATCAGATTTGTCTGAGCCTGAAAGTCGTAAGTTTACATTGTCTTTGTCTTCCCTTTAAAACTACCCAGATTCTGGCCATGCAGGCCCTTTGTGTTGTATTCTTCTGTAACACTGTGTTGTCCTTGTAAATTATCATTAATTTTTTTCTTTCTTTCTTTTTAACATAAACTTTTGCCCCGCTTGGATTAGTTCTGGAACTAGTTGCGGGGCAAGCAAATCTTGCACATGTATGTATCTGTAAGAACAAAAAAGAAACGAAAACTTAAACTTAAACTTAATGTGCAAGTTTCTTTACTCTCAAAGTGTCTTTTACCTGCTACAGGTGTAGGAATAAAATTCAACTAGATCTGCCATTACTGTTTATTTTACAATTTTGCCAATAAATGAATATCTGGCCATTTTGGAACAAGAAATGACAGGAAAATGAGTTGTTTGAATGACCCACTTTATATGAGACATCTTCTCAGGAGTTGTAGCCTTAATGAGTTTGCAGTGAACTCAATGCCTGTCTTGTACAAGTTGTATTCAGCATGTTTTGTATTTTTGTTGTTGTCATCAGCATCAAAGGTCGAAAAGAAGAAGGTGCACTGGGCGGATGAACCTAGGCACCAGGCCACAACATCTGAAGGTATCATGTTTTGTTTGTATGTACTTTATAAGGTCGCAAATGATTTTTGATAATCACTTTAGTTTTTTAAATTTAATCAACGAACAAAGGAAAAAAAACTTGATTGTGTAAGGTGCGAGGTAAAATTGAATAGGCCATTTGTGAGTTGTCTTTTGCTTCTGTTTTATAACGAGTCCTTAAAAAACTGTTCATATAAAAAAAAAAGTGGGATGTGGACGAAAATTAAAGCTCAGGATTGAAGAAAAACTGATTGGCTATAAAGTAAAAGGTGTGTTATTAAGCGTGGGAACCACTCTTGATGTGGCTAGCAACCTTTAAAATGGCTTTTTAGGGCGCACCTGCCACCAAAATAGTATAATTGTGCTCAGGGTCCAACTAAATAAGCTTTGAAAAGCTGTGAGATTCAAATAAAATCCATTGCCAACCTTGTTAGTTCCACATTGAATGTACATGAATGATACAATTCACTTGTTGCACAGTGAGCTTTTTACAGCACACTGCTGTTGCTACTTTCCTATATTGTTCTTCAAGAGTTATATTCAGTTGTTTTTAATCAATAATTTTATTGTTATTATTGTCTGGCATAGCCTGGTTGTCAAATGTTCCTTCTCATGTCTAATTTTGTAACTTTGATATTCTTTCTTTATTATCAATTGTCAACAGCACCAGTGAAAACTGAAATCAGTGAGGTGAGTTCAGAGCTATAAAGTGATGAATAAATATCTTAATTGACCGCTCACCCACACTTATGTCCAGAAATGACCCTAATTAGATGCAGGCCCAATTTTGACATCCAACACGAAGTGTCCCTGAAAGTCTAAGCCATTGCTACCTATTTCTAACAATAAGGTTAGGATAAAGGTTAGAGTCATTTTTGTCTTAGGGTAAATGCAGCTGTTAATCCTTACTTGAAGACCAGCATTTGGGGGACACTTTGTTACATTAATTGTCTGTATTCTGGGAAACGAGTAATGTTGAAGTTGAGGAGAAGAGCAATGAGACACTTCGTGACGCTTATTGAAATCCGTGTGCATCTAATTAGGGTCAATCCTGGACATAACTGCTCACCCAATGGGGCTTGTCTTTGCAATTGAAACATTTTTTTTGTAAATTAATGTTCAATATGCTCAGTTTAGTATACAAATGATAACATGACATCAAGGCGGCTTTCTAACCTTTTTCTTTAAAAGGACACATTTTTTTAAGAGAGTAGCATGTAAAGAAAGTTCACAATAAAGATAGTGACAGCTGAGGCCAAGGGAGAAATAGGGTGCAATGGAGTCCTTGCCTCTCCTTCCACCCTCTCTTCTGCCCTCCCTAGTCCCTCTTCCCAAGTCTCTCTCCTCCTTACTTCCCTTCAATCCCCTTACGTTCGATATATCAGTGTTGTAACATGGTTCCGTCCCTTTCAGGGCAAAATTGCCAATTTTTCCTTAAAATTTTTTTTTTTCGCCTCAATCCTTAAATTAAATGGGACTTGGTGTAACCCTGCGATGGACTACAGCTGTACATGCAGCATCCCACCCAGGGAGGAGTAGAAATACTCCTAGTCATTTCATGCTACAGCAACCGGGATAAGCGCCGGCCTGATCCTTTACTTTACTGTTACTTAACTCCATAACGTTTTGTCTGTATGTAGGAAAAGATAGACTTGTGTACAGACATGTTAAAGGGAGCCAATATTGAAGGCGAAGACGAACAAGAGGAAACAATTCAAGTTATGGAAGGTTTGTTTTGTTGTTGGAAAAACTGTGCCACTCTGCACTTGAGTAGGGTTGCGACGACGAACAGGCTAAAATTTCATGTCAGACTGGCTTCAGGTTCTCCCTGCTGCGAATCAAGAGAAATTCGTATTGAAAACTTACGAGTCTAAACGAATGGACAGAAAGGACCGCTATAAATTGAGACCAGAAGCCGCTACTAGATCTGACATTTGTATTTAGATGGTCCGGGAAAAGTCAGGGAATTTTGAAAAGGGACATCTGTGTAATTTAACAACCGTGTTGTTAAATTAAAGGTACATTTAGCAAGCAATGTTCTATAGTTAACAAATTGAAGAATTGCTGGGTTAATTGACTAAACTCTCCCATACATCACAGATGAATGCTACAGAATGGAGCCTCTTGTCAAGGGCAAGATTGAAGAAAGTGAAAGGTAACCAAACCTCTTTATTTATTTCTTTTTCCTACACCTAAGAAAACCTGCGTTCACTGATCGTGTTGTTTTGATGCGAGCTATCCTTGCATTCGTTTGAAAAAAACCCTTGTAGCTAGCTGTTAAAGTTCCATTACAGTCCTCCGAAGGAAAAATAGATGGCAACTTGTTCATTTACCCATAATAGTAAGGGCACGAAAACCTTTTACAGCGTTCATAAAACGACGTACAGAAAAGTTCCAAAGAGTTCAAACCTAGCAAGCCAGATGAAGTATTGCAAAATATGGCTTTCCTTGTACGCTATGGGCTGTGCAAGATTCGCATTGTATTGTGGTAAAATGTACAGTCGCCACCTTCTTTCCTGCGGGGATTGGTACGAAGCAACAGTCAAAACAAATGTATGAAAAAATTGGCCTTAACCGTCCTCCTCCAAGTGGTCTTTGACCTTCTACGTTTTCTCCTAGCTTCAGGCTTTCTATTTACTCTTGATTTTGCGACAGAATTTCCTTCCATTCTTAACACACGATCGGTTATAAGTAATACAATTTTTTTCCTTTTTTAGAAAACGCCAAGAATTATCATCAATGAACGAACAATATCTGCAAGCTTTGAGCTTATACCAGAGGTATCTCTTTCATTGTCTACTTTATAGAGTGCTATCACTGCACTTAAAATTGACCCCCTGGCACTTACATGTACTTGTAAGCTCTAAAAATGTGATCACTAGATGTGAAGTGGATTTTTGGTTGTGGAGTTTAGGAATTAACAACTAGGGTATCTAAAAGATAGTAATGCTGCGGCCTATTCTGTTGATAGTGACATATTTTACGTAGTCATTGATCTATCTGCGCGTTTCAAGTGTCACATCATAACCTTTAGGGCCTGTTCGCACTTCGCGAAATTTTGTTTGTTTTGCCAAAAATATTTGTCAACGCGAAGCCATTTCTAGTGCGAACGATTTTTCGCACCCACCAAAATTTTTGCAAGGGCAACGAAACTTCAAAGATTCCGTCGACTAGCTTTGGAGGCTGTGAAAATTTTGTCAGGCGAGAAACTCTTTTGTTCCTTGACATCCGTCCGTCATTGGGTCATCAAATTTTGCGACAAATGGATTACGAAGCGAACGTGACCGTATGACTTCGCGCGAGTGTTCTCTCTCAGAACATATTAAGAGCCTCAGTAAATCGGAATGAATCTCTACCCATTCGCATATTTCTGCGGAACAAGATCTCAGGAAAATGGCGCTGGACAGGTGCAGATGGATTTCGAACCAAGATTCGGCAGGGTGAGGAAATATCCAGTGTGGCTAAAAACGACGGCGATGGCAGCGTATTCTCGGCTGAATTAAAACCTTTTAAATCTATAACAGGCGAATCCTAGCAAACAAAAAAATAACTAATTGTTGATGTAGCAAGAACAGGTTCTGCATGAAAAGTAAAAGGCAATAAAGTGCCATAAAAACATTTCGGGGGAGCATTTTTCATTCACAAATTCGACCGGAAGCGCGAAACAGCCACCGACACACATTTCACGACATCTTGATGGTAAATCTGTCACTACTGTCACTGCGAAAATAAAAAATTGGTGATTACAAAATTTTCACTTCTTTTGCAAGCGCCAAACTCAAATTTTCGTCTTAGTGTGAACAGGGCCTTATTTCTTAAAGTAGTGTCAAATTGTGTTGTGTAACTTAAAATCTGTGCTTATATGGATGAAATTCATGCATCATGACGAATCGATGGCGAGGCGTGACAAGGGATCGAGACAATAAAGCACATACACATACACACATGATACACATCTACCTCCCCCAAGTTTACCAGAAAATCGAGAAGATGAAATTTGAAAGATGTGGAAATTGTAGGGGCAGAAATTTCACTTATAAATTCTGAACTAGTACGCATTAAGTCTAGAGTGTTGACAGTATCGAAAATGCGTCGAACTATTTCCGGCTGTCGCTTGTCTCCGCTGGCGGCACCAGTGGCAGCTGGAAATACCGGCGTCTGCATTCGCAGGCTAGTCGTTGGCCGGATATGTGAAACTACTAAAACTTAAGTTTAAAAATTCACGTTTGGATGAAAAGGAATTGATCGTAGCATATATGAAATAAGTGTGTTCTACAGTTTCCGTTTAATTTAATTATTCTACAAGTTTTAGTAACGATGATTTCTCTTCACCTGATTAAAAATTCGACCACGGCGGCGTGACTGCTAAGAAATGACATACTAAGTTTAAAATAAGATGTCACAATTAATCGTCCAGACCCGGGCGTCCAGATTTTTACAACTTTAACGTACTGCATTAAAGCAAGAGTTGTGAAAGTCAATCACGATCTCCGGCATATCATTTTACAGGTAAATCAGAGCAAAATTTCAGTGGAATCCACGCGAAAAGACTATATGACATCCTCGTGTTGTTCGTGGCGCAGATTTCAAAATTTTCTGCAAGAAAACAACAATGACACATTAATTTTAATACATATGACGCGTCGCTGCAGTAGAGCGCGATTATGGCTAAACCGGATTTTATTTTTCCGATTAAGATTGTCATGAAGGTGATGTACCGATTACTACAATTCTTCCGATTTTACGATTCTTCCGATTTAACAATTCTTCCAATTTTACGAGTCTTCGGATTTTACGATTCCTCCGATTTTACCTTAAGATTTTCATGAAGGTGATAACATAATAACTGTACATAAAAACCACGAATATACCTCGGTCTTTCATCTACTGCAGAAAATCGTAGAATATGCAGAATCGTGGAATCGGTACATCACTTTCATAAAACTCCTGAGGTAAAATCGTAGAATTGGTACATCACTTTCATAACAATCTTCACGGGTAAAATCGTAGAATCGGAGGAATCGTAGAATCGGTACATCACTTTCATAACAATCTTCAGGTAAAATCGTGGTGATCGTGACAAGCACATGGTGATCTTAACTGTTTGGACATGAATTGATCCACATCAAACTCCTCTTCACCAAATCCAAATAGACGGAAAGATGTGGAAATTGTAAGAGTAGAAAGTCGACTTGAAAATTCTGAACTGGTACGCACATGTCTCTAGAATGATCGAATGTGACAGTCTCTGATGAGGACGCGTCCGTTGCGATGTCTGAAAATGCTGAAGGACCTGAAGTTTTAGCTTAAAATCCATGTTTGGGTGGAAACAAATTGATGGCAGCAGATATAAATTAGCGTGTTCTACGGTTCTCGTTTGTTTTAATTATTCTACAAGCTAAAGTACCGGCGATTTCTCTTCATTAAGAATTTGACGAAGGAGGCGAGACTGCTACGAAATTGACGCAGTAAGTTTTAAATTAAGATGTGACAATTAATCGTCCAGATAATTCTGCATTAACGACAACAGCAAGTGTTGTGAAAGCCAAGCAGGATCTCGCTCACATCGCTTTACAGGTAAATCAAAGCAAACCATAACCATTAACCTTTCTCAACTGCAATCCACGCGAAAAAGGACACCAACACAACGGTGTCACAACCTCGTGTTGTTCGTGGCATGGGCTCCTGTCGTGGCGCAATGCATTCTGGTAGAAGGCGCAATGCATTCTGGTAAAAGGCGCAATGCATTCTGGTAAAAAGGCGCAATGCATTCTGGTTAAAAATGATGAATTCGAGAATTCGTACTCCCTTTATATATTCTTCTTAAATCCTGTTTATGTTGCTGCTCGCTCGCTAC
>CM042758.1:4469532-4477032 GCA_022496165.2 Catalaphyllia jardinei | reverse complement strand
CAGCTAGCTAGTGATACCGTCTTGTTAAACGCTCGATCATGGAGAGCACGCCTTAAAATGTCTCCTAAAAAATCTTGTCTAAAATAAATATAATTGAATAATTTAATCAGTATCTATATAGTTGAAATAAACTATTACGAGATAATAATTTTGTTTAATGCTGGCCAGTAATTTGTGTCTACGGTCCTCGTCATTTAGGGACTGGAGGGGGGGAGGGGGAACCAGTCGGAACCAGTCGGAACCAGTGACAGCCGGAAATACGTCTGCGTTTGCAGGCTACACTTAAACTCTTAGAACATTGAAACACATATTTCCCTCGGGGTCCATAATATGGAACAATGGCGTCAGGTGACGTAGTGTTGAGGTCATTTTCAGATTTCTTTGGATCCAAAAATTTTGATAAAAACGTTACAAAACAGCCACACGTGGCTGAAAAAAAAATTGTTAAAAAATTGTTCTACAAATAAACAAGAGAAGTTGCCAGAAGAAAAATAAAAATTTCGTTTTTCGAAATTTGAAAATCACACATGGCTGCCAAAATATGATTGTTATGTAAACATCGAGGCCGTAACCAGTGACATGTCACACCAAATTATTTTCAGATATGTTTCAAAAAATGTAACTAAATTTGGGGAACATGGCCTTAAATCCTTTTCAAAGATACAAAGTTGGTGATGGGCTCAACACCACCCCCCAAACCCCTTACCCATACAAATGCGCAGTCATTTTAGTAACCGATTTCGTACAAAATTTACAGGTAAAACATAAGCCACTAGAGAATATCTCCTTACAATGGCTTTGGGGCGTCTTTGTTTCCTAATTTGTTTCCTATTTCCAATAGAAATGCCGCTCGTGATTTCATCAATAAGTAAATTTGTAACATTTATATCTTAAGTTCTCTGATAGCTTTTCTCTTCAGTACCTCTTACCATTCACTCGCGTATGGCAAGAAAACTGGGAAAAAATATTACCGACTAGCGACAAACGCCCTCACTCCTTCACTCCTTTGCTCTTTCGCCCCTTCGCTCCTTTACTTGTGGAAGATCGAAAATTTTAACCGACAACCGACAGTAGTATAGTAGTTGGGGGTACGAGCACAGTTTTCTGTATTATTTTCTATTTTGATTTTACGAGCACAGTTTTCTGTATTATTTTCTATTTTGATTTTACGAGCACATTTTTTGTATTATTTTTATACTATATTTCTAAACTATTTTTCCAACAATTAATCAACTGCTGAAAAAACTAAATAATAAAAACCAAAAACCAAACCAAAAACCAAATACTAAACCAAAACTTAAATCAAATGTGGAGACAGACCTAAACCCGGGACATCAGTCTGGACACCAAAACCTTGAAAATTATGAAAACTATCTGAAAAAATCTTATATTTATTTGTAACCAACTTTTGTAACCAACTTTTGTAACCAACTTTTGTAACCAACTTTTGTAACCAACTTTTGAGATTATGAAAATTCAAAATGGAAATTAATGTTTGATATTTTTATGACCATATGCATAGCTTGTTATTCCATCATCATGCAAGTATCTTTTATCATCGAAACAGCTGAGTGATACTTTGTTTATTTCATAGCTACCGAGCTTATGGTTTTTACTTCTAATTGTTTTCATTTTGTGAAACATCTGTTTATTATTCAAGAGTGTATCTTTATAGTTTTCATGTGTGATGTTTTTCTTGATGGTATTCTTTTTAATTCCCTTAGCAGTCTTTTCTCCTTTCTGATCATCTTTCATGTAACTATACATTTTTGATCGTAAGCCCACAAACTCAGTGATTGGAACTCCTGCTGCTTCATCTTTCATTTTACCAATCACTTTCTTATTATCTTTATTATAAAATGGTGAGCTCTCAGAGTAATCACTATTATCGAACTTATGCTTATCTTTCCAAAAGTCTTGATACACATCCTTAGCTTCAATC
This sequence comes from Catalaphyllia jardinei, assembly GCA_022496165.2. Classification (NCBI taxonomy): domain Eukaryota; kingdom Metazoa; phylum Cnidaria; class Anthozoa; order Scleractinia; family Caryophylliidae; genus Catalaphyllia; species Catalaphyllia jardinei. The sequence continues at coordinate 4,475,090 of CM042758.1, read as the reverse complement.
TCATATGTTAAGCTATCTGTATCTGTAAATAGCAACTTGGCTTTACTTCCATATTTATCTTTAATATAATTGTAATGGAAATCATACATCAAAGTCTTACTCAAATCTAAGATACACATCCCCACATATGCTGGTCTGTTCAGAGGAGGGTTTCTTTTATTTTATGTACAGCCACCAGATTCTTATTAAAGATCTTACTACTGACATAGGTTGGCTTACTGGTTAATTTTAATAATTTCTTTTCATCAGTAACTAATCTAACATCTATTCGCTTTCTGATATTCTCCATTGTTTTACCGAATACACTGTTATTCATCAATTTGAAGAAATCCTTTTCAAAAGCATTTTTGGCATTTGTCCGTTTTTCAGTATTGAAATCGATATACTGTTTTAACCAAGGGGATTGATTAAACTTTAGTACTCGATGTACTTTGGTAACCTTCAAACCAAGATCCATATATAACTGAAGGTTTCTATAATGTAAAACATACTTTTCTTTTTTCCTTAAGGTTGGTATGAGCTTGTGAACCAAACCAATTGATATATTATATTTCTCAGATATTTTTCTACAGTAATCAGATAGCATATCATTTGTTACTTTCACCTTTTCTGGTCCCACTGGGTAGTCATTGTGTAGGTCATGTAGTTCTTTTGGGTAGTCTAAGTCGACTTCTAATATCAATCCTTTCTTGCTGTCTTCTCTATACTTAGCTAAATCCAATTCATCAATCTGTTTTTGTGTCATCCATCTGAATCCTCCTGTGGGTAGATACTGACTCATAGCCCAACCGTATAAATTATTTGCATCAAGATACATGATATACTTTGAGGGCGCTTTCTTATTGTATTCTTTCATATATTTATTATTTGCTTTACCATAACGATTAGCAATATAACTGATACCACCTCGTAAACCTTTTTCAATAAACTGAAACATATCAATATCAGTCATAAGTTCTAATTTAATATTAGTCATCTTCAACATAGCATCCAATGATAAACCAGGAGAGGTGAAATAATGACATGGATCTAACTTATAATATTCAAGACATGTTTTCCTAAAATTCTCAAATACATCTGCTAATAATAGGATATCTGATTTCAAATATAAGTCATGATACTCACCCATATTCTTCAAATTAAATTTATTCCAAACATTTTGTGCGTGTTTATAATCTTCATCAGATATATGTTCACTATTTAAAATACTGTAGAATTCTTCTTTTGATGGGAGCTGTTCTTTGAACTTGTCAAAACTATCCATATAATCATAAGGATAAACTCCTTTTCTAGTCATCAGATCTAATTTTTTACCTTCAAATACTTCAGAGGTATATTTTAATGATTCTTTCGGCATATTACTCACTAGTTTTTCTAGACTGGAGCTCATGAATTGAAAACTGTCGAGGAAAACTAAGCTATTACCAAGCATGAACGCCATATACTTCTCCATATTATTAGGGATAGCATTGATTGTCATCTCTTGCTCCTCACCTTTCCTATTTTTATAAACATATTTTTTAACAATAGCTCCAATCTCTTGCATTATAAAATGGCTGTCATAACCACGGAGATTATGGAATATAACAGGTATTTTTACTTCTTCTGGGTTTACTCTAAGTTTTAAATTACAATCCTGATGGGCTGAGCCTCTATATTTACCAGTGATATGACAGTGGTCTCGAACTTGAATATCTTTATCAGTATATTTTTTATCACAAATATGACATTCTTCAGCTTTTTGAAATTGCTTTTCATCTTCTTTTGTCATTTTCAATGGTTTATTGAACTCTTTTTTCATCACTCTCTTACAATATTTAACTTCTTCCAACATAGCTTCCATGAATTTGAAAACTGCCTTTTCAGCTCTATACGTTTTAGCAGTTTTGCTATATTTATCATTATAACAACAGACAACCTTATAACCATAGCCGCAGTCTGTATGCTTCTGGTATGCTTCAGTAAATGATTTGTTGTCATTGGGTTGGCAACCAGATATCTTCTCAGTGATAGCTTCAAAGTCAGCGTAAATCACAAATGGCACAGGCTGTTGTTTATTATGATTATTATATTTTAGGATATTGTTATCAGGATCAGGCATTTTTACTGCTTGTGCTCCATTAATTTGAATACAATTATCTCTATGATTGTTCAAAACTATTTCAGAGCTGAAACACTGAAGGCAATGTATGCAGAAGTGCTTTCTTTCTTTGTGTTTTGTTTGGTTATACATAAACCTGTTGAAGTCTTCAATTAAAACATAATGTTTATTATCATTTTCAGTTATCAATAATAAATTCATATGTCTGTCATATTTTTCTTTTGACACAAAGATGGGATATGGTTGTTTGTTTTCATATCCAAATACATTAACATTAATCTCATTTTGCTTTTCAATTTTATTATACTGCTTTGTAGTTACTGGAAATTCAATTCCAGAGTAGTCTAAATTTTTAACATATTCTTTATCCGATTTTTTGATTCTCTGTGGGTTCCTATCTTGAGGATTTAAATATCTGATGTGACACCATCGGAAACATTCATTATCCTTATTTTTCATATTAATCAATCCCTTCACACTATTTCTAAGTTCTGAGGGTAGTTCAATATATGATGAGCCTTTCATTGGCTTATATTGTACGATATTGATATAATGATTGTCAACAGATTCAATAGTCCAACCAGAACCTTCAGAAATCCATTGAGCTATCATATTCAGGATTTGTTGTTTTGATAATTGTAATGCTTCAGGGTTTTCTATGTTATTAAAGATGGTAATAGGTTTACTATTGAAATAAGCGGTTTTGTGTATTATTTCATCTTTTGGCAATTTTTTGAATGTCACTTTAAGCGTTTCAACAAATTTTAGACCTTTCATAGATGTTAGCATCTTAACAATATGATATTCAACTGCTTTTCTTGTGTTTTGCAGTCGCTCAAGAGGATCTTTATTATTTCTAATGTTGATTTCAAAGGACTTTGTGTAACTCTTCAGAGCTCTAGCAGTTTCTTCTATTTTAGTCCTTGGTAGTGGTACTGGTTTCTTAGTCCTTGGTAATGGTACTGGCTTATCCCTAAATTCTAATGGTGGATCAATAATATTGTTTTCATATTCTTGTACCATCTGTTTTACATCTTTCCTTTGTAGTGGGACTGGTTTATCCCTAAATTCTAATGGTGGTTTAATTATGTTGTCTTCATAATCTTGTACCATCTGTTTTACATTTTTTCTTGGTAAAGGTTTTGGTCTGTCTTGTGTTTCAACTTGTTGTTTTATATTTTGTTGAAACAATAGTTTTATTTTCTCATTCAGCTTCAATATTAAATTGATCAGTTGAGATTTGGTTAGTTTTGAGAGATCGTGGTTGTTCATACTATATGTTGAGATAATTTTTTCCATTCTATATATTATATTTATATTATTTTCTTTTTATATCAGTTTATAGTGCGTTTGAAATTGTTAATAATAAGAAAAATTATATTTCTAATTATTACTTGATTTAAAATGTTTTCAAGGCTTGCTCATTTTTAATATGTTTTGTTGTCTTGAGATGTGTCCATTTTCCAGCTAATGTGTAATTATGATGTGGACAAATTGGACATATCCACTCTTTGTTTAACATGCATTTAGTTTTTACTGATCTTTCTTCATCTGAATATATTCTTAATCTTCCCATTATATATTAATACTATATATAATTATTTTTTATATGTCTATAGTGTGTTTAAATCTTTCATTGGAATCCAGCTATTAAAATCATCACTATACCCCTTCCACTTTACCAGAGCTTGTTTTTTCTTATAATCTCTGCGAATGACTTTATCAATTCGGAATAAATCTTGTTTGGCTTTTAATAATTCAGGTTCATAAAAACTCCCTTGTATGTATTCATCATTGAGATCTTTTATTTTGTATGTTATTGGATTAGTGTATTGGATATTATCAACTATGAACACTTCTTCTGTCCAGTTTGGTGTATAACCCTTATCGAATACATTCCGTTTGTACTTAGATATTCGGACCTTATCACCTATTTTAAATTGTGGTTTCTGTTTTGATGTTTTCATATCACCGTATAAATTGAAGTAAACTGTACCCTCATTCTTTTTCTTTGAAGCTTCAACTGGTGTCATTTTTATGCTTGAATGTTTTGTGTTGTTGTACTGATTTACTAGTTTTGGTAACATGTCTAGATACATTGTATTACCTTGAACTGTGAACTGTTTCCACATTTTGGATTTAATTGTCCTATTCCATCTTTCAACTATTGATGACTTCTCTTCATTCTCAGTTGAGTACATTTGTATCCCATTTTTCTCTAATAGGTCTTTCAAATGTTTGTTATAGAACTCTTTTCCCTTATCAACCCAAATATATTGCGGTTTTCTACCTTCCATATTGTTTTGAATGCTTCAGTGACAGATTCACCTTTTTTATCTTTTAATGGAATGATCCAACCATATTTGCTGAATACATCAATAACCATTAGAAGATATCGATAACCTTTGTTCCATTTACTGAACTGCTGCATTTCAACTAGATCACTTGCCCATATTTCATCGATATGATTTGTGATTACACGCCGCCGAGTGAAATTCCGTTTTATGGGTGTATGTAACTCATCAGCTAATTTTTCTTGCCAGTTTTCTTCACTCGACGGCTTTTCCCGTTTTTTGACTTCACACCCATACCTAATTTTGACTTAGCTGCTATAGCATTTCTAGCAATAGTATGTCCCCATTGTCGATCTTTCCAAGGAATTGCATCAAGAGCTTTAACCATCTTACGATCGGCCTTATTTTTACACTTTACTTGATCATTTTTTGGTTTATTACCACAAACTGAGTAATCAACATCATGCTGCATACTAACTACATCTGTTCTACCAGTTGGTTGTTGATATATCTTAAGTATCTGACCAGTATTGGGATCATACATGAGTTGATCTTCAAGAGGGTTACCAGGTCCTGTATAGTTATGTCCAGGCATAACAAATCCTTTTTTAGGTGCAACCTTGAGAATGGCTTTATGTATATCAATTCCACTACCATAACCTTTCCATTTAATCCATGAGTTGTATGATCTACCACCTCCAGCATCTTTATAAGCTTTGTACTGTCTCTTGTAGTCATTAACCATAGCTATACGCTCTTTTTTACTCTTTACAGGTCCTTTAAACAATCCAGGTGCAGTGACAACATTCCAACCTTTCTTCCAATCTACAAATGGAAATGGTATTGGTAATCCTTTACCACTTTGTGTTGGATCCAATGTTTTTGATAAGTCAGATGTGAAACTGTCCAAAGCTTGATCAAGATAGTGATTGGCCGTCTTTTTTATTTTTTGTTTGACAAAATCTGATTTAACAGCTTTTGCAGCTCCAAATCGTCCAAGATTGAATAAACCTTTAACACCACTTTTAAGCAGTTGTTCTCCTAGTAAGCCCCCAGCTTGTGAGGGCTCAATTAGTTTTTTTGGTTTTTAACAAATTTAGTCTTTGTTATCCCACATTCAGCACAAGTGCATTTCAACATCATACGCCCATTTTTAGCTTTAA
>CM042758.1:4445338-4456016 GCA_022496165.2 Catalaphyllia jardinei | reverse complement strand
AGTTTTGTTTTCCATTTTCTCGAGCAATTACAGAGAGCTGACTGAGGCGCGATTGTGTTTGGTTCCTGGGTGGACATCATCAGCAACCGTCGCCCCAGACTCTTTAAAACGCGGTAGCGCAACACTTCAAGCGCGACTTTAAAGGGGCATAGAAAATCGAGGATTCCACCAAATCAGGAGCCATAATCAGGGACGGAGACCGTAAGTCTTGGAATCCACGCGGACCCATGATATGGGACAATTTTTCTATTTTTAGAACAAATTGCGCCCTCCTGACGTCATATATCCGCGCTAATCCACACACGTGTCTTGGGCTCTCGCGTGGACGTTGTCACGTTGCGTGATGAAATGGTAAGAGTCGCGAGATTCTCTTCCCGATTTTTCACAGCGATGGCAGGGAATAAGGCAGAGAACAAGAACCAGGGCTCTTCTATATACTTTTATGTTCTGATTGAATGGAAAAGGTGTGTTTTTCAGCGTCGAGAATTTCTTTAATTTCGCGCTGTGAATGAAAATAAAAACAAATAAAATTCGTTCTCCGGCTAGTTGTACGCGTAAACTTTTGTGTTTGTTCTGTAGAGAAAAGTTGTGTAAGAAAACTGTTTACTCAGGTATCGAGTTAATTTTTGAGTTTGCCAAACAATGCTTTATCATAACCAAAACCTGTTTTTAATAGTTTCTTGTTGTTTCTGCTCGTTTGGCCAGTTTGCAAAGGTTTTTGAAAGGCAAGTCTGACGCGTACGAGTAATGACAAATCGTGTTAAAGATTTGTTTCGTTGTCTTTTGTGCTGAGATGCTACAGCAATTTTCAGCAACGTTTGCCAAAAGGCTACTAACATCATGTGTGTTTCTTTCACATAGTGAAATTTTCCACTGCGAAAACAAAATAGACTAGGAGTTTTGACTCAATCTTAATTCGAGTTCATTAATTAAAAGGGTCGTCGTAACTTTTCTGATTATTTCTGTTGTGTTCACATATTTTCAGCTTTTAATATGTTCTCAAACATTAATCAACCTTAAACATAGTCAAAAACTAGAGATATTATATGAGTTTGACGTACGTTTTTATACCAAAGTGGGAAGCCCGATTTCTCATGTTTTACTAGGTGTGCAAAACACGCATAAGCGAGCGCTCTTATTCATCGACAACAGACAATTTATTGAATTTTTACACAAACAAAACTAAGCAGCATCTACAGACATAAACCTATCGTCACTTATTGGGCCTAAACGCTGCTATATCCAAACATCCAACTAGTTTTTTGGGCCGCCACGAAGCTCTTCGGAACGTCTCACAGGATTGGTTGAGAAAATTATATACAAACAATGGTAACAATGGACCCTAGCCCTAAAACAATAGAGCTTCGTGCCAACAAGATCCAATGAAATTAGAGGTTCTAGAGAGCTTCGTGACAACAGAGTTTTTTGTGTGTGTTATGGAAAAGCTGTTAATCTTCTTCATATGTGAAATTTAGATTGGAGTAATGTAAAGTTCTTCTAAAAGGAGCAGCGGAACTCAGTCAACTTGGTCAGCGATATAAAGCGGGACATACCTAAATTCGGCACTGTCTTCACTCAAACTGGGGAAACTTACGTCTTATGACAAACATACTTAACTAAATTCCAACAGCCATAAAGGCGTTGAGTTGTGGGCCAAAAGCATAAACGATTTCTGGAATTTCGGACGCCATTTCCACTGCGCGACATCCGCGAAAATCCTCGCAGCAATGTACGCGCGTGTGCCGCAGGTGATGGCGCAATTTGTTCTAAAAATAGAAAAATTGTCCCATATCATGGAGCCAACCCCAATACTAGAAATGGCGCGCGCTTGCGGTCTCCGTCCCTGATTATGGCTCCTGACCAAATTCAAATTATTTTTCACCTAACTGCTTCAAATAACAAGTGAATTCATTTTAGCGAAAAACAACTTGGTAATTAGGTGCACTCTTATAAGAAAAAGTTGAATTTTAGGGCATTGTCCGATGCCGATTTTTTTTCCCACAAATTTAGGCAATATCTTTCAATCTGGGGTTGTAGGTTCTTATGCTTTCGGATTTTACATTTCATTTTACAAATGTTTTCGCGCAAAAGTTTCTATATTCTGATGATGTTTTGATACTATCGTGTCACTAGTTTAATCAATTAAAAATTACACTTTTACATACTGTTTTGACCCAAAGTAACAAATCTTGGACTTCACGAGCAAACCTGACCAAAAACCTAGAGAGCAAACAAGCCTATCAAATGTCAGCTTCGAAATCGCTATCGGCCATCTTCATTTTTTCCCCGGCAATGATTTAAATAAATAACACCTGCACGGTTGAACTATTTTTTCGTCAGTCACAATGTCATGGCAGACGGCGTAAAACGGTCTTAATTTTCTTTAGTAATTTACAAACTCTTTTGTTTTTTCATATTTGGATATCAGGAGATGCAGTTCGATTTTAGAGATTCATTAATTTTTGGAAACTGTTTCTTCTGTATGAAAAAATTCAGGATAACTATAAAGCAAGCAGATAAAAACTTAACTCTGCTCTAAGTGGCGTTTTCCATAACCAAGTTACTTCGAAAATAATTGTGACAAAATTGCAATATTTAGCAAACAGGTAGCATGTCGGTGTGTACTTCTTTGGGGCACTAATCAATATGGCTGCCTTAAAGTTGTAACTTGATTTTATCATTCATATCATTACCTTGCTACCCATTCAATTATTATAACACCTCTGAAAATTTAAAAGCAAGCTCATAGAAATGTTCGTTTTGTCGACAACTCAAGAACATTATGCAAAATACTAGCTTAATCTTATCTATAACAAAGTTCTTGATCGTAATTAGTTCTCCGCGCTCTTAACAGTAACGTATTTGGAGCGCGATCACGTGGGGTTCCAAAAGTTTTGAAATTGGATAACCTGTGGATTCGCACGTCAATTACGCGCGCCTTAATGGCTTCCTTCGCAGTAGTACAGCGCTACGGACGTTTTCGCTGAAAAGATGGTCCCATAAGAAATTTTTAATTCCGAAATTTATTATAGATACGATTAATTAGTAATTGAACCTCGTGTCGTATAATTCAAGGATAAACTATGCTCCCTGAATACTCCCTGAGTTGCGCTGCAGAAATTTAAACACGCAGCTTTAATTGTATGGTTAGGCCTATGGTGCACACTCATCAAAATAGGAGTTTTTCGAATTCGAAAACGATCACATTTTGAAAATGATGTGATTTCTCTGCTCAAGTTATATGCTTTCACAGTGAGAACTCCGTTTTCAAGTTGCTCTGGCGTAGTATGTAAAAAGCTACGAACAATGCGTCTATTAGGATCACGTTCGTTATTGCGTTTATCACGCGCAAAGCCCTGATGGCCGAATGCTTTTCTTTGCATCGAGTTAGCATATTTAACAATCTTACTAGGATGGAGCAAAATCCTCGACAAGTAAACAACAGATTAAAGCGATCTTTGTTTCTTTGTAGCCGGAATGGAATTTAGAACTTTGTCAGAGATGTGCTTTCGTCATAGTTTTTAAATTTCTGATCAGATTTCTTTCAATTCAAATTACAGCCTTATTTACTGTTTGACAAACCCAAATAGCAACTCCTGAACTTCTTGGCTACATTTTTCCCAGATACTCAACCTGCAAGTAAATGATTCATAAATTCAGCTCAGCGCGTGGTAAATTACACGACACAGAAAGAGAATGCAAGAGGTATATTAAATTTTAACTTTTCATAACAGTAATGTGTTTCACAAGCACGATAGCTGCCCCCTGTCATCTTGAAACAAGTTCTTTTTTTTGGAAACCCACTTAGGTTTTACTTAAGATATCATGGCATTATGCGACAGTCCACTTACAAACGGTACAACCTTGTAAGCTGTGTACAGGTTCGCGGAAAAGTCATAAACAAAATGTATGAAAAATTAAAAACACGACTGGACGCTTTCTAGTAAGAAGTAAATCACTCAAATGTGAACAAGGTCCCCATACAAAGGCTGTAATTCAGTCTGACACTGTTACCTACCCTTGGGATGGCTTCCAAAACCTTGATAAAGACCTTTCAGGTTCTACTTAATACCACCTGTCAATACCAGTGTAAATCAATAAGTTGGGGGAAAATTACTTCTCCGCTGTTTTGAGAAAGTAGAATAAAAAAATCTATTTTTTTTAGGTAGTATTATATTTTAATGAAACTTATCGGTGATTCGTTCAGTTCTTTCGAACTTTCCGCAATCGTTTCGAAATAAAATGGCACTTGTTGTGCATGGGAATTCCTTTCTATTTGTCTATTATTGATGCATGTGAATAGTCTTGCTAATATATAGCACCTAATTAATATGACTTAACCACAATGAGGTGTTTTCTTGTTTTCTCCAATAAGCTAAGTAATCAATGTTCCTCTACCGACAAATGCAGTTTAGAACTTCGCCACTTAGTTATAGAATCTAGGCTTTAGTTATTCTATTTTCTAACCCTCGATATTGATAAGTTTGACAGATATTCGGATTTGACGTTTAGATTTCATTTTGCAAATCTCTTTCTATTTTTTGGCCATGAGGTTGTAGATTTGGTTTCTGAAATTAACCTCTGATTTTGCAAGTTGTTGGTTTTCAGATTTCAGTTTTTTGTCCGTTTCACACAGTTTCGGAATCAAGTTGGTTTTACCACAGGTTATTTTGACGGCTTGGTTTTAAGGTTTAAATCAGAAATCCAATTTAGCTTGATAAGGTTTCCTGGCATGTTGCTTGATGAAGATATTGCCGATGACTTAAAGCATTTAGATATCAGATTTCAGTTTTGGTAATCTAACGTGACAAAGAAAAAAATGGCGACTGCACAGAACTCGAAACGATTTGGGGTTTGTTATATTAATGGCAAGAGTCTCTGAAAAAACATACTGTAATATTATACACTGACAAAACAATGAAATTTTACCATTCTTATGGCTACGGCTTCAATCTAGGAAACAAACGTTTGCGAGTTACTTAAACCATTCCACATTTTCATCATGTATTCAGATTCATTTTTCAGGACTATAAGAGAACTTTCTTAAACGCCATTTCATCGATATTCAACGACTTGTTTTCCAAAAAACAAAACTCGTGAATCTAGGCCATGGACGTGGTGGAGAAGGAGTTATATCATTAATGTGAGCTTTTGAGGCTTAAAATATTTTTCTGAGTTATATCCATACTTACAGCTGCTCGTACCGCTTTCCGTGGCGACACATTGCACTTTTTCGTACTGTCGTAAATACAGTTTGTCGAAGGACTTCTTAAAATTCAAGAACGTCTTTTAAATTTTGGATAAAAATAATTCTTTTTATTTGGAGATTTTTTTAAGACCTGGGTTAATCATGTTTCGGTCTATTTTTTAAACATAAATTTGCTACAGAATTTTGTCCATGACTATTGGTTGACCTCTCTTCCTCAAACACTAAACGCGCGCTAAAAATCTTTTACAATTTTCCAAACGAGTACGGGAAGGGAATTTTCCACATTAATGATTCTGTAAGTCAAAGGACTAACATCACCTACATATTATGCAAATCAGCGATTACAACGAGAAGGGTCTTTCCCGCATCTTGCTTCATTTTAACTTGTATCATCTGTCAATTATGCAAATCGTGGTTAGCATAAAACGGGGCATTCCCTCATTTTGTTTTACGCTTACATCGTAGAACTTGGGATTAATCGTAGCAGCTGGGCGAACCACCTTGTATAACTTTAATAAATAAATTTACGTTCGTACTTCACTCCAACTGACATAAAGGAGTTGAGTTGTGAACCAAGATCATAAAAGATTTCGGGAATTGTGGACGTCATTTTCTCGCAGCATGTACACGCGTGTGCCGCAGGCGACGGCACGATTTGTTCTAAAAATAGAACAATTGTCCCATATCATGGGGACAGCCCCAATACTAGAAATAGTGCGCTCTCACGGTCTCCGTTCCTGATCATGGCTCTTGATCCTATGTTTAAGCATTAACTGAGCACTTAACTGACTTTTTCGGGGGAGTCCGAACATTTTAGTCGGAGAAATGGAGTATTAAGGTAGAGCATTTTAGTGGGGAAATAAAAGCATAATGTACAAAGGCCTATATCATGGGTTGAAGGAACCCGGAAATCCCTAAGATAATCCTTAACAATTTTTTATACTAAAAGTATAAGGAACTGTATGGAGCTCTCCAGGATACTTGTAGTACGACCGTCTGCTGAATCTCGACGATTTTACTAGTAAATGCCTGTCAGTTGTCGCTTAAAAATCCTAAACGAGAACAGATCATTTAGAGGAGGGGTAAAGATGTTTGGGTATTCTTGCATTCCTGATTTGCTTTATAACACGAGGTTACTTGCTTCATATTGTTACTGTATGACCAATTTCAAGCATTTGTACGTAACTATACAATATTTACGGATACCCAGCATCCTTGGTGGCTGGTGTAAATAACAAAAAGATGGAGGGAAGTAAAAAATTGAGAGCAACACTTTCCTTGAGTCAAATACTTACATGCTAATCGAAGAGCGATCCTGTTATCTCAAAACCCGCGCGATCAATAAATTACTGTTTTCGGTGGTCTCAATTTTTATCTCCACCTAAATTTAAGGAAGCTTAATTATTGGCCATGGTTATTCCCTGAGGAATGTTTGATCTTAAGAAGAATAAAACTCTTCAATATGCATGTTAATTTATAAGAGAGTGTGAAATCATCTGAACTGGGAAAAGATCTTTTTTCTGAAATAGATATATACGACAGCCACTATTCGTAGGACTCTTTATTGTACTTTGAATAATGTGCTGATTCGATGCTGATGCTGATTTTACTCATCCAAAGCTATCTTGTGGTTTTCATCTCGCTCAACAGCGAAGGGCGCGAACGACGTCAAGACTCAGACAACAGTCAAACAAACAAACTGATTTCTTTAAGGGCAAAAGCCGGTGTTCCTGAAACACTTGTGAAACAAACACTTTGCCTACATTCCCTGTATTTCCCTCAGAACACGCCTATGTTGACTGAGTCTCGCTGGGAACTCAGTGATTTGTATTCCATTTTTAGATTCCGTGCGCTTCGCTATAAGAAAACAAAGGGAAATGCTTGTGAGTACTACTTTGCAGAGAAACTATTGTGCTGGGTCAGCTCCCATGAGTTTCAGTTAATTTTTTTTAATTAGTCAAGCGCACCATTCATCTTTGAAACTATTGAAGTCACGAACAAGGGAAGGTCTTCTGGGAATCAGCTACCTCAATTAACCGCGCCGGCCTGTTCAGAACGTAAATTCTCTATTTTCCAATTCCTCATAATGCACTCTGTTTGCCCACCCAAGTTTTGCATAAACTATTGTTGTGAAGTACTCTTGGGAATATGCAGACCTATCAAGAACATTTAACAACGATAGTTTATGCAAAATTTGGGGGGCAAACAGAGTGCATTATGGGGAATTGGAAAATAGAGAATATATAAGCTCTGTCTGTAACTTTGAGTAGGGCAGAGAAGTGTCAAGAACGCCTACAGTAAGCTTGGAATTAAGATGAAAATTTAAGAGTAAGATTGAGTCAAAAGGACAGTTAAGATAAGAACATTTTACTCGCTTTCCAAACAGCGCCATCAACGTATTGTTTAGTAACTCGGTGGTCTAAATTTTAATCCCTAGCCTCTTCTAAGCGTTCAGTTAGTTGGGGCGCAGCGCAGAAAACAGGCCGCGCGAAAAATAAAAAAAAGCGCGGCAAGTGGAAGCGAAAGACCCCTTTCGCTTCCTCTCTAAGGGCAAAGCAAGAGAACATTGCGCGACTATTTATATTGCTGGCTTTCAGTGTCACGCCATATCAAGATAAAAATAAAAACCTTTCAATAGATAAAGTCCAGGATCTGGAAAAAGGAAGAAGGTGAATATGCAAAGACTCTTGCAAAGATTCAGATCACAGCAATTTTTCTTAAGCGAGATATGCGGAGAAATGTTTTATCCAGATTTATAGAGATTTGTATGGAGACGCCATGTGCTGGTGCCCATCTACATGGGCACCCACATGGCGGCCGGAAATCAACAAAAACATCTGTCACTGAGTTTTACTGCGTAAATGTATCACTCGAGGAACTCAAAAACAATGAAATGATACTTTTTCTAATACATGAACTGTTCAGATAGCCAAATTCCCCAAAATAAGTCACTTTTCTTAGCCAACATAACAGCTATTTTGGCCTTCATGTAATTGCCGCGTCACGCAAAAGCTAAGAAATTCAAGCGCGGTCTATCACAAAACCAAGAACCCATTCGGAGCGAAAATTTGTGTGGATATTACTTTTTAGCTGCTCTTATACATCATGAAAGTAAAATCTCAGGAGGATCAATTGTTTTGTAGTTTGAATTTTAGTGAAGTCATGTGAAAACCCCCAATTTATTGACTTGACTCGACCCCGAGGAGGGCTGGGTTCAGCCGTTTAGGCCATAAATAGGGTATGGTTTCTGCGCTCTAGTGTTGAATTGGGTATGTTTTTACAGGAAGCTTCTTTTATTTTTCATCATTATCGATAAGACCATCAAAAGGAGCCCTTCCCAGTGCCTAAAACATCAGTCGGCAAGGTAACTAATTGTTATCAATGCATGTCTCAAACAGGGCATAGGTAGGGAATCCAATTTTTGGCAGGTCATTAATGGGGCAGGGGAAATCACAGATTTTGGTCGTAAATGGCGTAAGGGATTTGGGAAGTGGGCCGCACACCCTACTCAATCATTTTGCGAGTACAACCCCACCTCCCTACCAGGAAATCGACTCCCATGGTATGGACAGCTTAATTAGCCTCCGTAAAGGCAGCTTTGTAGCTTTCACTCCGTTTCCTCGACCGACCAATCAATCTATCGTTCAATCGACCAATTTAAGAGCCTTATAGACCTGGGATAAGTCGTCTTCTATGTCCACGCCGGAGGCAACGACTATATACAAAACGCTTTGGCTTTTTAGTCCATCATAAACACTACAAATAAATGTCTTTCTCTGCTGGTGAAACAAAAAACGTGTTTGCTATCTGCCCTTCATTTGGTACACCTCAAGTTTGTGAGAATTCTACATGTTCACTTGAAAAACTGAATCTCTCCAGGTACTGTTCACAAGGTTATTTGACTGACTTCAATTTCCGTCATTTCTTCCCCGTTGAGCCATGCAGAATTCGAAGGATTTGAATGAATCGCTTTACATTTAATAATGAAAAAATAGTCTCAAGATAGGGCTTTTTTTCGAATAAACCTGACAAATTTTTCCTTCCTTCGTGGCGAACAAGAATCTTAACTGCCGCTCTACGTTCTACACTAGAACTACCAAAATCTTTTGCGCGTGTGACGTCATCATAAACCCCCGATTTACCGGAGAGGAAGGGTAGATGGGATGGAACTCCTCTATTGACTTCCCTTGGTTTAAATCAAGTCCGTGCTCTATAGGGTTAAGTCGATTTTTTGTATTTGGAGAATTACCGAATCTTGCAACTTTGATCATGTCATAGAGTTTTAGGTGGCGAATATTTACATTTCAAGTGTTTTAACTGAAAGGCATTATATACCCAGCTTCGCCAGTATGATGCAATGTCTTTATGGAAAAAAAAAACATATTTACCTACAATAACAGGAAAATGATTTCAATTTGAGAATTTTTTTGTCCGCCAATGCAAATTCGCGATTGATATGGTCGTGGATACGAGATAGCTAGAAAACATTAACATTTTGAATTCTAAAAAACGTGGCTTTGATTATAATTCAGTGATAGGTCATTTTAATATCGAAAAAACCAGATTAATAAATATAAAATACATTTAAATCGTCCGCAATTTAGTCACCCTGTAATTTACTCGCTAGCTTCAACAAAATTTAATTCCACGTTAAGATAATTAGAGAAAGACATATTGGGAAACCCTTATGTTATTATAAAATATCAAAAAAAAATTGTTATTATTTAACCCGGCAAAAAAGAAAGAAAATAAAATTCGGCGACGAGCCTTTTATTTGCTATTTTACGTCAAAGTCCGATCGATATTCCAATTGTGATAAAAGACACAAACGTTGATAATTTGTCAAGCTGCAAAACTGGATAAACGAATAAAAAAAAATTCAAGACTGTTTATCCAACGATAAAGTGAAGGCAAAACCTAGCATTTTGCAAAGAACAATTGAATTTGCTTGTCACCAAGTTCCGCTCGCTTGACGGATTTATCGCTTCTTTATTGTCCAAAACCGGAATTTCAATGGAACTTTTGTTGAACTAATTACTCAAACCAAAAACTAGCCAATCTCTCTAGTAATTGATACGGAAGCTGAAACTAAGTCATTTTCCTGTGAATCACGTGTTATTTATTTAGCAGACAAAAGGGAAACATACCGTACTAGTGCAAAAGTCGTCACCTCACAAAATGACACTGCAAAAAAGTGAACGATATCTTTGACATCCTTCGTCTTAAGCCAACACACCTGCACATATTAGAAGTGAACTGTCCTTTTAGCAAATCGACCTGGGATATGTTCTAAAGAAATTTTCCATTTCTTTTTAACGGCAAATGTTTTATTTTATCTCAATCGGTACTTTGTATAGAACAACATCGCCTACAAGAAAAGAGTTTTTAATTCTTTCCAATCACTGGAATTCATTTCCAACGATGGAAAGAATTAAAAACTCTTTTCTTGTAGGCGATGTTGTTCTATAC
>CM042758.1:4407734-4445238 GCA_022496165.2 Catalaphyllia jardinei | reverse complement strand
CTGACGAATCCTACTGTCTGCATGAGAGAATAGCCAATAATAATATTGACAGTAAAGGGACATGACTCCGTGCTAGTTTGACTCAAAATGAATTGACCTAGTTTAAACCATATTTTTATACATGGTTGATGATGGAGTTGGTAATGGTGTACGTGGTTATGGTAGTGGTGAATGAGGTATTGGTGGTGATTATCATGTTGGTGATGTATGTCGTGGTTATGGTAGTGGTGAATGTGGTGGTGGCGTAATAGATGGTATCAAAACAACAAGAAACGATTCGCCAGCAGCCACTAGTTCCACTAGCACCACTTCACCACCACAATCACTACCACATTCACCACTACCATAACCACATTCACCGCCATTCCCAGGACATACATCACCACCACAATCACCAGTACCACCACCAACACTTAGGCACCATCATCGCCACCACCACAATCACCACTACCACCACCAACACTTAGGCACCATCGTCGCCACCACCATAATCACCATTACCATAACCACCACCAAGACTTCAGCACCATCATCACCACTACCACATTCACCAAAACCTATTACGCGTTTTGGGGTCTGGGACCAAGGATCTGAGAAAATGGAAACGAGTCTAGTTACCAGCGAACATGCAGTTAGACTTTGAAATATGAACATAATCCTTACATTAAAATGAGTTTTAGTTTCAACTTTGTGTGATCCTTGACTTTTTCGAGACATGTGCTTTCTCACCCCGATTACATCACTGAGTTTTTCGTTTTACAACTGAACTTTACCATTGCGTACGCCTTACGTACCATAGAACCGTCTTACGTTTTATCTTGTTAACCCCCTCCTCATGGAGTCAGCCCACATAGTTTATGGTGTCATCCCACAGTGGGGGTATTCCCCTTTCTTGACATCATCCCACATAGGGAGTATCCTCCTTTTATGACATTAGCCCGCAGAGGGTGTATCCCCCTTTCAGGATGTCAGCCCAAAGTGGGAGTATCCCCTTTTATGACATCAGCTCAGAGGGGGCATCCCCCTTTCATGGTGGCAACCCATAGAGGAAGGTATCCCTTTTTTGATGTCATGCCACAGAGGGGGTATCACCCACCCATGCCACCCATTCAACAGTTTGCCTGCCTGCCCCACCTGGCTGGTGGGTGCTGATGTCACGTTTTCTCAAACTTTTCCTGGCAGCCATTTTGAATACATTAAAAAGGAGGGTCAATGAGGATAATTTGGCACCTATCATACTACTCATGGCTGGAAAACGGGGACTGTATACATGCCAAGGTTTATTTATCTCAAACAAGTTGTACTGAGGGGGGAAGCTTCAGGAAAAAATATCATAATAAGAACTGGTTTAATTTTGAAAGGCCCAAGCAGTTTTACTAGTTGAGTTACTACTTAACACTGCTCAAGTGCTTTAACCATTGTTCAATTGAGTGCAGGAGTACTGCATGTGAATCCATTCTTTGATTTACAGAGTAAAAAGCAAAATGTACCGGTGATATAATTTTGTTGTAACTGAATGGAAAGGAGGGGATTAAAAGAAAACAACAATTCGTCCTCCAGGATATGCATACCATCATATAAGAATTACCTTATATGGAGTAGGATTTAAAGCTCTGAGATGGTCTTGTCTAAAAATCTTTAGCGAATTCTTCACTCGTTCTTGAATCTCTTTGAGTGGTGGTAACGGAGTGCAAATCTAATGAGAAAAGGAATAGATGAATGGTAAGTGAAACAGGTCGCATTGATGCTCGTACGTCATACCAGTAGCTTGCAAACAAACTCCTGATTGGGATGTGAGGCAAAAAACCACCCCACGACAGGTAAGGTGGACATTTTCATTACTTCCTTTAATCTATTTTTGTCTTCTATGATCTCTAAACTCAACACAACTGTTAGCTAAAACCAAACCTAAAACCAAACTACATCAGAGACATTCTGTCTTCATATACCAAGAATATTGTTGCTAAAATTTGACTATGCGGCTTACTAAGCAGTGTGAGAATGGTACAAGCGACCCTCTTGCCAATATGGTCACAAACAAGCTAGGCTCATAAAAAATTTATATTTACATGATTATATTTTACTCAAATACTATAAAAATTAAAAAAAATAAATAAACTTAATGAGTGAGGGCTGTCAGTTTTTTCAAATACATATTTATTAAGAGTATGCATGTCATTACATTTACATGTCTCGTATTATTGGTCGTTTGCTTGTTGTATTTTGAGCCTTCCATAGTTTTGTGTAATTTTGCTTGCAAGACATAATAAAGAGGGCCCCATGCAACTCGTGCTGACACACTCCAACTATATAGCTGCTTGTTACATAATAAATGTTTCATACAATCATGTATTTGTTTCAGCGGGGTAGCGAATTAGAATATAAGTAAGCTTACCTTGCCGTCCTTCCAGTAAACATGGTACAGTGGCTCTACATGGGACGGACAGACATATGCACGCTTTGCCTCATCAAATGGATGCCGGCATAGAACGCGTTTTCCTGGAGAAGGCGGCTGCTCATCGCATCTTATCATTAGATCTAGCAGGGCACCGCCTGAGAACAAAGAAAGAAATGACAACCACGAAAGTTAGGTACTTTTCTTCGAGATGATATGCAGCAGGATCAAAGGAACGATTCACGGACCACCATAGGTTCCATTACCAGCCACTCTTTGAGAAAGGAGCCTGCATTCCTCTCCTGAAGGCAGGTGGAGAAATGTAGGCCTAGCTAACAAGAGTGGTGGAAATCAAGGCTAACGATTGATAAGACCAGCGGACCCTCTCGTCAGTTCATATCTGATTTTACTTATGGACTTGCACTATTTCCAAAGCTCTTCATACCTGGCCAAGATGAAGATTAATGTGAACGAGATGAGTTGTTTAAGTGTTGTAGACCTTCAAAATGTGTCCTTACCGTCTCCACCATATAAACGATAGGCGTCCTTCTTTCCAGGTATCGTGACTTTCTCAATATCCTGACTCAGTTTCATTCGTGCGTCGCCTTTTAGTTCGACAAGCTGCACATTTAGGAAGGAAGATATCAACAGAGAGAGATAACTGTTAAAAACCATTGAACATGTAAAATAAGGTTGAATAGTATTATTTTTCATTGCAACTTTATCAGAACTTTAAGGTCGGCACACACAATGGGACTAGTCCCCGCGACTACTCCCTGCATCAAGTCGCAGGGACAAGCCCCACCATGTGAACTGGCCACTTTTTGCTTCAAAATCTAGTCGCAGGGACCAACTTTGGTCCCTGTGACTAGTCCCACGAATTCAAACCAGTTTGAATTTTTGGTACAAGTCCCTGCGACTCGTTCCTCAAAAAGCTTCATGAACTGTTCGTGGCACAAGTCTCTGCGACCAGTCCATTCGTGTAAAGTCTTTAGGGGACTTACATGTAAAGGTCGGCACACACAAGGGGACTAGATGCAGGGGCCAAAGTTGGTCTCTGCAACTAGATTTTGAGGCAAAAATGGAAAGTTCACACAATGGGACTTGTCCACGTCACTTGGTGCAAGGACCAGTTGCAGGGACCTAGTAGTCTCAGGGACTAGTCCTTTCAGGCTCTTTTACTAATTAAATCAAAGGGATAAGTTAGCCTACTTGTAGCAACTAAAGTTCCCCTCAAGCTTCACTTTTTATGAGCAAAATTAAAGTAGCGGTAAAATAAAAAGAATACCCATTAGTAAGAAAAATTAATAGTGTGAAGGTGCCAAGAAAATCAGGTGTTAACGAAACTTAAAAACATGGCCCATTTTTTTAAATTCCATCTTAATCCTTCGTAACAAGCCAGTCTATAATTACTCATTTGAAGTTCTTTTAGCCTTAGGAAGTAAATATTCTGAGGTACAGTCCAGCTTCCCATAAATGACCATGCAAAATGCCAAGCCCAGGTGGTAACTTATGAGAGTTAACACTACCATCAGACCATATTGAGTCAAAATATGGCAACTGCAGAGACTTGTCTCCTTCGCCAATAAAGGTGAAAGGTTATCCAATTTTCTCTCTATTATCTGTCAAGCAGTCGCATACGGGAGGTTAAGAACATGAAAAGAAAATTTCACACCTAAAAGTGTTAGCGGTCGCTTACAAGAGGTTTTTTAAAAAAACTACATTGTAGTGATTTGTCTGGGGAACTTTTGGTATTTTGGAAAACTGGTCACTTTCGAGAGGTGGTCGTAACTGGACGGTAACCGGTCGTTTCGCCGTGTCAGTTCGCCAACGACCAGTTCGCCAACGTATGAAGTCGTTTCGCCAACTTCAAATGTCAGTTCGCCAACGCTTATATGTCAGTTCGCCAATGTCCAAAATACTTTTGGAAATAGATCTGAAATGTATTTACAAGTTACCCGATGAAGATAATGTCACCTTTGATCCAAGATGAATTGTTCGTTTCGGCCTGAAAATGTTCGTTTCACTCTCCCCAATCTCTCTGTCCCTCTCTCTCTCTCTCTCTCGCCCACGCCATTTTGATACGCTGGTTGATGCCCGATTAGTCCCGATTGTATTTGAAAACTTTTTAAACCATCCACGGTTTTATTTGTAGAGTATGAACCACCTGTAAAAAATTTGCGTAATGAAGAGCCATTGAGTCCAAATATGTTTGTTTGATGACGCCGCTTAGAAGTGTTAACTTGTTTCCCACGCATAGCAACAAAGCCTAACGAAGTCCGTTAATCATCTATCGACGGCCGACCGTACTTGAAAACTTTATAAACCATCCAACGCTTGTCATTGTGGGTTATGAACCGCCTGTAAAACCTTTTTGTTTAACCATTTTATTAAACATTTGCGTAGTTAAAGAGTCGGGAGCCATTGAGTGGAAATATGTTTGTTTGATTACGCGCCTAGAGGCATTGATTATTGCGTTTTAACAAGTCCATTCATCGATCCATTCGTGTCCATTCAGGGATGCGCTTTCCACTGGACGCAAGCCGTGTGGAGGAAGGTACCTTAAATCGCAATTAGTTTGAACTGAACAATCAAACATATATAAAAATGATTTTTTTGCGAACATCAGATATATAACCAACGCACCAGCGATAACTTGATAACTTACAAACATAATACATTAAGAGCGGAACAACTAATTACAACAATGAAAATAAAGAAATAAACTGCGAAAAGAACTTAACGTTCTTTAACTTTGAACTCGAGCGAAGTCCTTACCATTTCGGGCTAGGCGGGGGATTGGTTTCTACAAGATAGATGAAGAAAACCTATCGTTTGAAGATTCGTTACGAATCTCACGCAACACGCGATATAAATATTTTTTCTTCTTGACTATGTAACTTATCCGTTTGTCTATGTTTGTTTTCAGGTGCAAGAGCTCGGCCTGCAGAGAGCATATACCGAGGACGATGCGGTGTACAAGTACATCAGAAAGTTAATGGCCCTTCCATTCCTGCCTCACCGTCAGATCAGCCCTACGTTCCTTCGCCTACAAGCTGAAGCGCAAACAGAGCCCCTTGAGAACCTCGTCGCCTACATCAGACGACAGTGGATAGAAAGCACGGTGTTCCTTCCTAAAAACTGGAGCGTCTACCAGCAGGCAATCAGAACGAACAATGACATCGAGGGATGGCACAACGCGCTGAATCGCCGTGCGAGTGGGCAGTGTGGATTACCTCTATACTTACTGATCAAGCTCCTGGATAGAGAGGCGAGACTAACAGCCATCACCATCAGGCTTGTGTCAGATAGGAAACTGAAGCGGGTCCAGCGGGGGCAGTATCGAAACCTGCAGGCGAGGCTATTCGACAGCTGGGAGAAGTATGAGAGGAAAGAGAAGACCGCCGCACAGCTGCTGAAAACTTGCTCTCATCTCAACGGCCCGACACGTGGGAACTGAATAAGGCAAAACCCACAACCAAAAAAAACGGCTCCTTTAGGAGCCACCAAGTTTGCAAAAGAAAATGACCAATGCAATAAACTACATGTATCAATAAATAAACCTAATAAAATTTGAAGGGGGGATTGGGGCGAATTAAAAGGTTCAATAACAAATATGGCGGTTCGTAACACAATCGAAAAAGAAGTGACATCAACAATCCCTCTCAGGAAGTGAATTGTAAGTCATCTAATTGAAAATTATTTTAGACGAAAAAACTTATTTTGGAAGTTGGCGAACTGACATATGAACGTTGGCGAACTGACCTTAGACGTTGGCGAAACGACTTCATACGTTGGCGAACTGGTCGTTGGCAAACTGACACGTTGGCGAAACGACCGGCATTCGACTGGACATGTATCTCTAAATTTTAAACTTAGCTCGTCTGAAAAATTATTTGAAAACATTGTGGCCTAGTTCCTTCAAAGCAAGCTTTTTCATTACCTTAAATACACATCCCAAGGCAGGCTGCTTTTGACATGTTACAAGATGAGTACCTATACCAAAAGAATCTATTGAATGACCCTGAAAGAGCAACAAAAGGAACACATCAATAATAGGATACATAGTTAGATACATAAACTTTATTCTCGTGCCAAAAAGGCTTTTCAGAGAATACATGGAAAAAAAGAACTAAATGACAACATATCTGATAAAGTAAGATAAAAATAAAAATAAAATAGAGAAAATGAACTATCTACAGAGGCAATATAATCAAGTCTATATAGTAAATTACACGAATTAAAGTAAAAATAGAACTGTAACCAGGATAAAACATATTATTTAAATTGTAAAAACGTTCTCTCCAGAAAACGTTTTTACAATTTAAATACATGAATTAAGTTATATTGTACTTTCCCTGTAATGTTCTACTTAATTTAAGCGAGGGATCCAGCGTATTCCAAATCTTTACAGTCCTGTAGTAAAAGTATCTCTGTCCAGTTGCAGACTTTGGGAAGGGAATCTGAAGT
Organism: Catalaphyllia jardinei; assembly: GCA_022496165.2. Taxonomy (NCBI): domain Eukaryota; kingdom Metazoa; phylum Cnidaria; class Anthozoa; order Scleractinia; family Caryophylliidae; genus Catalaphyllia; species Catalaphyllia jardinei. Next base: position 4,438,373 of record CM042758.1, on the reverse strand, counting down.
TTCTGTGAATTTCTTGTGGTGCATGTCAAAACGTCTGATCGTTTAATAAACTGGTCCGTTAAACTATCTGGTGCGCAACCAGTCATGCAATTAAAAGCTATTACAGCGTTTCTGTAATAGAGTTGTTGCCTGATAGGTAACCACTGCATTGCCCTAAGGGCTGGTGTTATGTGGTCAAATTTCTTTACTCCACTAACTATACGACAGGCAAAGTTCTGTACTTTTTGTACTTTGTCTAGGTTACTCTCGGTGGTATTACTCCAGACATTGGAACAGTAAAAGAGTCTGCTGAATACTAGACAATTAACTACAATGGTTAAGATGTCCTTGTCCAAAACATGCTTGACTCGGTTTATCTGACCCAGTCGTGACATACAAATTGAAACGGTTTTAGTTATATGGTCTTCGTACGTTAGGTTGGAATCGAGCATTGTTTTCCATCCACACTACACTGGAGAAATTTGAAAACCGTTGCAAGAAGCTGCAACAATCATCAGAAATTTTGGATTTGTGTTTGGGCAGGGAAATCACGGGACGTCATCACTTTCAAAAACCTCTGTTTTCAAAATGTTTTCCGTCCACACTAAAACCAAGTGCAGGTGTTTTCAAATTCCTCTGGTTTGAAGAGCTTTTCAGAAAGCTCCAATTTCGTGACAAATTAGTGTGGACGGTAGGGTTAACCGTATAAATAAAGCTACGTTTTCAAATTCTTCTGGCGAACTGTGGATGGGGCTTTCATGGAGCCTTTTTTTCGAATCGTCACTAATTCAAACACGACTGACTTGTAGAGTACAGCATATGAAGCACAGTGTACCTGTTGATTGAGCGAGAAGAGAGTATCTTCATTGATGTCATTGCTGGCAACAATAATTCTTTTTGCAAACCAGGGTAGACCAAACCTGAATAAAAACAAAAATCGTTTGACATAAAAACAAACAATTGTAGCTAGTTCATGAGTCAGTGCGATCCAGTGTTTTCATATGACATCACGACTATCCTGTTGGTGTCCCAAACCAAACCTGCTAGAGTATAACTCTTTCCTTACATAAACGCTTGACTTAACAAATTGACGTCAGTTTTTCATGTGTCTGTCCTGTTAGTGATTATGAATTTCATCATAACATTGTCAAAGTTGCTGTGGATCCGTAGACTACCTTAACAATGGTATGACGAAACTCATGACCAAAAACAGGACAGACGTATGAAAAACTGAGGTCCATTTCTTTTTTTTACGATAACAAACCGTCAATTTGTCTACTCTTGCTCGTTGCCGCATCACATAAATTATAAGTTCATGTGCCTCTCCGCTTATTGCTGATAAAAATTAGCCAATGAGCGTGCAAGAATTTGTGCTGTTATCGCAGAAAGTATATTTTGCTGCATAGTTTATTTGTTTACAATAAGAATTAGACATAAATATATGTATGATCTTTACACTTACACTTCTGCTACTTTTTCCAGTGCTTTTCTTAATTGTAACGATGTGTATGCTAAATCTCCTGAATCAAGCCTTACTCCAACAGCTTGGTAACCATAATCATTGAGAGCCAAAGCGACTGCACAAAAACCAGGCATACCGCTCCTAAACATGCGCAGAACAATACATTAGGACCACGTTGTTGGAAAGTTGTTTAATGCTGACTCAAAATTATAAGTTAACTGAAGCATTTTCTTTTTTAAAAATGATTTTCTGTTCTTATGTTTTGGTAGTTTAAGATAACTCAAGCTCAAATAAACTAAAAGGACAAAAAGTATAAAATTAATTGAAACGCTGAACAAAAAATACAACACGCAGTGAATTCAAAATTCTCACTAATTACATGTAATTCAATATTCTGGGTTAGCTTAATCAGCCTTTGAATAACCAGGCCCAGAATCTAGCACAGTAGCATCATAAATGTTTATGAAATTCATAATTCATTTCCACATCCTCTGCTTAGTTTCTCTTCCGAATACGATATGAACAGCAAACACGAGAGACAGGTATTTATCAAATTTCCAACACCTCTTGCAAGGGGCAAGAGAGAGCCCATATTCTTTTTCTTTTCGAAAGGAATAAGAAATCATAGTTTCCAGTGTTGTGGTCTCACCTTGTGTTATGGGCTGGTTCTTCAAATAGGGTTAACCTCATACATAGCGCCTTTTCTCCTTGCACAGAATTGTCCAAGAAAAATTATTACGCTGTACTATGCCACATTACAACAGTCAAATTTTTTCTGCTGGCAATCGTATTTTGAATTGAAGCTCTACAACTGATTGTGCTTTGAGCCGGTTCCAGAAATTCAGTTGGTAGCTACCGGTTTCGCCCCATGGTGAGTTCGCCCAGGCCACATCGACTCAACTAGCCACCAAGTACTTAAAAATTTATCTTTCTCTTACAGGAAAAAAAGACAACATTGTGCACACAATAAAGCATGTTTATTTCTCGTTCTTTAATCCATTGAAGGTGACTGGCTGACTCGAAATAAAAACTTTAGGATGAGTTCATGGGGGTGAACAGGGTGGCTGGGGCGAACTTGCCATGGGGCAAAACTGGTATCATTCATTCAGCTAAGGGAGCAGTGCAAAGTAGTGAAAAACAAGGGTTAGAAAAGAAAAAGTTCCGTTAATTCAAGTTTACCAATGATTCAATACTGGGGACTCACACAATAACCTTCTTCCAGTATGCTTAGATTTGCACCACCTTGGCCACCTCTAACATCGTCAACCTACAGCAAAATATTTTCCCTTATAACCCTCCAAAAAGGTCCATAACCATACAGTACCTCATGACATCATAGGTATCTACCAGTGCTAAAAATGCTGCAGGGAAAGCTACAGCATAAGCTGAAAAGGCCACCAATTCACCAAGATGAACTTCGCTCTCCAAAACACGCAACACTGGTGATACCTTCTTGAGCCAGTCTAACACAATTGGATAAAAGTCTCTAGGTTCTTGACTTGAATCTGCAGGCTGAAGCTTGCCAACATGAGAAATTTCATCTGGTGTGAATGATGTGATGAAAGCATGTGCTTGTGTTCCCTTCACCGGAATACCACACAACTTCCCTGCTAAGACATTGCTAGTACCATCAAATCCTGTGTGATAAGTTACAAAAGACACAGGTAGCTAATTTAAAGTGATGATAAAAGTTTAATGCTTAGAGTTAACATGGCTTATTTTCTTGAACTGCGTTCTTTGGTTATCAGTTGGTAGCAATTTTATTTTGGGAAACAATGATTGAATGGCAAGTACATGTGTCAAATCCAAACATGTATTACGAGGGTACAGAGAAAATTTCAAACTGACCACCCACCTCCAATGAAACAATACTTGGAGGCTGACAACCCTCCATCAGGTCCCTGTGATCTTCGCAAACCAAACTCGATTAAGCTCTTGTCCCACCCAGCAGCAAGACGAAATCTAGAGGCATTGGTTGCAACTAAGCTGATACAGGTAAAAACACAACAAAAATAATAGTCAGGGTATCGATGTTTGATTGCTAATTACAATGGAACAATGTAAGAGTTGATATGTTGATATATAACATATAATTATATACTCAACCCAGGCTACCCAGTGTCAGCAACCCAGGAATTCACTCTGATGTCTGATGTCTAATGTCTGTAACATGTACTACATGTAGTACGCCCACCAATATTTTGCCAGTCTGCCCAAACTATACCACTGTCACAATGTTTGAAATAGAAAGCCTAATATATTGTTGGAGTAAGTGGCTAATGCTCTGGACCACATTCTGTCAGGTGATTTTTGCCAGCAACAATCCAATAACTCAGTAAAATGCCAGCAACTTACTTAGGTACTACTCCAAGTAATGCTGAGAGTGTGCTGTATAGGTATCGGTGGCGTCCTACAGCACCACATAAGTGATGGTATTAATTTTTTGGACAGCTTTTTAACACTGACCACTAAACACATCCCCTTTTTTTCTGGCTACTAGATAACTAAAGTATTAGACATGTGTTAAATATATACTATATACAAATCTGTCTGGATTTGAAAAAACATAGCCATAGAATTTGACTTGTCAGTGATAATCTTGATACAAATCTCTCCTAGAGTTGGCTTTCTACAAGGCTCATCATAGCTCAAATAAAAGAAAATAACTCTCCTGTATGCCTTTTGAGGCCAGGAAGACTAAATTCACCGTCTCTTCGTTGCATCATGAGTTGCACTGACAGTGCTTTTGGAATGAAATTTGAGTCTAAATCAACACAAAAGTACAGATCACAAAACCACAGCAGAGAGCCAATCTACACGTAGCTTTCTAAAGGCCTGCATTGTCCTCAATGGACTGAACAAGAGCATCATACATGTACATCAAGAATCGATTAATCATCATTAGAAGCAAACTAGGCCATCATTAGCAGTGTAAACCAGTGATCCATCTACCTGCACATCCCACATCTCAGATGCATAAATTTCCAAAAAGACGCACAAATTTAGTCCTGCATGCAAACAACTAGGATTATGGCTTATGTCTTTTCTTCTCTTAACAGGGCATACGGATGTGCATAACACTTGCAAAAACCTGCATCCGCATAATCAGAGCTGTTTTCCGCATAAAACAGAAAAGTAGTGCTGTTTTATTATCGCTAAAGTAGCTTCCTTACAACCCCAAAAGAAAAAAAAATTCCAAAGAGATTGGTTATTTTGAAGAAGTTTTTCCCATGATGAACTGTTTTTGACTTATGTTTAACCTCCAGGCCTTTGACTGAAGAGTGTGGAGACTAGTTTTGAGGAAATTACCTGGTTGCAAAGCTACGGGCGTCCCACGAACGCAACAACGCATTCTGCACAGAAAATGAGCTTAAGTGCTGTATGGGACTCACTCTTTTGTCTGAGGGACTCACAGGTTTTGGCTGTGTGAGTCCCAGGACTCACTACTGCCTTTTTCTAGACAGACCACTGATTAACACTCAAATACGTTGTGACTATCAATGTCGATTATCAACCGGAAACCACACAAATTATTTTCTTATGCACTAGCCAATCACAGAGAGTTCTGATGGTTGGCTACACTGTAGGGTGAGACTGCTAAGGAAATTCTACTCACAATCAGCCCTTGACCGAATGTTCTTCTCTCCATTTGTACCCATGTTTTGCTCGCAAATAGCAATGTCCCAGATGTATTTCAATTATGCCACATCTGACACTACAGCTACAGATTTTTTAAATCTTCAACCGCATCAGAGTTCAGGCCAAATAACACCAACAGCAGTTAGAAATGTCTAATCAATCGCGTTTCTAAGCCCCAATTGATGTAGCTAAACCTCTTTGCTGTCTAAAGCATGTACGACATAGCATTACAGGGCTAATTGCCACCCTGTTACCATCTTAGGGCAATTTCAAGTATGATAATGGAGGACGCTTGCTAGCAAATCGTTAGACTTGCACCTTCACTGGACTTTATGATGACCTCCAGCAGATTTCCTTAATTTAGACTTTAGCAAGTGTAGCCTGGGCTGAACTTAATACCAATTCAATAAAACAGAGGAGGGGGCTAGCACTAAATAAAAAAAAATAGATAACAGCAAGAAGTTCTCTACAAGTCTTGCTAGGTAAGCCAGCTCTACAAGCTGCTGCCATTACGAATGGCTTCCTCCCCCCCGAAAGAAAAACAAATCACATAGCTACATGAATGGAGGAGTTCAAATCTGTGGGCATGTTTTTAGAAAATCTGAAAGAGATATACACGCATACCTTGCAAAGTTCACCAAATTAAGAAGGGTTGTTTCCATAAGTTGGATCACTGTAAAACAAATTAATTAAACATTTTAAATTATATGGTATCTATAATGATGGCAACAAATTATTACAGAACTATTCATTTCAGGCAGAAAATAACACTTTCTATATTTGTTGAACGCTAGAATTGATAGTGTTTTAGTGGAGCTCCTAAGGCCTGAAGGACCACCAAGCAGCACCCCATAACTACAGGAACAGAATCACATGACTGAAATAGAAAACCATACAACTCTTTTGGGCATCCATCCTATGGTCAATTATATAGTGCTTTAAAAGTTAATCAGTATATGTAGTCTGCAGTCTGTATTTTACATGTACCCTCACTCTGCATTTTACCCCTGATCTGCAGTCTGCAGTCTTCCTTTACGGTGACAAATTTTAACAAAAGAAAAGTGATACTTTGCTTTACCTGGTAGCGGTCCCTCGAGTCTGAGCAGGGGAATTTTTGGAAACACTATACTCCCCTCCAGCATAGCGCACAAGGTAACTTGACTTGTATCTATTTGCTTCAGGAAACTGTAAAACTCTTCCTCTACTGTGGCTGGTAATATTGTTTTGAGATACGATATGTCTGAAATTAAAGCCATCAGAGAACATGCCATGGGTTAGAGAGGTCAGACTTGAAAGTTTGTTTTTAGTGTACGTACATGTAAATCAAACTGTACTTAGCAGTTTTGTTAATTATTAATAAACCTGCAATTTTAAGTGGGCCATAGAAAGCTACATAGAAAGGAAAAGACAGAATTAATATAGCATAGAACATTGGGTTCTCTAAAGTACGTTTTGTTAAACTGTACATCTACACAAAATCTACATACATTGCTAATGGCAAACTAAGGTGGTTCACCCTAGCGAGCAGGCTACCCATGCAAGTGGGTTACCCTAGCACCACCAGTGTTGAGTTTAAAATGATTTCTAGACCCTTTCACTGTAACCCTCCATAAGTTGTCCTGGGTTGTAGGGTTACCCTACCTGTGGAATTTTGCTTGTAAACGTGGGCTATCATTTGACTTCCAGCGAGGGTAAACCAGCTTGCTAGGGTAACCTTTCCTCCTTGTAAACAGGCCCTAAATTGCCACAACCTATCGGAGGATGTTGGCAAAAAACCTACCACCAGTCTGGCACCAGTGAGACAAGAATGCCACAAGGAAGTACACGTAAACTGTGGCAGCTTTAATACGGCCCAGACTAAAGATGGCCATCCATGACACAACACGAGGACAAGACGTGCTCACGCATATACAAAACACATTGCATTGCCACAGGCACAGCCTGCTGGCGCGGGTGTGGACAAAAAGTGGGGAAGGCCAGTTACGGAATCCTCTTCCGATATGATACAAAGTGACCAGCAGTCAGTGTGATTGCCAGAGGAAAAGAAGTAATGAGCTGGCTAGGCACTTTCAACGCCATCAATGAAGAAATGCAAGCAAAAGACGAACTTTCGGCTCTGGTAGTTACACAAATACTTTAAGTGAGATTTAACATTGAAGTATCACTGAAAACCTGTTCAGCGAATGCGGAGAAAACTTGGCTGGAGGACAGTGTACAAAGTACTGCTAACAAGCCAAAGCGAGTGCAACACTCAACATTTTGTGATACTTACATGTATAGTGATGTTATATTTTAACAGGCGAATGCTAAGTGAAGATTGAACCTTATCCTCGCCGATCCTGCCTTCTGCGAGGTTGGTGAACAATGCCGTAATAAAGGTCAACCAAAACATCCACGTTTTGTTTTGATTCTTTTATTGTGGAAACCTTTCAATCTCAGTCTACCTCAACTCGTCAATCCAGTTCCTTATTTGGACATAACTTGGGCTTGTTGACAATAACAAATTGGCTGCTATGAACACGAAATGGACTAGAAGACGCAGGGAAGATGCTTAGTGTGCGTAAAAAGAAATAAAAAATGACATGAGATGATTCGTTCTGTCATTTTCTCAAGATCGCTGGGCCGGACAAAAATTGGACGAACGAGTACTTAAAACTGTATCATTTTCAAATCCCTGGTAAGCACTCTGTTAGCATATTAAACTTACTAGCGTGTTCTGAAGAACGCGTTCTCTTATAGTTGCGTTTTAGAGAACGCTTTTTTCCTTTTTGATCCGTTACCGTTCCGTATCTGTTCGATTTCCGTTCGTTATTCTTCTGTATCCGTTCTGTACCCGTTCCGTTTGCATTCTTATACCCGTTCTGTACCCAATCGCGTTCGCGTTCCCTGTTAGGTTTCTTCTGAGTGGTACTGTACATTCCAGGACAATTCTTTATGTGACTCTTTAGTGCTGTAGAATTTGTAACATATCTCAAGAAACGCAGGGATCACCTTCATTTCGCAAACTTAACTTGTTTTTCCTACTGACGTGTGGTAGCATATTAACATCAACCTGTTCTCTGAGCTGTACCTAAAAGTGGGGCGGAGATGTCCCCCCTAGGATGTGGGATGAGGGACTTGAGAACGCATGGATCTGGGGACGATGAGGACCAAGGCACGATGTGGAGTTAGGGATGTCTGGACTCAAGGACGCTTGGACTTGAAGACGATGTGCCCGGAGGTGTGTGGAGCTGGAGATGTGTGGACTCAGAGATATGTGGGCCTTAGAGACGTGTGGATTCGGGGACGTTTGGACTAGAGGACGATGTGGACTTTGGGATGTGTAGACTTGACATGTGGACTTATGGACATGTAGACTTGAGGATGTGGACTTGGGGACAATATGCAACGTGTGGGATTGGGAACATGTGGTATTGGGGAGTTGTGGACTTGGTGGTGCCCTGAAAGAGGTTTTCAGCAGTACCTGACAGGTCCCAGCGTCCATGGTTCGGCTTGATATGCCTGATTGCTTATTATACCTTGAGAGCTTTGAGTACAGAATAGGTTCAATGTAGAGGGTCATAGACGCCATGGGCAGCAATGAATGTCCCTGGTGAATAACTCTGATTTCTTGGTAATCCTTAATCCTTAACCTTATCCTTGCTAAGTTTGACGCTAATATTTACTCTTGATCAGGAAAACTGTTGCCCAAAAATGTACATTTCTTTCATTTTCCTTCCTGGAATGAGCATGAGATGATTCTTGTAATGATATTGAGCTAGGAAAGAGTAGTTTTGTATCTTTCCTTGATTTTGTCGCATGTACTTTTCTCCGCTTCCCATAACAGCTCTATAAAATACCTTTCTGAACACCACAGAAAATTATATTTTACACAATACATGTAAGTGCAAAAATGGGTGATGTTTGTTTATCGCATCCCTGTGTTCTCATGCTGTGGAGACTTTGATTTAACATTAAACCAATACCTAGATGTTCCAGAGTACCCAATGCCCACTCTGGAAGAGCTGTTTACCAAGCTCAATGGGGGAGACAAGTTTACCCTAGTAATGCATACAAACAGGTAGTTCTTGATGAGGAATCGCAGCCTTATGTTACCATAACAACTCATTTTGGACTGTACTGGTACACCAGGCTTCCATTTGGCATAGCAGCTGCACCAGCAATTTTTCAGCAAATCATAGACAAGCTGCTAAATGGCCTGAGTCGGACAGGAGGTATATAAGATGAGGCTCAGCATGTCAGTAATCTCTATAAAACACTTGCGAAGCTGGAAAGGTGTGGCGTAAAGCTCAAGAAGTTAAAGTGTGCCATCCTGCAACCACTAATTGAGTATTTCGCCTTTATAGTAGACCGCCATGGAAGCCATCCATCGCCCGCCAAGGTTAAGGCTATACTTGGAGTGCAAGAGCCCCAAAATAGCTACAGTCTTTTCTGGGTTTGGTCAACTACTACTGGAAGTTTATTCCAAACATGTATACCCTGGCAAGTCCGTTCAACAAGCGGCTGGCCAAGGACACACCATGGTGTTGGAGTCAAGAGTGCACCAAATCATTTCAGGATCTAAAGGACACTCTGACCTCATCCCGTGTGTTAGCCTACTACAATCCTAAGTTGGAAGTACAGTTAGCGGTTGATACATCACTATTCGGTCTGGAAGCAGTTATTTCCCATATCACCAAAGAAGGGGAGGAGTGTCCAATTGGTTACGCCTCACGATCATTGACTCCTGCAGAAAAAAAACTACTACGTGATAGAGAAGGAAGCATTGGCCATGCATTATTTTCGCAATTTGCAAGTTCCAACAGTTCTAGTATGGTCTTCGTTTCACGTTGTTGACAGACCACCAACCCTTGACGTTGCTGTTTGGTCCAAAGAAAGGGATACCTCCTATAGCAGCATCGCGCTTACAAAGATAGGCTATCCAACTGACAGCCTAGCAATATGATATCAAGTACCGGTCTTCCAAACAAAATGCAAATGCAGATGCATTCTCCAGCCTGCAGTGTGGGACCTCAACAGATGACTCGCCTAGTGAAGAAGAGGCTCAGGAAGTGAACAGGCGTTAAGTAGCTAGAGTACCAGTGGAAACATCACCTGATCCAATTTTGTCACAAGCGGTACATTTCACTCTAAACGGATGGCCGGGGAAGGAAGAAGAAGTTTCAGATAACCTGAAAAGTTATTACTTCAAAAGAAACGAGCTCACAGTGGAGGAAGGACGTTTGTTGAGAGGAACACGAGAAGTGATCCCAGCAAAATATCAAGAATTGGTGTTAGCAGAGCTTCACTTAAACCATAATGGAATTGTGCAGATGAAAGCGTTGGCGTGCTTACATGTTTGGTGGCCAACACTGGACATTGAACACTTGGCGAGGTGCTGTGAGATTTGCCAAACCTTTCATGGTAAAGAAGCAAGTACTACTGACAACCCATGGATATGGCCACACCGTCCGTGGCAAAGAGTGCATGTGGACTACTGCGGTCCATTGCAAGGTGCATCTTTCCTGGTAATAATCATCAATGCTAAGTCCAAATAACTGGAGGTGCTGCACATGTCCAGTACAACTGCTAAAGCAACCATAAATGCCTTGCGCACCATGTTCGCTATACATGGTCTCCCGGAGGAGTTGGTTACTGATAATGGTGCTCAATTTATTGCACAGGAGTTTGAGGATTTCCTCAGAAGTATTTTTTCTACAAAAAATAGCAAGATTTTATTTTTGCCTGATCAAGATCAAACCCCTTTATCGAGGGAACTAGGCACCAACCTCATTCCTAGGGCCTACTCCCCTTTCAAATTGCCGGACAGACGTGGAGAAAAACGATAAGTTTTTGAACACAAGCAAAAATCACTGTTCAGGCCCAGTACAAAAAAGTAGTACAGTGTTTTTCTTTATTAGTTTATCACTTTATGGCACTAGCATTCCTCGTAAATATTACATTTCTATTTGACAACTTAATTTATTTCATTTCAAAAAGATTTTTCCCAAAAACCATAAGATTGGGAGCCTTGTCGTGAGACCGTCAGAAATGACAAAATATCGTGAGACTCGTGGCAGAACTGTAAGAGTTGGCAGGTCTGGTTTATACTGCTGTTACTTCCGAAACAGGTAGACCGTGAATTCAAAGACAAAAGTGACAGTTGATTGTGGTGCCAAACGTTAAGGATTTTGGTCACGTGGCTCAGTTTGTCAAATCGAAAAGCTGAACGCACGTGGTCACATTCCTTTCTCCTTGCTGACTTCGCCGTTACAGCTTGTTGCATGTTGTTCGCACTTTGGAGTCAACCATTTTCGTGGCAGCCCCAAATACTTCATCTGAAACTGTTCTTTTACATTCTGCAATGATGGGAGTCTGAAATGCGTCCTCTAAGGCGCTCATGTATGGATTTCCCGCGAATTGCTGTTTACAGAATATGCCATTGTTAAATCACGCACTGGAATGTGACCACAAGTATTCACCTTTTTCGCCTGACAAATAAAGCCATGTGACCAAAATCGTAGACATTTGCCGCCAAAGTCAACCGCCACGCTTGTCTTTGAATTTGCGGTCTATCTGTTTCCGTAGTATATTCTTCTCGAATTTTGTTATAGTTACAATTAATTGGGAAAGTACAAAACATGTACCCCTGGTCCATGGACCGGGTCCATCAAAATATGGACTGGGTCCATGGACCCCCTTTCATGGACCGGGTCCATGGACCCCCTATCATGGACCCCCTATTTCTACTACCCCTAGAATTACTGAAGTAAAAAATAATAAAATAAGACATAAAATAAAGTAAGTAAATTGAAAATAGTAGTGAATTCACAGTAAATTACTGTGAATTGAATAGATCTTTAATATAGTCACATTTACTGGCTTTTAGGCAAATGTTTTGTTGTGAGCAGTTTTGAAATAACAAAATTTGCAACCATTAAAAATAGTTTGACTTAGCTCTACAGGGGTCTGCAAATGTGACAGTGTCAGGTATAACCATGGGAACTGATATAGTTCATTGGCTATGTCTTGATTACATTTGTTCACTTTCATTAATAGTACCAATGGCTACAAATAGTTCAGTGTCAGGGAAGGTCAAAATTGAATCGATGGAGGAGTACTGACTGAAGCCAAGACCTAACAGAGTAAGCTGCTAACAGAGTAAGCTGCCAGCTTAGAATACTTGATGTAACATAATTATGCTTTTCAAAATCAGCCTGTATGCTTGACAATTGTCAGTAAAAGTGAGTATGAACTGTTTAGCACGAATTTTGAAGGCAAAATAATGTGCTATTAAACTTGTGCAAAACTGAAACTGGAGCCGTCATGCAATGTGTCAAAGGTCATCAAATCATAGTTTAGGGATGTAACCTCAACTTGCTAACAATATTTAAAGCAAGGATATAGAATAATCCACAGCAAAATGGTGGCCTTTTGCATGTTTTATCTGTCTAACAACAACATCTTTTACTTAAACACGGTGCATTTAAAAGCCAACATAGCTTATAGGGCCATCAAAAAAAATACTAATCAGAGGTCTAATAAAAAATTAAAAACTGCCAAAAAATATATAAATTCGGGACCCCATTGCCATGACTCTTCACTATCACTAGAGTTCAAGTTTCCGAGGGCAACAAACTTTTTGTCTGTAAATTTCAGGGCTGTCACTAAGGGCCGGGGGCCGGGGATTTTCCCCGGCTACTACAAGTCCGAGCCCCGGCTTCTTTGATACAGAACGAAAATATTGGAGAAAAATGCATCAAACTACAAAATTATGAATTAAGAAACAAACCAATAGTTTATTAATACAAACTCTTATTCATCTTTTAAAGAGAGGCAATTTTACAATCCCTGTGAGACTGACTGAAAACAGGTAATATTCAACAATGTCATCTTTCGAAAACGCACGATTTTACGAAGTGTTCGTTTCAGTTGGTTTCTCTTGTTTTCGGCGTTCATGGTTGCTTGGAAATGTCATCCAAAAAACGAAAGGCAGACGTGGACAAACAAAGAAAACTGGATTTCTTCTTGTCTCCTAGCTCCGCTTCAAGGTAAGATTATGTTCAACTGAACAAACAACCGTTCGCTTCAGAATTTGTCTTATGAATCGACCACTGAGATGATTCAGGCCACAACGAATTTGCAGAAGATGCGCGTGGCCTAGTAGTTCTGACACATGGACTTGCCGTTGCACTTCAAACAATTTCTACAAAAAAGTCGGCATTCAGTTACCTGCAAACTTGCAACATTAATTTGGTCTTCTTCTCACTCGTTTACTCATCAACAAATAAGGGTACGACTGGTAAGTCTTACACATCAGTCGCACACGGCTTGCATACGTCCCAGTTATTTCTATGCCCGACAGAAATTTGGTTCGTCCATAAGTGCAGGTAGTTTCATTGCGTTAATTTTTCAAAGGAATGCCGTTGGTTCAAGAATAAATGAACCATTGTGACGTTCCCAACACGTTCTTGACGCCATGTTTTTTACTCGTGGTCACAAGTTTCTTTCATTCATTCCCAGTCTTCCTGGCATATAGAACAGTTTGGTCTTTGTGACTCGCTGTTTAGCAAATATGCAAGCATTTTCTCGTGGAAATGAAGTACAGATTTTTAAGAGATTACAATTTATGCCAGCCCAAATTAAGTATTGTTTTGGTCACTTTGAATTTTTTTGTCAACATATAAGAATCAAAATGACTCTTGTCAGAGCCTTGGTAGTGGTCACAGTAGTCTGTGGTATTTAATTTACCACACATAAAAATTGCATTAAAAAACGTTTTAGGAACAATTTTTGTATTTTCCTAATCCCCTAACCTCCACCGTACCTCCCCCCCCCCCCCACTCCAGCAGCAGCAGATTTTTTGGCCCCCCGGCTACTTTTTACAATTCCCCATCTACTTCAAAAATTAGTGACAGCCCTGAAATTTTCAGCTGTTCGCAAATATAATGATTTCAGCAACAGACAGCCATATATATAAATTATATCACTGGCGTAGAATGCACTTATAATCTTTGATTACTACTAGTGTTGGCGCTAGTAAAATATAGGGGTCCACAGACCCGGTCCATCAAAGGGGGTCCATGGGCCCGGTCCATCAAATGGGGTCCATGGACCCGGTCCATATTTTGCTGGACCCGGTCCACGGAGGGGGTCCATGTTTTGTACTTTCCCCAATAAATTAGTAATTATTCTAATAGGACTTTGTGTCGTACAATTTAGGGGTAATTGTGCTCTTAATTTAATTTTGAAATTACTCGCCCGATTACTACCTGAATTGTACTTCACTCAGTCCTATTACCATTATAAAGGTAAAATAAATTGCGCGAACTCAACCCAAGCATGCTTATATTTCATGAATAATGAATGAATGAACTAAGCATTCTGAAATCGGCCACATTTTAACGGAACAGTGATTTTCAGAAGAGAAAGCAAAACAGTTTAACTACCTCGTATAATAACTTGCTTTTACCGCTGGCGAGTAGAGACAATTTGACTAAATTAAACCCTACCTGAATCCGTAAAGTGGAAGTTCCTTACAAAGTGCACACACTCCTCAAGTCCAGCGAAAACAGTGAATTCTCCATGGAAAGGATTCCTGCGAAAGTATAAATCGAACACGGCATTGTCGTCAATTTTCTCGCTTTTCCAGTAGGCATAGGCCATTGTAATTTGATAAAGATCCGTTAGCAGGGGCTGTACTAAAGGATTGGAATTCGTTCTGTCTTCCACAGCCGCCATTTTGAAGGTTGTTTTTCAATGTGAGGCTTCTCACCCCACCCTGCCAGTGACTGTTTTTTTATCTCATACGGGACCTGACCATTAGGTCACTGCATGTGCATGTGAAGCTCGGAGAGAAATTGGAGTGAAATGGTTGTGTAGCAGTTGGTAAGATTTGCCTCAAGAAACTGCCTCGTCGCTCCATAAGTTGGAGGGACAGCTCATCGGTAAGTATAGAAAAGCAACCTCTATTTACATGTAAAACACAGTCAATGAGATGCAAGTTTTCCTTCGATTTGCTTGGAAGCAGATGGAGGAGTTGAGAACGTTGCTAGCTGGTACAGCTAGGGAAAAAAAGCAATTGCCGGTTCAAATTCCATGATTTATTAAATCGTAATTATTTAAGCTTACAGTATGAATGGCGTTTTAGCCTCCTTTCTGTGTTTTTAAAACAATTGTTGTACAGAGGCTTTCATCTTTGTTCCAGTGTACATGTGATGTACATGCAGGACGTTTCATCTCGATCAAAGTCGATCATCGAAAACATGGTCGATAAGTCAATAATACTCGATATTTTTCGATAATTGTCAATCGACAAATTTAATTTGTCGACAAAAGTCGATAATCACAAGATTTTCAACTGATTATCGATTTTATCGACAAAAATGCTGACACATTTTTCAATCGCCCAGGAAAATGTAAACAGCTTTAAAGTAAATCCGTATGGCAATAAAGTTGAATAAAAAACTGAACAACCAAGGGGTCTGTCATTCATTACAGAAGAAGGAGCGGGCAAAATTTAGAAATCGCAGCCAGCGAAGCTATTGACAATTTATTATCATCAGTGTTAACATAGATTTCACAAATACACGCTACTCATTCCCCTCTCCTTGGCTAAATTCGCCGGGTTTGTATACTCCTTGTTTTTCTTTGCGTCGGTGGTTGTTGTACCAGTCCACAATCTACCCATGATAGATCAAAGTCAATCACAGTTGATCAAAGTCGATCAAAGTTGATCAAAGTCGATAATCACAAAAAATTGTGCGATCGACTTTTATCGACATCCGATATTTGTCGATTGATTAGTATTGAATTTGATCGACAACGATCGACTTTTATCAACTATCGAAATTATCGACATGTAACGTCCTGGTCCATGTCATGTACATGATCTGTTTCAATGTTAAGCTTTTGGTTTCAAATTTTAATCAGTTTTGCTCTATTTCTTAGGCTTTCAACGGATTATAGCTTTTCAATAAATTTGTTTTGCCCCTAAGATCGAACGACACAATCCCAAATATGTCTTTTTTTGTTATTTTTCGGTAGAAATACTTGATAATAAAGCGTTATATTATAGGACTGGGAAATTAATTCACTGTGATTGGCTGAGAGCAGACCAATTTATCTATTTTATGGACGTTCGCACGAAAATTTTCCAGTCGATAGAATTTTTTTATATTTTTACTGCAGACAGATGGTGAGTTACTAGTGCCAGAAATGCAAAAAAAAAATGTGGGTCACCGTCTTCGCTTCAGAGATAAAGCGTGTGGTAAACTATACTGATTTCAAAAAATTGTCCCATATAATTGAGCACGGTCTACAGGGGTTTATAGTTAAAAATATCGAAGGTGAGTCAACGGAGGGAAATGATCTTAGTCATATTTTGTAGAAGTGGGTCTGTTGCATAAATAATTCCAAATGTTACTGACATTTTCACAAAATTCAACCCTTTGAGAGGCATTTGAAACCGCCACACAGATGCACGAAGAGCTAATAAGAACGGAATTCGATGGTACATTTTGCCAAAAATTCAAACTTCTAGTCGATAGATTTTCTTCCTTTTTTGCCCAAACGAAGAAAATCAGTAGAGAAAATGATTCATCGAAAGAAAAAATGGGGTCACCGAACGTCCAAGATTGTTAAATCCAAGCAAAGCTCTAGCAATGGCCATCTGCCCAATCATTTGTTTATTTTATGACTTAGCGCGCGCGCTCATGCATGACGTGGCGTGTGAATTTGCGTGCGCAGTAAGCATGCGCAGAAACAATTAGCGCGAACATCCTTAAGGGTCTGTTTACAAGGAGAGAGGGTTACCCTAAGAAGCCGGTTATCCTGTAGCACTCACACTTGTCTTATTTTTTTCTTTGCCGGTCGTGTTTACTTACCCTAGCAGGCAGTTTAACTTTTCCCCTTATAAATACTCTAGGCAGGGTTTACCCGCCTTCCTGGGTTAACTTTCTACTTGTTTTCGGACATCCTTTGAGAGTAACCACGGATTAAGTTGTCCCAGGCTGTAGGGCTACCCTACCTGTGAAATTTTGCTTGCAAACCCAGGCTATCTTTTACCCTCCAGCGAAACCCTCCCTCCTTGTAAACAGGCCCTAATTCTTAATTTGCACGACTTGGTTTTCTCAGTCAAATAATTCACTGTAAGTTGGCAATCATATGAAAGTTGATTATCGCATTAAAGATTTACACTACTTGTCATATGTGAAAATTTTATTAAACTGCACTCACCTAAATTGTAGGCTCATGGAAACACTAACGATAAAAGAGACTGGTGGAGTCATGTTACTCTGGTGTTCTCATACATTGAAGCTGGGCCACCTGAAATTTGTCTTGCAAAGGTGCAACAAAATTGCTCAACAAGGTGAAACAGATTTGTCTAGTAGAGAATGGCCTTTTATGCATATGTACATTTATATCTTAAAGGATGGCAGAATGTGAGATGGCTGTAGACAACTTCGTAAGTACAGGACGAACTGGCCGCCGCAATGCTCTTCCTGATGTATTTGCTGTTGGACATGCTGACGTGACAACAGCTGGCCTTCCAGAAGTTTTAGAAAATTTCTCAATTGGTTCTTCAACACAACCAAGCAATGGCACTTCAATCTTGCAGAATCAGCCCCAGCCAGAAAAAATGGAGTGAACATGGGTTGCTAGGATATGCAAACAATATATTTGAATCCAAACAAACCTATGGTTTTTGTGTGACACTGTTGTTCCATATAGCTTGGATATCCATGTGTTGCATGTCTTTGTTTTATATTTTCACTAAATATGTGGAAAAAGCAGTCACGATGAGCAGAGCAAGTTTGACATCTTTCCTGGAATATGTGGACTTGACTTTCATTTAACATTTCCTGTTTAACATTAACTTCCTGTGGCAATGTTTTGGACATAATTTACAGTGAGCAAAAAGTTATGCACTAGATGAAAAATCAGATGAAAGTACAGTACATGTCATATTTTGCCTGGCCTTGGAAGCTAGATGATAATTTTTTCGGTAACTTCCACATTGGGGTCTTTACATTTTAGTGTATGCACAAACTTTGAAAGCAATTCATCACTGCATACTTCAATTCCGAGACTCAAAACATGTGCTGTCTGGTCATCTGGGACAAGATCAGCAGGTTTTCCTGCCATGTGTGTTACTTTTCATTCTGACTTGTGCCATGGACAAGGGCCCAGGCAAGTCATTGCTTCCAACTAAATCAAAACAAAAGTAAACTAATACTTGCTCAGGGCAAGCAAAGTTTGAGAGGTGCTTGTCTGATAAAGCTGGGATTCACGATGTTTTTTAGCCTTGATTACCAGATCAATTAACCGTACCTTGTATATTCCTTGTTACTTTTGATTATGCAATTACATGTAGCTTGGCACAGCTTGCACTTTTAGCAGACATTAGCTTATAGACTATGAATGCAGAAAACAGTGGTTGCTTGTCCTGTGGTGAACAATATTTTCAATTGTCACTTCTTTCACTTGAGGCGATCTGGCAGGAAAAATTAATATGACCTACTACTTACATGTATAGCCTAGGATCATATTAACAAGACCTGTTCAAGTTTCCTTTGTCATTTTCAGTCTTAGTGTGTTAACATGCTACAACTTCATGTGATGCAAAGTCCATTCTTGAACTAACTGAGATTGTTTGGATCACTTTCATAAATTAGAAACTTCATTGTGATATTAAAAATGTTGCCCATGACTTGGGAAACTTTCAAAAATTCTGTTGATGGAACATTAATGTTGTTAGAAGTCAGAGGATCCAAGGAAAACATGCTTTTAATTAATTAAAAATTTATGCTCAATACATGCTAACATGCTGAGCAATTAATGACTAACACTCTCCAACTATAATTATCAATAAAATGAACCCCTAAATCTTAAAATTATTACATTAAAAATGCACAGTAGCTATCTTGTAGCATTCTTAAACTCCTTAAGGATTGTCATTCAGAACGTAATTCATCGGGGGAAGAATTCCACACTTTGGCACCAATTAAAGTTGCAGAGAAGTAAATTTATTTATTGTAACTATCCTTATCTAGATTTGTATCATTTAATTTAATATTTAAGCCAAATCACTAAGTTATATACAAACCAGGGCTGTTTTTTTTAATTTTTGGTCACCTGTACATGTAGCTTGGTTCTCCATACCTGTAGCAAACTTGTTCCTTTCTGGTTGAATTCTATTAACAAGAGGCAATTTCATCTGTAGCACCAATGGAAAATTAAGCATACTCAGTCGTAACAGTGTTACAAGTTACTGCCCTTAATAACAGCCCTGTAAAAACCTCATTGCCTTTACAATAGTATCATAAAATTGTTACTAATATCATGAACTAGGAATAGCTATGATATTGACAAAGCTTATTAATTAAGCACATCGTTTTAAGTTACATGATTATATGGCAAGGGAAATCCGAGCGTTCTGATTGGTTCTTTCTTGGTTGGGATTTGACCATACGTCCCGTTTCCCGCATCATCATCATCATCATGATCATCATCATCATCATCATCATCATTATTGATGACTTTATGTGATGCCATCAAGTCAGCCATCTTGGATGTACCTTTTTGGTTTTTACTTTTTGCTTAGAAAGTTAGAAATGACATAAACTGATGGAGCAATTATTCAAAATGATAGTGGAATGTTAAGAAGTACGAGCCGTGCAATATTTTTTGAAACATAGAAATAAAAGAGTTCTGTTGAAAAGACCAAATGAAGCTTGACATGGCAGTGTCAAATGACAGCGACAAAGTAGTAATAGCAGACTCTCGATAATTTCAGTGAGGAGTAAAAACAGTTACAGAGAGCTTCAGGGTCACAGAGTAAATCCTCTTTTTTCGTTGGAAGCACTGCAACTCCTGGAAATAAATAAAGTAAACCCCAGAACGCCAACAACAAGGGCTTGAATGTCGAACCTATAAGAAGAAAAATAGTAGAGTTAATTTAAGTCACACCATTAGTTTTGTAAATTTAGGTGCTTACCATCTCTGGAGGTCTGGACCGGATTTACAAAGATCTTGAATCAATATCAGTATCTGGGCAACTGCACACCTACCCCTCCCCTAACACAACATGTTATAATAAGTTAATAAGTTAGTGTTACTGTTGGGTTAGGGGAGGGGTAGGTGCGCAGTTGCCCAGATACTGATATTGATCCAAGATCTTTTAGGATACTCATAAGTGTTGTTCAAATTCAAAAGCCTATTGTAATGTTAAGGAACAATCGCTAGGATACATTTAACTTAAGAAAGCCTAGTAAATAAGACCCTCGTTCACAGTATGTTCAAAATATAGCATAGTTAGGACTGAGGTGAGAGATTTTTTATCCACTCATTCGTTTGTGTTTTCCAGTATTGACTCCGTTTTTACATGCATACGTACATTATTTCCTTTTATACAATGCCATAGAAAACAGCCAATCACAATGAGGGAAAGCCGTGCATATTCGACCAAATCACAAATTATGCATCGCGCATAATGTCGTCTTCATTGTGTTGACTACTGTTTTATTAGTGGCATGGTATAAGGCAGTTATACGACGCTATCTCTTGGTATACCATGAAATATCCCACTTATCACTTTGTACTTTCTTGGTAAACACACTCGCCAAGAGGCTTACATGTATTCGAAGAAAATACAAGGGACTTGTGGGATGCACGTTGTGGGGCGTTGCATAACTTGTATGTACATAATTTCAATTTAGATACACTGAAAAATAACGGCTCTAAAATTTAAATTTAGATGATATACAATGGCGGTTAATGTATAATGTAACCTTATATATCACTGTTCATGTTACTTTTATTAGTTATACACTAACTGCCATTGTATATCATCTAAATTCAAATTTCAAAGCCGTTATTTTTCAGTGTATCAAGTACAGTGCATCAAGTACTTTTGCCCTGAAGAAGACTAGCTCTGCTAGTTGAAATATTGGCCAATAAATTTTGCCCTTCTGCCGTAGTACCGGCCTTGCAATCAATTTGGTTTTATGACACTTAGAGTGACGTCTGGTACGAGCATTTCTTGATCAAGAGATCCAGCAATAATAAGTCAAGAAGTTGAATTATTCGTCATGTGGTCTCCTGCATCCAAACGTTGTGTAATTTTACTGTTACATCTTGCCGCAAACTTTGTAATTTTTATTTCTCCTTGACAATTGCGTCATGAAGACACCGAAATGTCGGTTTTTATCGTCAATTTTTGCTTGTCTTTGCATTTCCAAATCTTTATTGATTCTTCATATTGTATTTAATTGTGCCATCAAACCTTAATAGTGATAACTAAATAACAACATTAGCATCAATAAAGTAAAAAGAAACTCATCACAACAACCCATATAGCAAGAAGGCAAGTTAAGTGCAAGAAACGTCTCAGAGGCTTGACTTATGAGCAGTGGCGGATCTAGGAGAGGGCTCCCTTATTTTGGGTAAAACAAGAAGAAATGACAGAAGGGAGAAAAGCCAGCAGGGTAAGTAAATCCACCCCTCTCTCCCTAGGTCAGGGTCTGGATCCGCCACTTATGAGGGCTGGAGCGGAGGAGGTAACTTATTAGGGATTTCTCATTGCTGTTCTACTATGATATTATTATACACATGCACGTTTAACAGAATTCTACCAGTATACCAATACAATCCTGTAATCTGATTGGCTGAGTGATCTTACACCATCAGCCAATAGTGTGATTCTGCTAGTTCTGCCAATATACTAATGCAAATGCTGTAATCTGATTGGCTGATCTGTCGTATACTATCAGCCATAAGTGGAGTGCGCAGTAGCTGTAGGTTGTCTCCAAAATAGCGACGTTTTCTCTTCTCTTGGACTAAACGTTTGAAAGGAAGATTTAGAAATCGTTACTGGATTATTCAATTCCCAAAGGTTTCAGTGCTACATCTAAAATGAGACACCTTAATCGATCTCGCTAAAGCGAGAAGTTAATTTGTAAATTATTCTTTGAAGCAAATTTGGTCAGAATACTTCTAACATAGTTACATAATCGATTCCGCTACGGTCTCGTCAACTATCACATCGAGCTCAGACAGAAAAGAGAATAAATCCGGCAAAGTTGAAAAATCCTAGCCTGTTTAGAATTATTTCGAGTGATTTCTAAAACAAAGGTGTCGCTAACGAAAAAGGTTATGCACGTTTGTTAGCCAAGTTGAGGTTTGTTTACAGAACACAAAAGAGCTGTTGCGTATTAACTGTGCTCTGATGGAATATTGTTTAGTTTAGTTTGTTTCGATACTGTGGAATGTGAAAGTCGAGGAGACTGAAAAGTAAAAGACAAACAGTATAATCAGGTTTGAAGCGACTGCGAAAATGGGTCGGTGGCGTACTCCCCGAGGTACAGCTTCTACTGAGATCTTTAATCAAGCCTTTAAAATTAAGCTGCTGATCTTTTGACAGCCACACTCGTCACTGAACTTTCATTTTGTTTGTGTTTCATAGTTGGACTTGATGACGCATTTTTCGTCGATTTCTGGCTCGCTGTCCTGGCTGAGTATTTGGCGACGTTCTTTTTCATGTTCGCAGTGTCCGGTTCTGCACTAAGATGGGAGGGTTCGCCGACAATTTTCCTGCAAGCTCTTGCTGCGGGGCTGTCAACTGCGTCCATGATTCAGGCCTTCAGATCAGTGAGCCTGCCTCTTGTACACGCCAACCCAGCCATTTCTTTGGCTGCGTTCATCACTGGCGATGCAGGTTTGATTCGAATGATTTGCTCTGCTTTGGCGCAGATGTTTGGAGGTAGGTATCAATGATCATGACGCAAATGCGCTGTGAATTACCTTACGCAAATATGCGTCTGATACTCGTCTTAAACTAAAAACCTCAGCTGTCTTAGTTCAGAAACGTCGTCAAATTTGCATGGAACAGAACGTGGGTTTTTAAATAAACCTTGTGTGTAAAATTCGTTTCATATATAGTTCGATTCAGTTCAGGACTACCAACTCGATTACAATGAACTCCCTAAACTGCTTTATTTCAGTAACAATTACTAATTTAAAAGTTGGAGACCAGGACTAGTGAGAGAGTTGTTTTCCATGTTACAGCGG
Source organism: Catalaphyllia jardinei (assembly GCA_022496165.2). Lineage (NCBI taxonomy): Eukaryota > Metazoa > Cnidaria > Anthozoa > Scleractinia > Caryophylliidae > Catalaphyllia > Catalaphyllia jardinei. Next base: position 4,415,245 of record CM042758.1, on the reverse strand, counting down.
AACTACTCTGGCATGCAGGATTCTAAGAACACTGCAAACCCTGTTATACCCGGGCCCCCTGCACTCCCTCCGCTATTTAATACGTCTTCCCGTCTATGAGATATACCCCCCCCCCCGCCCCCTCCTCCGGATGAAAGTCCTCATCATCTTATCTTTATTCTTCTACGTAGATGAAACAACCAATAAGTTACAGGAATAGAGCAGCTCAATTCGTACGTTGAATCAGGGCAATGAGGTGCAATCACAATATAAAACTCGTAATTCTCTCATCAGCTTACTTCCAATCGGTTTTTTATATTGCTTCAGAACAGGCTTCCGTCAACCATGCTAACCCCCTACAAAAATTGAAAGTCCTGCGCCCAATTGTTCAAGGATGAATATCGCTATCAATTTCAGATAAAACGCTATCCAGTGGATGGCACAACAAACCACGCTATCCTCTAGCCAAGTCTAGATAGTGATTTATACAATGGATATCGTTAGCCTAATTAAACCCTGCTCGAGTAACAAGAGACTATGATAGTCTCTTGTCGTTGACTTAAATATGGAAAAAAATATTTCACGTAGCTTTCAATCGAAAAGCTTCTCTTTTTTTTACCTGCGTAACGAAGTTAAATTGCCGAATAATGAACATTTTCCAAACGCCATGCATTACCTTGTTTTAAGTCGACTTGAACTCAAACTTAAAATTGCATAGAATGAGGATAATTAATGTAGGGTTTACTTTAAGTAGATTAAATATCCACATTCCGCCGTGCTGTTATTATATCTTCTACAGCTATAACTGGTTCAGGGATAGTGATGGCGATTAGCCCTCAACACGCCCGAGGGATGCTCGGGGCGACCATACCCGCAAAAGACGTGAGTAATTTCCAGGCCTTTGGCGTAGAGCTGATTCTGACGTCATTCCTGGTGCTAACCATGTTGGCTTCCATTGACGCTAATAAACACGCGGCTCGCAGGGATTATGGGACAGCCGCAGCATTGGGCGTGGTGGTTACTTGCTGTTACCTTATTGCGGTAAGTGTCCAGCGCTGTTGATCGTGAGTGGTAGAGAGGAAAGAGGTGAAACATTTTCTCCCTTCTGGTCTGACCATTTCTAAAAGTGCACCTTGCTCTGCCCCAGTACTTTTACAATCATTTGCTGGTGCTTTAAGGCTAGTTTTCACGAGTGACCGAGTCGTAGTCCGCGGAGTCGTAATCAGAAGCGTAGGGTGATACGATGTAGTGAAAATCAAACCGACGCAGCCGAAAGCAGGACCACCCCTTCTGCTTTATGACTCCGTCGCTATCGATCCAGTGAAACTCGGATTGTCGTCGTCGTCGGAAGCAGAAGCGAAAGAACAAAACAATCACAATGTTCGTTTTCGGGCATTGTGATTGGTTGGTGTTTCCGCTTCTGCTTCCGACTCCGGCAATCTAGCTTTCGCTACGAAGTCGTAAACTTGATGGGAAGAAATAGAAGCGTTCGGATTTTTCCGTCGAGCTTATGACTCTGCTTACGACTACGAATGCCAATTTTCACTAGGTCGTAAACTCTATTATGACTTCGACAGTGCGACTACGATCTAGTGAAAACTAGCCTTAAATGTTGAAAAAGTTACCCAATTGTGACTTTTGTGCACCCCGTCAGGACGAGAAGAGCAAGCAAAATTATATAACCAAACACGTTTGCAGAGTATCGTCATCATTTCTCTCTATATACCACCTTATTTTCCACGGACAGACAACGTGGAAACGTTTGTACCGTTGCAGTTATGTCCTATATGGCAGACATGTCCTCTGACGTAATAGGATATACTGAGCCAATCATATCATGGGTTCTATCTAATAATACGCAGCCATAAGACTGGTAACTGATCTCCGTTCTAAGAAGACAGCGTCACAACGCAATTTCATTGGAAGAAACAACGACACATACAATTGGTCAAAACGTTTAAGACATATCTGCCACGCAGGACACAACTGCAATGCTACAAACGTTTGCCCTCATATATGTGCCCCGAAAGTGTCCCCCGCCTATTGGAATGCTTTCAAGTATTAGAGTACAGGAGCTTTAGAAAACTGGTCTCCGTCACTCCTGTGTTCTATCTCCTTGTTCTTTTGTAGTTGCCGATAACTGGCTGTGGTGTAAATCCAGCAAGGTCCTTTGCTCCGGCTGTCTTCAGTAACACTTGGCGCGATCACTGGGTAAGAATTAGTGACGTCATTTTCTGCAGGCTAGGGTCCTCTGTAACCTCGTTCCCAGTACCTACTAGACGCTCTTCCGCTCCGACCCGCGATCAGCCCTCACTGAAGCAATAGAAACTAGTTCAAACGGACAAAGTGTGGTTTACAGGGCTTCTGATTTTTTTTTTAAACGAAAGCCGGTTGGTTATAGTAAAGATTATTAAATGAGTTTTGGGAAGCTTTGCTACGCAGTTCAAATGGCGTAAAAAGTGATTTTTCTGGTGCCAAGACATTTCGGTATTTCACGACAGGCCCCTTGCACAAACACTGGTTACACAGTGGGACTTTCAAAACAAGGGAATGTCGAGCTGGACTGGTACCAGTCAGTGGCGGATCCAGACCTTGAGCTAAGTGGGGGTGGGGGGGAGGGCGGTCTTGATTAACTTGCTCTGCTGGCCTTTTTCCCTTCCTTCTTTTACCCTTTCTTCTTTTTTTACCCAAAATAAGGGGGACCCTGGGGAAAAGTCCCCCGGGTCCCTCCCCTAGATCCGCCTGACCAGATCGTGAAAAGGGCCTATTCCAAACACCGAGAAATTAAAAGAGGTGAAAATTCGCAACGAATTTGTGGTAAAACCGAGAAATAAAGTCGTTTACTGACTGAGGTCGGTTTTCAGTTTTTTTCTTGTAAAAGAAACTATGCAAGCTCAAGAGAGAGCAAATAATAACTCCATTTTTACTCAGTCTGTTCTATTAACTGTGTGCTGCGAGAAATTTGCTACAAGGCGCACATGGAATTACATCCTCCAAACTGGGAGCCGCACTTTCAAAATTGACAACGTAATATACGACTTTATTTTTATTTTTGTTATCATTACTATTTTATTTATTATTTATCTTTTTTCCTCGGAGAAATTAGCTATACGGCTGCTCTTGTAAATCTGAGGTGAAATAAAAGTGATGCATGTATAAGCCACATCGCTGTGCCGAGAGATTTTGAATTTAGAAAGAACAACGATCAGCAGTGGACTAAGATCTATTAATTGCTTCAAACTCTTCTGATTTATTATCAGGTTTATTGGGTAGCACCAATTTTAGCATCTTTGCTGGCAGCGTTTCTTCACCGCTTGCTGTTCAAGGACCGTAAATATCAACACCACTCGGCCCCTGAGGATGACGGTCCTGACGAAGAACCCATAATTCAGTAGTTGATCTGTGATGCTATTGGCTACTGCAGATGACCATTGTGTACATATCTGGTTATGTCATGAATCCATGTTATATCCATGTAGTTAGCTTGGATATTAGCAGGGTAGCTTGGTGTATGTGTTGTGACACAGTCAAAACATACAAATTGTTTGAGTGTTTTTGAGTGTATATATCTCCCTTTATAATATAGACTAAATATATGGACCTTTTGATTCGCTAAAATAACTAGAGTCGCGTTTCATGTAATATATCAAACACGAGAAACATTGTTTCATCGAGATAACCAAACATCGAGAAGAGAGTTGAAAATACGACGCGCAGCGAAATATTTCTGGCGAAATTCGAGGTGTTTGGATAGCCCATGAAACACTGTCTCGAGTGTTTGATAAATCTTCTCAATAAAAATCAAAACCAAAGAGTAAACGGAGAAGTAAAATCGTCAAAATCTATGCTGCTTAAGACCGGGTATCCAAACCTCTTTCACGCTTGTGATTTCTTTGTTTTAACGTGATGAATTATTAAAGAGTTTGAGGACAGATTATCAAGAACTTAGTGCACCTAAATATATTAATCACTGTGCACACGACAACCAAACACATTAGCTAGAGTATCATACTTTTGCAAAACAATTAACAGAATTAACACTCCAGTCTTCTTTTGTGAGATCAAGGACGCACCCAGAAAAGTAATAAAGCGATCCTATAATTGAACTGTCAAAAGTGTGGTGTTTGTTTGAATATTTAAGAAATAGAAAACATGTACCGTGTTTGTATCGAGTTATACAAACACGAGTGGAAGTTTGGGAGAACGAGAAATGCTGTGGGAACACGAGCCGCAGGCGAGTGTTTCCACAGCTTTTTCGAGTTCTCCCAAACTTTCACGAGTGTTTGTATAACTCGATACAAACACGGAGTACATGTTTTCTATTTCTTTTAGAAAACACCACGACGGGAAATAGGAAAACAACTTGTAAACTTTGATTATCAAAATGTAAATTCTCTTTGCTCGCGCCATCACTACGTCAACAGCGCGCGCTTAGTTCTGTGTCTCCATCGAGTTATACAAACAGGCTTTTTGACCAATCAGCGCGCGTGCTTCCTTAGGACTGTTTTCTAAATATGATATAAAGCGTTTTCACTCACGCGGAAAGCAACCATGTATTTATTGGAACAAAAGAAAGTGCTTACATAAGAAAAGAATGCAGCTAATAAAGGACTGACTGGTTTAGGACACCGGTACCAACAGTAATCATGAACATGGCCGCCGTTTCATGGCTATGTGAGAAATTTTTCATATTTTCAAGGGGCTGTTAGTCTAGATCGTGCATTTGCTTTTCCGAAAGGAAAATGGTGTGGAGCAATTTTCATTCTTGATCTCAGACGCCAAAAATGGCGCCGATATTTGAATAACAATACTTACGCATCATAAGCCTCACATTCATGTCAAAAATCGTTTGTCTGAAAACATCAGTACGAGGCTAAGATGCACAAACTATCCGATTACCGGGTATTTAAATTCAAGCGCCATTTACTCAAGGGCTAGTAGTCTTGGTAAAAGCATTATTTTAGTTTCTCTCTTTAAACGCAGAAACAGCACAAAAAGGATAAGAAAAACTGCTCATCCTTGCAATTCTAATTCTAACAAGTATTGCACTTATTTATTGGAAAAATATAAAAGGTGACTCAGTAAAATTACCTGGGTCAGCGGTAAATTCGTCCCCAAGGCCCTCGCTCCTTTTCTTTTGGCGAGCAACTCGTTTACGTCCCTGGTTACAAGCTGAACTATAGTTAAATATGCTTGAATAAACTCTAAGTAGTTTTAATTTATCGAGAACAAAAGGCTAATTATGTGTTTTAAGCTTGATTGATCGGAGAACCTTAATCTTGAACGAATTTCATTTCAAAGTCGTTGCAAGAATATGTTTTGGTTTTGCGGTTAGAATTAATTAAAAGAGGCTTGAAGCTTTCTCCAGAGTAAATGATGGTCTATTCATATAACTGAACACTTGCTTTTGACTGCTTACAGGTTACAATTCATGCACCAAAGTTTGGCTGTAGTTCTCGAATTCTGTCGGTAGTTTTTCGAATGAGACAATTTAAGCGTCATATTCTTATGGTCGGCAAAGCGTTCCATGGCCATTTCTCATCGCATAGATTTACCGTTCAAAAAAGTTACGGCGTCAAAAAAAGTCCGTGAGTTTTGGTCGCCATGACAACACATGTAATTTATGTGATACAATTAACAATGGTGAACACAAAGAATTCGACTGATTCAGTTCGAAGTTTGCTAAGCTACCCGCAATTTACCAATAAAGAAAGCTAGCCTAGTTTTCGGAGGCAAATTTGAATCAAATAGATCATCAAGATATTTTTTGGTTCCTGTTTTGTTGCTTTAAACATTTGCCAATTCACATAGATCGCCCCCAACCTAGACCATTTCATTTGTTTACGATTACAGAGGTACATGACAGGTACCAGTTCAGCCGCGTCACTTCACCAAGTGTCCATTTTTGCCTTGTGCCTCTGTAGGGGATCAAAAATGAAGAAAGCTAAGGACGGAGCTACAAAGAGACTTCGGATCGCTAGCTGCATGTGTCTGTTATTTATGATTGTGGAATTTGTAGGTAAGAATCTTGTTCAATTTCCTTGTTACACATAGAAAACTGAGCTTGCCATGAAACTATCCTTGTGTTATTGATCATATTTACAAATGGTCGCTGGTTGAAATATCGTAAAATATCACAATATTAATGGCTTTCAATGAAAATATCTTAACGCTCTACTAATTCAATTTTAACAACATAAGTTCTTATAGTTAAAGTAATACATATCACGAAGAGAGACGTGCTAAACTTGCCTTTCTGTGGGCGTTTTTTTTTGCTATGATTGACACGGTAAATATACCACCATGAGCTCAGTATTAATAGGTTATTAGTGGTAACAAGTACGACAATAAACATTGGCTAACATTTTGCAATTCGATAGCGAATGTACCTGATCTGCCAATTTATATCACTCTACGAAGCTACAATTTAAGCTGGCAAAATGCATAACTTAACAGATACCAAGAATGAAGTTCAGTGTTGTTCTTTGATGAAATTATTGTCTGTTTAGTTTAAGTGCTTTTATCTCTTGAATAGTTTATTTATTTATATAACGTATTGTGTGGTACACTGCATGGATGAGAAAGCAGGAAAAAAAAAGAAAAGAAAGGAGGGTAGATAAAAAAAATTATGCAGAAATACGAAACATGGTTTTACAAAGGTGTCGTACTTTCTTCTCGATTCATAGGACGTTGTGTCCCCAAAAGGGAATATTTTTAAGAGATATGCATTAGTATCGAGCCAGAGGTGTATACGAACATCACAGTAACTGCAGACAGTTTAACAGAGCATTGATTAAAGTTTAAAACGCGGATATGATACCAAACTATAAATCGCTTAGCGATAATACGATTAAATATCACAATAATCGCCACCTGCACTTTTCGTCACTGATTTCATCTCTTTTTATTAACGTTTGCACGCATAAAACGACATTCATCTCTGGGGAAAAAGATGTCGTTTTGCTAATGTCTCTCTTTTGCACATTCAGGTGGATACTTTGCCAATAGCCTCGCTATCATGACAGACGCCGCCCATTTGCTGTCGGATTTCGCGGGCTTTATGATCTCACTGCTGGCTCTTTGGGTGGCTACCAAGCCCGCCACTACGACTCTGTCTTTTGGCTGGCATCGTGCAGGTAAACGAAACGACGAGATATGAGTCAGTCTTGTTCCCAGGCCTTTCCTCTGGAGTCTACTGGTCGGCTACAGGTCCTTAAACCGCCGATCAAAAGAAACGGACATAACGTTAAATTCGTGAGCCCCACTTACATTACATTACACATTTTCTAGTGCAGGATTTTAGTCATATCCTGCACATATTTCTTGTGGGATTTTTGTTGTTCACACCCTATAGTAGGAATGTAGTTTAATCCTGACGAAGTCTCACTTGCAGACGAGAGCGGTCGATTAAAACAATTGCACAAGATTTTTAGTTGTTGCTACGTGCTGCCCACAAGTATTTTTATTTTATAATTGCCCCCCTCCCATACACGCAGCGTGGAATTCTCGCCCCCAGTATCAACCAGCGATGT
>CM042758.1:4389093-4402734 GCA_022496165.2 Catalaphyllia jardinei | reverse complement strand
CAGGGATGTTGATGTCTCTCGTTTGACCAATGATAGGGCGGTGATGACTATTAACGGCTTCCATTGTATGTCTGTTTGCAGAGGTGATGGGCGCTGTCATGTCAGTGTTGTTTATCTGGGTGCTCACTGGAGTGTTAGTGTATCTAGCAATACAAAGAATCATCACAAAACAGTACGAGATAGATGCACGGGTCATGTTACTAACTGCCTCAGCTGGACTCATTATCAACATCATGTAAGTCAGGTGAACTATCCCAATGACTTCAAATTGCCGATTCGACTGAACAACTGACAACTGCAATGAACAGGTCTTTTTAATTGTTCTTCGACATTAACATATTTAACATCTCCACCAATATGACAAGTCTGTGAAAAATTGTATTTATATAGTTATAGATCTTATTTGTAAACAAACACTGAAGATGGTTTAAGATAACAGAAAATGTCTTTCAAGCCTCTTTCACGCTCTGTAACGCTTTCGACTTACCACATGGAATATCGGTTCACAAGTCACTTCTTCATTTCTCGGTATACATACGTGCCTTTAGGGGAATGTGTATACAAAGAAAAGACAAATTACAAGTGACATTAATCCATGGTATACCATGAGAGAGTGTTGCATAACCATTTTATACCATTCCATAGAAAATACATTGGCCAACTCAGTGAAAGCGACATTTGCGCAGCTTACAATGGGAAGGTTGGATGTAATACCATAAGTCTTGCATTCTGATTGGTTGTTTATTCTATTTGTATTCTGATTGACTGTATATTCTATTCGCGTGATAGTTGTCGAGGGCTCTGCTTTAGTCAACTATTACGCATAAAAATCGAGAGCGAAAAATCTACTAGTCGTTAAAAGTGTATTTAAATCCTCTTCACAGACACTTGGATAACGCCAAGAAGCAGCCGTCATTTTGTTAACAAGGGCTCACTGCTACTTTACTCTCTATCTACAACAGAATAGTGAGCAGCGCAGCCAATCAGAGAACAGCATCCGTGATAGAACGCCAAGAAGCAGCCGTCATTTTGTTAACAAGGGCTCACTGCTACTTTACTCTCTATCTACAACAGAATAGCGAGCAGCGCAGCCAATCAGAGAACAGCATCCGTGATAGAACGTCAGTAGATTTATACTAAGGCAAGGTATAAAAGTAGATAGCGGCTTCAGTTTCCACCTTCTTGTCAACAGGTTAGGTATAATCCTTCACCAGAAGGGACATGGTCACAGTCATGGCTTCAATCCAAAGAAGAAATCCTCTAACAAGACACATCAAGCTTCGCCATCTAGTTTTATTATCGTAGAGGAAGAGGAAAACGTTAATGTTCGAGCAGCATTCATTCACGTGCTGGGCGACTTTTTACAAAGCAAAGGAGTTTTAATCGCACCTCTTCTAATTTGGTTTAGGGTCAGTTTTGCCCTGATTGGAAGACTACCCATCCGCATTACCCCCCCCCCCCCCCCGCATCCAATCCCCCACTGGCGGGGACAGGGATGGAAGTCATGCCATTTGGAGGTTAAAAAAGCCGTTTTGTACCTATTGGGGGGCGATCAACTAAAGGTTCACAGCGGCTGTTTTTGAGGTACCTTTTAGGTTAATGAGCCGAGCAAAGAATGATAGGGGATAATTTCAGGTGTGTTGTTTTAGAATTTGTACCTCTTGGGGATGAAAAGAAAACAAATCAAGCCACTCCCACAAAAAGCAGAATCTTGGTACCTCTTAGTCGTTCTTTTCAAAATTTCTGACGAACATTATTGTCTCACTTATATGGGACCTCTCTTCAATTGGATCTTTTTTGTAGCAAGGCATGTTTCTTGAGAATTGAAACCTGTTCAATACGTGCATGGTACAACTTCCTACCTTTTGGTTTTTAGGGGGGATGGGAGGGAGTGGCAAAAGGGAAGGCTCTACACTTAATTGTGATCAACACTGACGCAGACAAAACACAGGCAAAAGTGTGATTTTTCCCTCAAAAAAAACATCAGTTTCAATTGCTGTATTGACGGAAACACGATCCAATGGATTCACTATCTTCTTCATATCTATGATTTGCAATAGCTCTTAAAGGGACACGGCAGCTGGCGTACATGCGAATTAGATAGCATGTCACAAAGGTTCGAATCATACTGTTTTTAACCAACTGTGATAAAAATAAAATCATAGGATGAACAAAAGCACACTCGAACAAAAAAAACAGGTTTTTCAATAAACGATTGAAAATCAAGCAAAGTAATGCGAGGATTGAAGCGCGGTCAAAAAGCTGTGTCCCTTTAGGCTGAAGTAGGTTCAATTACAGGGCTGAACGGTTTATAAGTAACACGACATATCATCTGGTTGTTATCAAAAGAACATTTTCTCTAGCTTGCTGTTATTGAACGAAAATGCCTGGTGACAAATTTAGCTGCGTAGAATTTAGAGAACACTTAAACAAATTTTGTTGTCCACTGCGGAATTTAATATTTTCTTTATCTTTTTTTTCATCCTTTGCAGCCATCTTGGGCGATAGCAGATCCAATCTGTACGTTTGTATTTTCACTGATTGTTCTAGGAACCACGCTAGCTATTCTAAAAGATGCTTTAATTGTCCTTATGGAGGGTAAGTACAGGCTGACCATTTCCACGTGAAATTTTATGACAAGTAGCACCCCGAACGAGGGGGATGTTCTCGAACTACTCGTGAACCCAGATCTCCCACGGCCAAGCGGAACAGAGTGAGATCTGGGTAGAAGATTAAGTGACAAAGTTTTATAATCTGGGAAAACTGAAAAATAAAAAAGTGAACCTTCAAACTGAGAACAGACCAAGTTACATTTCGGTTGAGTACCTTTTAAAAAAGTTCAGCTTTGAAAAGTTTTTCAGGACTTTGCTTCGAGTCTGCTCTCTGGACGACATCAAGATAGAAAGTAAATAAACAAGGGATTTTTCTTATTGATTGCAGGAGTTCCAAAAGGATTAAGCTTCAGTTCTTTAAAAACAAGTCTTCTTGATATCCCTGGAGTGTTAGCTGTTCATGATCTTCATGTATGGTCACTAACAGTAGGAACGAGTGCCATAGCAGTTCATCTTGTAATAGGTGAGTACTGAGCTTTAAAACGACTTTAATTTGTTTAGTAGGCAAGCTGGGAATAGTTTGATGGGCGAATCCTCATGTAATAAGCAAGCTGTCTGTCCGTCTGTCTATCTAGCAGCCTCTCTGTCTGTCCGCCTGCCTATCTGCCAACCTGCTTGTTAACAGGGCCTAAGTCGGTCTGTCTGTTTGTCGCCCTGACCCTTCGTCTTTATATCAGTGGCGGATCCAGACCTTGACCTAAGGAGGGGGGAGGGGGGGGGCGGGTGGCCGGGGGCCGGTCTTGATTTTCTTGCTCTGCTGGCCTTTTTCCCTTCAGTCATTTTTTTTTTACCCAAAATAAGGGGGGGAGTGGGCGGGTCCCCCGGGGCCCTTCCCTAGATCCGCCACCGTAATCTGTCTGTCTGTCTCGCTGTATGAATACATGTCTGTCTGTCCGTCAGTCTGTTTGTTTCTGTCGGTCGTTTGATCAGCCAGGTTAAACGGTCAGTCGCTTTTAAAAACGGCGTGACTAAAAACTTCAAAACGTATTCGTGAGGAAGTGACGAAATTATCACGGGTATCACAAGAAGAGTCCCGAGAATTCTCGACGATTTCCGAACGTTTGTACGACCCCAGTACGAAGAAACAACATAAGCTTATGTTCTTATTTCCTTTTTAGACGACAGTTGTAGCTCGCAGATGGCTCTGGAGGAGGCGTCGCGAATCTGTAGCCAGGAGTTTGATATTCAACACAGTACCATCCAAGTAGAGACTTCTAGCGAGAAAACCGCTGAATGCATTCAGTGCGACGAGCCTACCACATAACAGACAACTGGGGGCTCACAATCAACGACACCGCTGGACACAGGGACATGGCCATGTCGTGTGTCTTTAGGAAGTCTTGGTTTCAACTAAGACCACCATACTTCCATAGATGATCAACAACAGTCTCCTCCTTGACATGCCACGAAACAGTGAGGAGAAATCAGAATTTGATCACCGCTGGAAATAAAAGTGTTAACGCGAGTTTTCCTCTAAAGAGTGCCAAAGCCGTAATTTAAAACTAACTTATTTTTATATAATAATTGCAACTTGTGGGAAAAGCGAACTATCAGAAACAACTTTAAAAGTACTGCGCAATGGCTATTATTTGGTCACACACTAGGGTTTCTTCTACAAACCTGAAAGTCAGAATGACCTTGTACAGCAAAATAAACAGTACCACATGAAAGTACTGCGCAATAGCTTTTATTTAAATGGTCACACACTAGGGGTTCCTCCACAGACTTAAAAGTTAGAACCACCTTGTACAGCACGATAAACAGTACTGCATGAAACAACTGCTCAATAGCTTTCATTTGAATGATCACACACTCGGGTTTCATCCCCACACTTAAAAGTTAGAAACACTTTGTACAGCATGCAGCCCACCTCGTCCCTCCCTCACCCAGACCTGGACGTACTGCTCAATAGCTTTCATTTGAATGATCACACACTCGGGTTTCATCCCCACACTTAAAAGTTAGAAACACTTTGTATAGCATGCAGCCCATCTCGTCCCTCCCCCACCCAGACCTGGACGTACTGCTCAATAGCTTTCATTTGAATGATTACACACTCGGGTTTCATCCCCACACTTAAAAGTTAGAAACACTTTGTATAGCATGCAGCCCACCTCGTCCCTCCCTCACCCAGACCTGGACGTACTGCTCAATAGCTTTCACTTGAGCCACAACTTGGCGTTTTATCCATTAGTGTCGCGCCTTCCAGAGCGTAATTGAAAACGGTTCCACGTGGACTAATGCCCCATATTGGTTATTTTCTTATTTTTGGAGCTTAACCATCGACTCACAAAGAGTAGCAGAGTCAGATTACATACAACAAAGTTTGACTCTTTAAAGATGGGTGAATATACCAGATCTGTTGCAAGTACTGAAACATTTGAGCATGTGTCTAAATCATCTGTCGTGCGAAAGGTGAGGGTCGTAAGGGTTGGGGTATTTACAGGTTGCATACCCCTAGTCCCAGCGATTTTTTATTACTGTCAGTAACTATTTAATAGATACTGTTTTTTGCAAGGCAAATTAGACCATTTTGTATGTCAATTCAATGGTAGCAACAATCAGAATCTGGCCTCAAGTTGAGTCAACATCGATGTCTAGGAGGCGATACACATCTACGACAACTCCCATTGAGTATACGCGCTCGTGAGTAAGACCAGACCTCATTCTTCCATTTGAAAGATCAGTGTCATCTTCTCGACCTCTTGCTGTCTGTATCCCTGTCGTCGTGATATCGCACCCGTTTACCTCCGTCTCTGTATTGTTTTCTGTCTCTATCTCTCCTCCATCTCCCTTCTTCGTCTCTACTTTCCTTTCTGGTATCCTCTTTTTGTTCTCTGTTGTCCTGTCTCTTCTCAGAGGCATCCCCTTCGTCTGGATTATTATCACTGATACCGTGTTCGTCTTTGTACTGCATCTCCAGGACATGCATTTGCGTCTCGATCAAGTCACGCATTACCTGAAGGCGAAAGGAGAAAAAGGGAACTCTAAGTTGTATTCAAAACTGCATACAAGCTAAGGGGCACATCGCCCATCGCCGTCACCCATTTGTACATCTGTCTGGAGAGAGAGGCACTGTGAGAGCAACCAAGCACAGAACGAAATGTCCCGGACAGGACTTGAACCCAGACCACCTATCATGAGGGCACCGCGCCTCCATATCCATTAAACACAGTTTATGAAGTGGCTCTAAAAGAACGTACGAAAAAGTATAGATATCAGCAAGTCGACCACTTCTTTTTCTTTTTTCTCCCCGCACAACTCGCCTCGACTAGCTTACGCTATATGCGAGTTGTACATGTTCTTCTGTTAATTGTTAAATATTAATAGAGTTTACTGTCGCTGTTGTTGAATATTCCTGTTGCAAACCCGCTATTCAAGCTACGCCGAGTTCTACTGTTTTGTGTTCCATTGTGGTCGGAAAAAGTCACAAGCAAACAAACAAACACTGTGTCTGATCGAAGGCTTGATGTGCTTTAGCACTAGTCTTAATAATGGAGCGGGTTACACGTACCTCCACAGCACTCCTTTTGGTGATGTGCACGTTCTTCGCTCGGTAACTCTGCCTGCGTCTCTTGTAATCACGCTGTTCAGCTAACATTTCAAAACGGGATTTGGGCTGTCCGTCCGCGGCGTCTGCAAGATAATCGTGACACTTACATATGCACGAACCGTTTACGTAAAAAAAAAAACTATAGTAGCGTCGCGTGACAGAGAGAGGCAGAGAACTGGACTAATATTGGCAATGTTAGTCCAGTTCTCGCCCTCTCTCTGTCAGAATCACAGTCCAGTTCTAGCCCTCTCTCTATCACGCAACGCTACACTCTCGGAGAGGAGGTCGGCAAGGACAGTCGCAGTCATTAGGCCGTTGAAACACACGCCGAGTTTAAAGAGAACAAAATCAACTTCGTACACCTATTTGGTCTCCTAGCATCCCCTAGCACAGGGCTACAAGATTCAATACTTTTCATTCTTATAAAATACATTTATCATTTATCCTTAGTCCTGTAAAGTTTATTTTATTTGAATTTCTATAGTTTCTTCTTCAACTCTAGTTATTTCGACGAAACAAATTCACCAAATAGACTAAATTTCAACTTTGTTCTAAGATTAAACAAAAGAAATCAATTCATCATTCTTAAAACTCCACGTGATGTCTCTTCTTTTATTCCTATAAATCTCGGAGCAAAGTAAGAATCTTCATGAATCGAAAAAAACTCTATTTGCCCCACGCTTACGTCGGGGTTGATAGGTAACTAGTGACGTAAGCATCCTTCGACGTAAGCGGAGTCCCGCGCAAAAGACTTGAAAAACATACGCTGCCTTTTTTCTGGAGTGTAGTTCACTTTGTCTTTCTTACCTTTATCGTTGTTTGGGTCAGAAGCGACTTCCAGATCTAAATCTTCCTTCTGACCTTCACGTTTGGCTTTTGACTTCTGTTTGTAAAAAAGAAAAAGAAAAATACTAAGCCACACAAAGCGAAAACACTTTTGTTCTCGATAGAGATGGTATAAGAGACCTCTCCAACCACAAGACGATGGCTCTCAGTAATTTCAAGGTGTAAAGTGCGTTAATTATTGAACTGCAAACTGAACTGCAAATTTCGAAGGTGTGTCAACGGAGGCAAACGATCTTAGTCATATTTTGTAGAAGTGGGTCTGTTGCGTAAGTAATTCCAAATGTTACAAACGTTTTCACAAAATTTAACTCTTTAAGAGGCATTTGAAATCGCCGCATAGATGCACGAAGAGCTAATAAGAACGGAATTCGATGGTGCATTTTGCCAAAAATCCAAACTTCTAGTCGATAGATTTTCTTTATTTTTTTTCCCTAAACGTAGAAAATCAGTAGAGAAAATGATCCATCGAAAGAAAAATTGGGGTCATCGAACGTCCAAGATCGTTTAATCCAGGCAAAGCTCTAGCAATGGCCATCTGCCCTATCATTTGTTTATTTTATGACTTAGCGCACGCGCTCATGCATGACGTGGCATGTGAATTTGCGTGCGCAGTAAGGATGCGCAGAAACAATTAGCGCGAACGTCCTTAAGCCTCGGCAGGAAAAAACAATTATATATATTCTTATTCAAACAAGAGTGTACGAGCATTTAAAATATATTCCAAAATAAAGGAGGCGAGACTGTATATGTGAACTGTCTGTACCACACAATTACGTTTCAGTATTAGTAAGGTGTGTGTTTGTAAGGCAGGGAGCAAAAAGTCGGCTCTCTTCTTGAAAGTGCTACAAATCTTTTGCAAGTTAAAGAAAAAAGGACCACAGGCAGAAGTCTATTGTTGAAGAACTTACACGTGGGTGTAGAATATTAAATACATAAACACGGACCTGTATTACATGTTCATACACAGCAAGCCGCTGCTGAGGCGATAGCTCATTTATCACCCGGTCCATGGGAAGGGGTATTTCCTTTATATAGTTTTCAACAGGCAGTGGTTCATGGACGTCTGCGGTGTCTCCAGTGTTAAGATCTACAGAAAAAATAACACAATTACCGGGACTGAAATAGGTAATTTAATTTAAGTGAACATATTCATTTAAGGACGTTCGCGCCCAAAACTTACCACGTACAGAATTTTTTAAAACTTTGACTGAAGGCAGAAAATGATAAGATTAGATTAAAAACGTAAAAAAAATCGGGGGTCACCAAACTCGTTTTGAAGATAAGGCGTATCACAGACCATAGCATTTCTAGGATCTCCAGTCACTCGAGGCAAACAGATGGGAGAAATCTTCGTATTTGCCCGAAGACCGCTTCGGCGCTCATCGCTGGCCGATCGTCTCTTGTTGTTGCTTGTCTGTTGTGATTCGCTGCTTGCCGGTCTTGCAATTGTTACATTCGGTTTCCGCAGTTTTTGGTAAAAAAAAAAATAGACCCTGCTTGCCACTCCCTACAAACCAATTGTAGTCTTATGTACAAAGCGATTTCAATGAAGTGACACCAAACCAAAACCAAACTATCAACAGCTGGCCAATCACGACAAAACACAAAGAAGGAAATGAACCAATCAGAACAGGAAGCAAAATCACACGACCCGTGCAAGCGCGGGGAAAAGGCGTTTAAGTTTTCAAAGGGCTGGCCTTTGCTCCTCACTGGATGAAACAAAGAGTATTCGAGCCAATCAAGGCGAAGATGTTATTTTCTAGGCCAATCAGGTTTAAAGGCCTTCAGGAATTTTCCCGCGCTTGCCACCGGCTGCACGTTTTACTTCACTTATAAAGTTACAATGTGCCAAATTTAAATAACTCTTTCAGTTGGGCCGAATTGAACAATGTAACAGATAGACATACCCGAGGATTCTTGCCTTCTGTCCTCTTTGCTGGACTGAGAGAGAAAATAAAAAAGTAAACGATATGGGCCAAAAAATGAAGAGGGACTCGAGGCTAGTTAGACAGAAACTGAAAGAAAAACGACAAACATCTCCACAAGGAATGAGTCGAGATTATAAATAGCAATTACGTGTAGGTAAATCAAGTGTAACAGCGAGTGAACTTACAAATTACATATTAAAAGAAGCGGCACATTAAACAAACAATCAAATTCATAGTAAGAACACGAACTAAAGGAAACAAAAGCGATGAAACTAACACATGGCCAAATGAACACAATGATTCACGACACAATTTAAAAGTTTTCACCTCAATTTTGTGCGCCCCAGAATGCGGGTGCGTTACGCAGTTACGCGGGCTTCCAAATAAACAAATAAGCAAAGAAGACGATGGGAGGACAAAAAATAATAATACAAAAAAAATACACGTAAGAGACTGAACAAAGAAGAAAAGGTGCACAGACGTACAAAGGAACAAAAGAACTGGCAGTTGAAGGAAAGAATTAGTGACAAACGATCGACAAATACGTAACGCAAATACATGGCACTTATGACATAACGCAAAGCTTTTTTACCTGCTCGGCGTTGTTCTCTTTGGCTGCGATTGAAACAGCAAGAAATTTCCACAAGTTCAAAACAAATGACTGCGTTTCTAAGATATAAAAAAAAACAAAAACAATATTCAAAAAGCTCCAGTGAAAAGACTTAAATTCATCCTGGCGGGTAATGGGAAGCTGCTTGTCTTTGAACCAACTTATTTTTGGCTTTCACACCTCATTGAAACAATCGCCAACCAGTGTTTGGGAAGTCGTAGAATGCACAGCTGTAGATTCGATTCATGGTGGAGCGTCTACTAGGGTTTATTAGGCCATTTACACAAGAAAAACAAGCCGCGGCTTACATAAGACGCAAACTGGAGTTTTTATACGAGCGCGGCTTATACAAGAAGCGAAGTGCTCGAATAAATGGTTCACGGATTATTCGTGAGTAATGCCTCGTTTTTGTGCTGGTTGTCACAGAAAACGCGGAATTGGGCGAGCTCCCGCTGGAACGCGGAAAATCCTTGCGCTTGTGCAGTGTAAGTTCGCGTATTACGTAAGCCGCAAACAAGCCGCGATACCTTTTATACGAATGGTTTCGCGTCTTATATAACCCGCGGCTCGTCTTACACAAGCCGCAGCTAATGTAAGACATGAACTGGTTAAAATGTACTGTTTATACGGTAAGTCCGCGTCTTATGTAAGCCGCGACTTATTTTCCTAGTATAGATGACCCTATTGTAAAACTTGAATATGTTACTACAAGACGAAAATACATGTACGTTCACACCAGACTAAAACAAAAAGTGAACTTATTAAAGAAAACGCAAAGCAAAGAGACCTCCCAAGAAATTAATCTACGACTGGAAATTTTTTCGTCTATTAATTAAACAATGTTCTGAAACTTTAAAGTGAGACGTGTATGATAGGGCCCTATATGTACTCTCGCTGACGAGAAAAGTTGGTTAACACAATGATCTAAGTAAGCATATGTACATGCACTTGGTAACTAACCTGGTACGTTTTGGTAACCGTACAAGCTCTGTTTGAAAGCAGAAGAATCATTTTAAAAGGAACGAAAGCTTAAGTCAGATTGAGACAAACTCTGAGAAACAAACTGAAATTTTGGCGAATTACACAACGGCCTCATACCCACTACGCAGAGGAATTTGAAAACGGAGCTTTATTTCTACAGTCAGGCCTACCGTCCACACTAATCCATCACGAAAACGAATCTTTTCGAAAGTGCCTTTCAAACCGGAAGAATCTAGAAACGCCAGCTTTGCGTTTTATAGCGGCCAAAAAGCGTTTTGAAAACGAAGGTTTACGAGAACCATTGGATAACAATAATCACGTGATTTCCCTGATTGATTTTTTTCCAAACACACGTCCAAAATAACCGCTGTTTGTAGCATTTTCAAATTTCTCTGGCTTTAAGTGTGGACCGATGCGTTTTAAGAATGAAAACGCCGCTTTCAAATTTATCCTCCATAGTGTGGAGGGGCTTGCATAGAGAAAGTTCCAGTTTCTCACCATTTCCAAGAAGATCCCTGAGCATCTCTTCCATACCACTGGGATAAGCGACCTTCTCCTCTTGTAGACAGGATAACACAAACTCCACAAGGCGATTGCTAGCACCCTCTAGAGAGCTGCGATAAACACAATTTACGACAGTGACTTTTATATATAGTACAAGGGTAGGACTAGCCTCCCACGCTGACGTTCTTAGGCTTGTCACGTGACAAGCCTAAGAACATCTGCGTGGGAGGCTAGGGTTGGACCCAGTGAATTCCAGGGTCCCTCAACTTCTCACTCTCCTCATTTGAAATATTTGTTTCTTTCAGTTTAAGTGGCATGCCTGTGAACTAGCTTGGTGTAGCTAAGTACATGAGCACTATAAACAAACATTTGACATTTGACATGCTGTGATTGTCAAAGTGAGGGTAGTTCTATTCTATCAACGGTTTGAAAACCAGCCTGGCCAAGATGACTTCTGCTCAGGTTGTCGAAATGTTATTCACCAGCAACAGTCGCTTTCAGAACTATCCTCCCCCCGTTTATACATGTTAATGTTATTTCCTACAGTCATAATTTTACAAGTTAATAAAATATGAAAACTGACTTTTTTTTCTACACAAGAAAGTGGAAGAGTAAAATGTAGCTGTACACTCATCATGGACAGATTATTTGTTCCAGAAGAAAAGTTTACAGCTGTAGATCATGTGGCAAAACATGCTTTTTTTATAGGAAAGATTATAACATACATAACATGATACACTGTAATTAGATTCTTTCAATTGATCTTTTCTGTCCACAAATCAAATGTACATGTAATAAGATTTTATGCTTACATCTCTTCAGTGACACAAGCATCTTCAAACTAAAGCACAATGGCTAATTACATGTACAGTGTAGTTGAATGGTTTGACACTTTACCTCAAATATTCAACTTGCGGTAAATTCTGGATGATCCAGGTCTTGATTGTCTCTTGTGGCACAAGATGAAGCTTGAGTCGTCTGTGAGAGGCTGGTATCACCTCCCAGGCCATTATTGACCTATAGAAACATTTAAACATTTTCATTTACACTTACACAGTCATGGATTCCATTTGTAATAAAATAGTTGAGATGAAAACAAAATTGTTTCCCGTGCAACAAAAGATCTCCAAAAGATGCCGCAGGAAAATGGAGGGCTTTTTGCATACATTATTTCTTGAAAACGAAGAGCAAACCTGCGAAAAAAATTACAGGATGATGTTTTTCTACTCAATTGAAAACTACATGCAAAAATTCAGGTACTTTTGAGGAAAAAAAAACCATTACTTAGCATGGTTTTGCACTCACTCCTTCAATTAAAACTTGAGATCAAATTAAACATGAAATATCATGAGGTTCCAAAGAACACTTCCAAATCTTAGCCACACCGAAAAGTCATACCCATATTAAGGTTAATCGCTATGAACTTACATTACACTGTATGTGCAATTGTACATTTTAGATCGTTATCACAATGCTAATTAAAGCTAGTCTTCATGTCCAATTAATTATTCCTGCCGAGGTTACAAGGCAGCCATTATGAACAGGTCATTATGATCACAGATGTTTAAGATTCTAGATGTCTGATTGTTACACCCACAAGGTCATTATTGTCACAAAATTGTAGCATAATGGTTTGTTTTACCATTGGACAGTAATTACTAGGAAATTTACTGTGTACAATTAGATCTCTTTGTAAATAAACCTATCTCAAAGCTGCTTTTTCGAGATAATTGTTTGTAAGCCTACAATGTATTTTAATTTGTATTATGTTATTAATAGTAAATGGTTAAACCTAAAAGAAATTCCACATTATTGAGCATAACATACCTTCTATTATCCATGAAATCACCGTGTGTATCTTGGGTCTTGGTGGGAATGTTCTGTTTGCTGCTAGCCAATCTTTCTTCTAGTGATTTGCCATTACTACAACACACTGGGACCACCTGCACAGTCAAGACAATCCAAAAGCATTTTTTTCGTACAACACTGAAATTGTGGTTGTACATGTAGGTTGTTAATGTTTCCATATAAAGTTGTTTCGATACAAGTCATTTTGCTACACATCCCCAAAGTTGATTCAATATGAGCTTCAGGAGTTTCCTAGCAAAACTAACTTCAGGTAAGTAAAGGTCATACGTAGTTGACCTAGGTTTACTTGTACTGAAACAGCTTTGCATCAAAGTGTACGGTTGTCTGCTCTCCACCTCCCCAAGGCAGACACCTTCTGTAAGTGGACATTTAGGAATAGTCTCAGCCACAAACAAACACTGCATTTTCAACCTCCCATTGGTGGACACTTCTCTTAATGGGACAATCTTTGTGGCCATAAGGGTGTTGGCTTGTGGAAGGTTCAAAGTTCTTTGCTTCTCTCATTGTATGGATCAACAATGAGAAACTACTAAAAAAATGTTAGTGTACAGTACATGTAGGTATTAAAAAATTGCCAGATCTAAGCTGCAATCTTGGACAGATTGGCCATCCCTCCCCCTGAATCTATGATGAAATGGCACTAAACGCAAAGTGCCCCATTCTTCCTGTCATTGAATTGGGGGAGGGGTGGCCGGTGGCCTTCAGTGGCAGATTTAGACCTTGAGCTAAGGGGGGGGG
>CM042758.1:4364694-4388993 GCA_022496165.2 Catalaphyllia jardinei | reverse complement strand
CCGCTGGGCCTCCGGGCCCCTCCTCTATATCTGCCACTGGCATTAATTTTTCATTTAAATTGTTCAAGATTGTGGTTAGATAACTCAGCAGAGTAAACATTCAAAGCGTGGCTTCAGATTATACCATTCTCACAATACATGTGTAGAACATGATTGGTGATAAACTGGTATAATTGCTGGGGGATGAAGAAGGAGTACAATCCAACGAAAACCTCTTTGAATTGGGGTAGAGAGGGTAAAACTAATTTAAAAACATCTTTCTTGGGGGAGAGCAATATTTTTTCGAGCAACAGAATTTAATTTCTGCATTAGGTAAAAAAATGCAGTATTATATAGTTACTACATGTACATGTAGCTTGTCAATGATTTAAACTTGTCTGATCTTCATTGATATTTAGCCATTTCAATTACACTCACCTTACTATTGGAGCTTTTGACTGGCTCTTGACTCAGTTCACACCTTAGTTTTAAGAAAACAAAACAAGGCACAGTCTAAACATGTATTACACGTAGCATCACAAGTAATTTATAATTTTTTGATAAAAACGCATATAAACTGTACAGCTGTTGACTGATGAAGGAGACCAGCAGACAGAGCAGAAAAATAACTTTTAGGATGCAGCAGGACACGTCTTCTTAAAATTTTGATTCAGTCTCTAAGCATCTGAAGTGATAAGTACAGCATGTATGCTTAGCTGTGCACTTTGAGCAATTTTCAGAGCAGATGACTTGTTCATTTCATGTATGTCCACAGCAAGTCTTAAGAGAACATCAAATTGGAAAGCAAAACCCTAGATTCCTTTGTATTGGGATTTTAAGCATGTTTCAAAACAAATATGGTCTTGAGACAAGGTCTTCATGACTTAAAAGTTAAACTAACAGTGTCAGTCTTTTTCAACTGGTGCTTGGTTGTAAATGTGCAATCGTAAATTGTAAACTAATTTTAAAACATTTTTAATTACGAATTTGTTTAGACAAAGTCTAATGACTTAAAGTTGTTATGTCCAGTACTAGAGACTGTATACACTATAGTTTGTACATAACATAACATGGCATAGCATAATATAATAACGCATATGTACATGTATATAGAGGATATCACACGGTGGTGCGAAGATATGAATTTTATGTTCGAGTGGCAAGAACAATATCTCACAAGTGAGCAAAGCAAACGAATGAGAGATTGTTCTTGCCGCAAGAACATAAAATTCATATCTTCAATCCAACTTGTAATGTTCTTTTTATTATACGTCGGAGACTTTTATTCTAAACAACAAACGCAGCGCGAGAAACCAATTGAACAAAAGCAAAAGGCGGGAATCATGATGTCATTGAACGATACGACACTCACAAAGGTGACATACGGAAAATCCGCTACTCGGGCCCTGGATGAAGTGGCGTATGGAATCTACAAGTGGTTTACTCCCCAGTAAAACACTCTCCTCCATATAAAAAAATGTAAATGTAATGCAACAAAGTAAAATGTGTGCATAAATATAGTGCAATCATGACATTTTTATACCTGTTGCTTTCATTCTTGAAGGAACTATGCTTTTCTTCATCTAGTAAAAACAACAGCATTATATACAATATTACTCTGACTAGTGAATCTTACAGCAACAACAACAACAATAACAACAACAAGATACTGTACCAACAAAGAATAAAGTTAGGTCTATACCTAGAAGCTGTATTAATATATTTTTTTAATTAGTATACACAATGAATCATGTTAGTACCTACAAAGATAGGAATCACAGCATTGGATGATTGGTAGAAGAATGCGGGGCTAGAACAAACATCCTGTGAAAAACAATTATGATTGTTCATTAATTCCATTAATTAATAAACAATTCGATGAGGATAAAGGACTCTCGTGATGATGTGGCTAATTTCTTATTTAAATATGGTAGTTTATTTATTGGCCTATTTTGGGACCCTCTCAACTTGCTTAATTCACCCTCATGCTACCGTGATTACATTTCATGTCTGTCATACCTTCTAGGCAGTATCAAGCAACCATAGACACCTTTGATTTCACATAGTTCAGTGTTTTTTTGCATCACATTGTAATATCAGTTAGTTCCCAGATCTTGTACTTGTTTTTGCCTGCCTATCCCTACCAGGCAAGGGAAGTTTGTTCACCTATTTTGCACCTTTAACAAAAACATCTTTCTCATCTCTCTCACCAAACTGAGGAATATCTGTTTCACATGTATTTGCGTTGTCTGATCTTGCATTATGGCAAGAGGTTATTTATACACGTATGTAAACAGACCTGTTCCAGTCTGCCAGAACAATATATATCAAATCTGATACATTTATCAAACTGGTCATATGAACGTTACGCATACAAAATGACTGATCAAACAAATCAACAACAACAATATTAACAACAACTCGCCTGTTGTCTTATATCTTTGGAAGTGTATCTACAAACATTTAAGTGTTTGTCTACGCTTGATGCTGGTATCCTGTGGCTCGGGTTAATTGGACAGTGTACTAACTTTAAGGTGCTGACCTTCAGTTCAATAAGAGAGAAAACAAACACAAGCTTAATAAAATTAACCCACGCTGAGACCAGTCAAATACTACACAGCCAGTTTGCAGAGTATGGCAAAGCGCACACACGAGTTCCTGCTGGCAAGTTCTGAGGTTGCGTTGCCCAAAATGGCGCATATCCATACCTTTTTCATCAGATTTTCCTTCTGCCACTTTAACTGACACAATACTCTCTCCATTTCGCGTGCAGTGTGACTCAAAAACGACGAAAACTCACGAACACACTGTTCCTTGTCCGCCATTTTGGATTTGCTCTTCCTGGAGACCGGGACGAGTTTACCATATTTGGAGGGCATCCGTCATGTCCGATGGGAAGCAGGCAAAATATATATTGTGTATGAGTTGTTGTCTAGGAATGTCTTGAGGAACAGCGTCCACTGAATGGTGCACTGAGAAATTTTAATCAATATGGGCTGTTGTCGAGGAAGGAACATCCTCTTGTTCATTTTAGTTCTTCAAATGGTGGGTATTTGCAGTTACAAACTTGTATGGAGTTCCCTTCACGCTGCGCTCTGCCTGCTTTGCGAGATGAGTTACTAGAACATGTTCGATTCATTGACACGCTTTCGTCAATAGTTAATCTTGAAGTTGAGGACTCTTTGAAAATAATAAGCGCCGGTCACCAACCGTCGTCAGCTAATAACAAATTTGCCGTTTGTGTTCTTTTGTAGTTGGTGGTTGTAGAAAGACAAGTTTTCGATTTCCTCGGCTTCATGTGGGCCCCCATCATCGCAAACTTCATCCATATTGCGTTCCTAATTGTGGGTATATTTGGAGTCCATCAATACCGATCTCCTTATGTTATAACGGTAAGAACAGCAACTAGCTTAGCTTGGCTCTTTATTTTAACACTGCCTTTATCACTGATGAGCTTCAGGAAAGTAGAGTAGTTCACAAAATTTATGGCCGCACGGTTCTTTCACGACGTGACATTTGAAAATTAAACTCCCCCAGTGTTAGGTATCAAACCGAATAAACGTTCCATAAGAGTGAATCCGACGTTCTCGAATATTGTGAAAATGGAAAAATTTTTACATGTCGAAATGCTCGAGAATTAAAGATGAAACATCATTTCCGAGTGTGTACACCAAGAGAGATGGTACATGTGTAGTGTGCTAGATCTTTCTTTCAGATACAGTGTATTTCGCCGAAGGTTGAAATGCTAGTAAATAAAGGGATCGACTCTTGGAAATTACAGCTTTTTTCCTTATTTCAAACCACTTCCAGATACTTTTTTTATTTGCTAAGTGTGTGAAATGAACTCTTAAGTTCTTTTTTTGTGATCTATTCAAAAATAACAAATTTTATGCAAATCCATTAAAAAGGTTGGCAACGGCAATTGTTTGCTAATTTCTCTTTAATTGTTTGCCTCGCTGAATGTATATATATACATATATATATATCTTGATGTGTCTTCCACGCTTCAACTAAAGTTTAATGTGTTGCCACAAAATGGATCTCCGCCAATTTACAGACTGGGTCTAAAATTGATTTTAGTAGTCTGTCAGTTTTAATTTAATTCATAGACATCTTCTTTTATTGCAATTCTTATTATCAAAAACAGTCATAAGATTGACCAAGGCTAAATTGAGAAAAAATTCAAGCTGGGATTGGTTTGCTGGTAATTGCAATGCCAATTCACCCTTTCCCTGCCAACTCTCCTCAAGGCATTTGCTTGGCATTTGCCATTTTCTTTTCAGAAACTTGCAAATGCCTCCCATACAGCAGGATTAGTTTGTGTATACAAAATGTCTATTGTGGGGCTTAGGGCAGTACATATGTCTGTTAAAGGGGTGCAAATTTTCCACCTACCAGTACATGATGTATGAGATGTAGCATTTTTGTTTCGTTTGTTTTTTCAAATAATAATTACATTTCCCCACACAACTAACTATACATGTTTATAACACTAAGCCTTAATGGCTGGCCCCAAAGGAAACAGTAAGTTTTTTTTTCCCAAAGGGCCAGTTATTAAGTGTTTTGTTATACCTCCTCAAAAGTAGACAAAACTGCGAAGAAGTTGTTTCCTTTATGCCGGCTGGCTCATAAATTTACTGAGTTTTGACCCATAGCTTGTGACACCTTTTCCTCCAGTCAGAAAACATATTTGAGTTGAGAGGTGTAACATAATATTTTTGCCTTACACATAGATTTATGTTACAGGTATGTGTATGCGTAAATAAAGATGTGTGCTCTGCAGTAATATAAGTTATAGATTTTAACCCATTTTAAATTAAAACCGTTTCTGTTCTTTTATTTCAGTATTCAGTCTGGTGCCTTATTTGGTTTGGAATAAACCTCACCATCATGTCCATTTACCTAGAGATTGATCAACTTACACACGTAAGAGTTGGGAACATTTCATCTGTGATTTTTGTGTTTGCATGGTATTTGACAGTCAAATCAATTGGAACATTCCCTGGTGGCAATTACAGGGTAAAGAGGGACATTAAAAGCCTGCTTGAATACATGTATGACATCAAGTGGCCCATCAGGCCAGTGCTCACATGTATCTCGGACTGGTTATTTACAACATTCACAAAGACATCGCCGTTCAAAAAAGTGACATTTTACTGCAATGAAGAGACACAAAACGCTTATCCATGTAAGCATGCAATTCACTGACAAAAGCATACCTTACAAAACGGTTTATTAGCGGTCAATATACATGTAAAATAGTTGACAGAGCAAGTTGGGTTGATTTGATGTCATTCAGTCCTGTCCTGTTTTCCCGAATTTCCCACGACAACCTAATTGAAAAACATGATGTAACTTTCCATGAAGAATTTGCGCGAGTTTGCGGTTATGATAATTATAATATATTTTCATTTTGACTTAATGCAATGCACAGCAATGCATGATCAAGCCATGTCATCTATAACTTTCATGTTTCCTTTAATACATGTTATTGATTACACTCTCAGTGGGTTGTTTAAGTGAGAAAAATGTATTCATAGTAAAACAATGAGCAGACAATGTCCTGTTGGGTGTTATTGTTTCAGCATTTTGTCCATTTGACTGAGGTAAAATTTAAGCCTACAGTAACTGTAGATTTTCTTTCGTGAAATTTAAACCTAGGTTTTCGTTCCTGAACCGCACATTTTTGTCTCGTCCCTCCCACGTGCACTTCAAATGTTCTGCCCTTGCAGCTCATGCATTCCGATGTACATATGACCGCAGGTGGTACTGCAGGGCTCGAAATTGCGACCGATACGGTCGCATTTGCGACTTAATTTTTCTTTTTGCGACTAGAAAAAAGAGAGTAGTTGCAAATTTGCGACTAGGTTTAGCCTTGTCTGATACAAAATAAAAGAGCTAGCATGAAAAGATTCAATGAATTTGCGACTTACAATTTTGTTACAATCTGAAGGTTTATCGTAATTTGCCTTGATTTTCCTTTGATAGCCCGCCATTTTCAGCGGTTTCTTTACAAATGTATATCGCAGGCTCATATTACGTTTGCTTTGCCGTTTTGATGGCGGATTAACGTGGTGCGCGAGTCATGGCACGCATTTGTATTGAATGGTTCAGTCATTCAGGGTTCTTTGAATAACCACTGTAGCAACACCTCTGAAACTTAAGGTGTAAAGTTTGTATATAAAAAAAAAAAGAATTCATTACTTGTTTTGTCATCGGTGGAAAACCTTCGAAAGGTAGAACTACAAATGTAGGTAAGCTAATATGTCTGTCCAGTACATGTGTTAGGTTATTTTGCAGAGATTGGATGCATTTACATGTAAGAACTGCAGTTTCCAGCGGTAATATCTGTTCATGATTTGTAAATCTATCGCTTTGACTAAAATAACAGGCACTTCATTTTGGGAAAGGGACACAGGTTCAACTTTCAAGATCGTTTAGATGGACTAGTAGTGTTGTCTAAGACGCAAAATGTTCTTTACTATTAAATCTTTAAATGACATGAAAGCTGTAGAAACAATGGAAATTAAAGCGCTACACGTTTCAAAGTCTTTTTAATCACTTATTTGTTAATTAAATGACCTCAATTAATTTTGCGACTAAAAGTTTCAAAGTTGCGACCAAATTTTC
Organism: Catalaphyllia jardinei; assembly: GCA_022496165.2. Taxonomy (NCBI): domain Eukaryota; kingdom Metazoa; phylum Cnidaria; class Anthozoa; order Scleractinia; family Caryophylliidae; genus Catalaphyllia; species Catalaphyllia jardinei. The sequence goes on along the minus strand of CM042758.1, from coordinate 4,382,384 downwards.
GTAACTAGTCGCAAATTGCGACCAGACATTTTTTTTAATTTCGAGCCCTGTACTGTATTATGAAGTGACTCTAGAAGAATGTATGTATTTCTACTCCCCTTGGATGGCCCCTGGATGGGAAGTTAGAGTAGTCCATCGCAGGGTTGCTCCCCAGCATTTAATTTGCTGCTACCAATTGCACATCTCAGGAGCTGAAAAAACTTGAATTCCACTTACCATGGTTGATTGATAATGTCACTTCAGTTGTATGCAATATGCAAAATGCAGGATCCCAATAATATATTATTATTAATAGTATATCCTGTATTTTCATGCAAGGAATCCCAGAGGATACTTCTGTAGACCTGTGCTTAGTCGTGTAGATTTTCCTGAAGCAGGTTCTAATTTAGAATGGCTTATAAGTTTATACATCCATGTAACCAGTTGTCTAAGACATTAACTAACTTTCTAGGAAGATGATTGGTTAAGTTTGAAGAGTGGTCATCAAAGCTGGTGGGTGAAAAATGGTATTGGATGCAAACCAGAGACAACAACAAATAACAAAACTGACTCACCTACAACAGATGGATGTCTTCTCCACTTCACGGTTAGATACATGATTGTGCAGTAATTTTCATGTTAAACTTCCATAAAATATTTTATTTTATAACAATATTTATTAGTCGCGTCATTGTTAACTTCTCATTAACCTGAGACATCGTCAAACTGTGACATTCTCAAGTGTACCGAGCAATAGCGAGGTCAATACAGCAGAGTTGAGGTTTGAGGTTTTTCCCTAGAGAGCAAATGTTTGAGGTTTTTCCCTAGAGAGCAAATGTTTGAGGTTGATAAGTTGTCCATTATGTTTTTTTTTCTTTGTTTTTGCTGGCCCATAATTTATTGGCCTATGGGCATTGCAGGAGGATAATGCTCTAGAATTAGCCAAACAGAGTGTGCATTATATTGGCCATTAATAATATTATTGTACATTGTACTCGCTATCAGCATTCTGATTGGCCAAGAGCCTCCTGCTTATTTTGAGAATTCATGTGATTTTGTGGACAAGCATGATTTGGGTATAATCTGCTATCCAATTTTATGATTCAACAAATTGTAACACTATCCAAATATGGTTATGATGCTCTCGATATCTGTCATCCGTAGGTAACAGATATCCGGCGAGATATACGTAGCTTCGTACGTGGGAAGAAAAAGTGAAGTGAGAAAATGTCGACAGAGAGATTTAAAAATGTTACGCTGTTTTGTTATCAATTTGTTGAATAATAAAACAATTATCCTGCTCAATCTCGTGGAATATCGTCTGATTTTAGCCCACAGCTGTAGGCCTCGTCGGCTAAGTATCAGAGGATATTCCACACGATTTCGCAGGATAATTGTTAAATATGTGCAGATTATACCTTGCGCGGTGCGCATGTGTAATGCATCTTTGGCTAAAAAGCGTGAGCACTTGAATGGTTTCGAAAGATGCAGCCGGTTTGTGCATTTGTCCTTGTATTTTTAGAAGCACAAATAAAATCTACCTGCATTTCACACATATTTTCCATTTAACAATGTACAGTATAATAAAACAATAAATTGAATTCGGTTTTTGTGATATCGGGAATAATCAAGGTCTCGGCAAGTGTAGTCAGCCTTGACCTTGATTATTCCCGATATCACAAAAACCTCATCCCATTATTCTTTATAATATATAAGAATATAGCGAGTTTCGCCCATAACGAGTTTCGCCCACATCGTTTCGCCCAGAACGAGAATGGTTTCGCCCAGAACGTGAATGGTTTCGCCCAGAACGAGAATGGTTTCGCCCAGAAGTAGAAGTAACTAACCAAAAGGAAATTTTTCCATATTGCAAAAAAAACTCACCGTTTCACTTATCAATACAGTGTGAAAAGAAAGCTAAAGTTAACTCGCAAAGGTGTAGGCCGAGAACAAACGTTGCGTAATGCCGTAAAAACGTGACTTGTCCTTACACCATGTTGAAACGAACAAGTTGTCACTTTCACTGACAACCGAGCAAAAAGAGATGTTTAAAAATGTTTATCGAAAAGAATGACTATGATTTAGTTTTTATCTGCAGCACTTAGTTTCTCGAGAAGGTCGCGTTCGTTTTGTGTTGAAGGAAATTAACAGAATCCGTGGAATTAACATATTATCATAGCTTCTCATCGTGGTTGCTCATCGTTGCAAAATTGGAGACACAAAAGTTCCGTACGGCAAATTACGAATACGGATTCGCGAATACTAAAAAAGAAATCGAGATTTTTTAAAGATTACATTTCTATGACATAGGTAAGGGTAATATTTTCTAATGATTAAAGCTGGAGGTAATTCAAGCTGGACTAGTGCATGAGTGCTCACGGGCGGAATAGCGTTAATTGTTCTGACTCCGACAAAGCATGCGGTATAAAACTCCTAACTAAAAGGAGTTTACCGTCTTGCCAAAAAATCTCACCCTTTCACTTATCAATAGAATTTGAAAACAAATGCGCGTGGAACAAAGAGAATGGTCGTGTTTGTGTTGAAGCAAATTAAACGCTGACTCTGATAAAGCGTGCGGTATGAAAATCTCTCTCTGGCAAAAAAAATCTCACCCTTTCACTTGAAAACAAATGCGCGTGGAACATAGAGAATGATCGAGTTTGTTTTGTGTTGAAGCAAATTAAACGCTGACTCTGATAAAGCGTGCGGTATGAAAATTACTCTCTTGCAAAAAAATCTCACCCTTTCACTTGTCAATAGAATTTGAAAACAAATGCGTGTGGAACAAAAAGAACGGTCGTGTTTGTTTTGTGTTGACGCAAATTACGCGCCGACTCTGATAAAGCTCGCGGTAGGAAAATTACTCCCTTGCAAAATAGAATATAGAATATAATCAATAGAATATAGAATAGAATAGAATAGAATTTGAAAACAAATGCGCGTGGAACATAGATGAGGTCGTGTTTGTTTTGTGTTGAAGCAAATTAAACGCTGACTCTGACAAAGCGTGTGGTATGAAAATTACTCTCTTGCAAAAAAATCTCGCCCTTTCACTTGTCAATAGAACATGGAAAGAACACTGAATTTTACTCGGAAAGGTGCAAAGTTGGCACAACGTATTGTTTCTATTGTTTGCAAAGTGGACTCTAATGTAATTTGAATACGAATACCAACAGTGCCTAATTGCACTGTGTTGTTTATGAATAGAAGCGCGGTCCTAATTACAATTTGTTAACAAGTTCAATGAGTCAGTTATAACCTGGCCAATCAAAAAAAAATATGCCCCCTTTTTCAGTATAAAAGGGGTTAATACCAATCATGAGTCATTCGATCATCGATCGCCATACGAACCCGTCAAACAAAATTTCTCGTCTCGTCTTCAAAAATGTCTTTAAACGGAACTTCCAACGACAATTGCATAACTTGTAAACAACCTGTGCGACCCAGGCAAGAGGGTCTCCAATGTGATGGATGCCAAAAGTGGAACCACAGAACCTGCAATACTGGTATGTAATTGTTACCACCTACTTACCTATTTATGTTGGTCAGGAACTGGGCCAGGTTGTTCATTAAAATAAAAGGGCTAAGTAATTTGTTGATGTTTATCTTGACATTTGATCAAGATTAAATTTTTCTGTTATACAAGCAGCAGTGATAAACATTTAACAAATTGACGTCAGTTTTTTTTATGCGTCTGGCCTGTTATTGATCATGAATTTCGTCATCACATTGTCAAAGTAGCTGTGGATCCACGATAACAAATTGTCTAATTGCCCGCTCTCTCTTGCTGACGCGTCACATGAATTTCAAATTCATGTGTCTGTCCGCATATTGACAAAATAATTTAACCAATGAGCGCGTGTGAATTTCTGCAGTTGTCGTAAAAATTGAACTTGCACATTTTTCATTAGACATTTCATGTTACTCTACATACATTTTCAAAAGTAAATGTTGAAATTTAAGAAAAGCTATTTACCAATTTAAAAAGAAAAAACTAATTATAATTGACAAGGCATCAACAAATTATTATTATTGCCATTAATAGGAATATCAAGACAAGCATACCGTGCGGCTGTTCAGACTGGCACTGAAATAGAGTGGCATTGCAAATCCTGTGCTGTAGAGTGGAGTGGCATATCTGGAGATCGATGAGCCTGTTGCTGCAAGCTCTAGGTTGGAAAACTGTGATTCATTGTCTACCAGCCACGAGCCCCCCCACCCACCAACAACTGAACATCTTGAACAGGTTGTGCAACAATTTGAGGGAAGCACTGTTAGTAAGTAAAATTTTATTTCATATACAAGTACTGCTGGCAAATCAGAACAAAAAATTTAGAATGGAATATAACATAGTGGAAAGATGTTTGTTTTTGTGATAATTAAACTACAGTTCATAAATTCAAGTTTGTTCCATTTGTGGAATATAACAGTTTAGATTTTATTCGTTTTGATGACACCAAATAAAAAAGGACACAAAAAAAAACATTACCCATATCATTGTTATCTGACACAAGTTAAAAGAAAAGTTATAATTTGACCTATTTGTGTTACTTTAATTTCAGATCGGACTATAGACCATTTTGAAGACTCCACCCACCTACCAACAATTGAAGTATCGTGGGGATCGCATCTCGAGCAGTTTGTGCGAGAACAATTTGAGGGCAGCACTGTTGGTAAGTAAAATTTTATTCCATATACATGTCTTGCGGGCAAATCAATACATAAAATTTTAAAGGAATTTGGTAGAGAAAATGGTAGAAATATTTGTTTTTGCAATAATTCATTTGTGGAATATTCTTGGGTTGCACTGTCACACAATTAAAAAATAATTCGATTTATATTACTTCATATTTGACAGGCCTGTGTCTGTTTTGGTTACTTTTTACTGTGGACAGTTTGTGATGCTTATCATAAGTAGTTTGAATCTCATCAGCGTTCAATCCTAGACATATCTGTTTTCCCAAGGACTTTAGTCGTGGATTGTAGGCCACTGATTATCAGAACTGATCAAGAAAACAACTAAATAAGCACTTTTCGAAATGCCAAATAGAAACGACAAAAATCTTATTCATATCATTATTATCAGAGACAAGTGAAATGAACAGTTAGTAACTTCTCTGTTTTACTTTAATTCCAGATGGGACAATAGACCTTTTTGAGGACTCAATCGAGGACCCCACTATCAATGAATGTCCAGTTGGTGAATTCCCTGTAACTTACAAGATAGTGGAGCAGGGCTCAAAGCGGGGCAAAGTAAAATTGATAGACAGCAATGGCTACACGTACAATATCAAGTCCCGAGGGGTGAATGTTGTTTACTGGCAGTGTTCAGTGAGGCCCAAAGAAAACCCCTGCAAGGCATTGGTGATGGAACGCAGCGGTGGTTTCCAATCCAACAGCACCAGTCACAACCACCAGCCAGCTGCCGGGGCGGCCACTGCTGCAGAGATCATGGTGGCAGTAAAAGCAGAGGCAATGAAAGATTTGTTCAAGCCTGCACCGGCTATTGTAAATGAGGTAATTTACATTAAATATTTTGTAAGTTCTTGTGCCACATTATGCTACTTAATGGTCAATATTTTTAGTACCAAAGTTATCTTTGAAAGATCCTTGTTACCTTTTGATGTGATTTATGAAGGATACTGATCAACACCTTTCAATAGGTGTACCACACACGGACAACCTATTTGTATTAGTTGATTCTTAAAAATCACCATTTGCCTTAGGGGGTAGAAGGTTAAGGGACTGAAATAATATTCTATGATCTATAGTGAATTAGATGACTTTGATTTGACATCAGCTTAGAGAATTTTTTCCCTCTTCATTATTATAGGTCCTACTTGAGAAACTTGATGGACCATGTCCCAGCCTTTCAAAACCGAGGTTATTGGCACAAGCTGCCAATCGGCTTAGACAAAACACCAGACCCAAAGACCCAGTAGACCTAGATTTCAGTTTGGAAGAGGATCACATTCCTGATGGCTTCTTTAAAGCAGATGTAACTGTCAACGGTAGACGCCATCTTGTCTTTGCCACCGAAAAACAACTTCAGTTCCTCGGCAAAGCCAAGACCTGGTTCATGGATGGTACCTTCAAGTTGTGCCGCCAACCCTTCACCCAGCTCTGGACCATCAATGCATATGTTAGATGCGAAGACCATGTGAAACAGGTCCCATTGGTCTTTGTCTTGATGTCTGGCAAGAAGACAAAGGATTATCGAAAGGTAAATATACCTTGTCAGAGTATGGATGACTAAGAATTTTTCACAGCTCACTTATAGGCAAAATTAGCTCCAAACATTCGCTCACACCTATGTTTTATCCTGTTTCAGGTCATGAGGACTATTCTAGACCTCCTGCCACAGAACCCAAAGGTTAAACAGGTCATGATTGACTTTGAAAAAGCATTGTGGAACTGCCTCCGTGAAGTCCTACCAGATGTGACAGTGAAAGGCTGTGTATTCCATTGGACACAAGCTCTGTGGAGAAAGGTCAGTAAAAAAAGGTTCCACTTTTATTATTATTACTATTATGTTAATTGTAAATTTTAAGATTGTTTAAGAATAATAATATTAATATTAATAATAATAATAATAATAATAATAATAATGATCAAAAGTGTCCTTCACTCTACTAAGATCCGCCTTACTTTGCCTTAGAGGTTCACGCACCACATTGAACATTGAACATTTTTAAGAAAATTCTTAAAACGAAATTTTAATTAAATTCCCTCCCCTTTCTCTACCGCTTTGTTATGTTTGGAGGGTTATCACCTGAGATTTTGTCAGGACTCAGAAGATATATAAGATATTCTTCAAGAAAGCTTTGGTAATATTTTTGTATATCTAGTCTTTTTAGTATTTTAGTGGATCAATAATTGTAAATTTAGATTGTTTAAGAATTTGTTAATAATATTTACTTACCATTTTTTCTCTACATTACAGATTCAAGAACTTGGTCTTCAAACAGCTTATCAGTCAGATGATGGCACCTTCAAGTACCTCCGTAAAATAATGGCCCTCCCATTCCTGCCTACCAGTCAAATACCAGCAATGTTTACTCGTCTTCAACTGCAAGCCACCACTGAACCCCTGCAGAAGTTTGTGAACTATGTGGACACCACCTGGGTACAAAGCACTACCTGGCCTCCCTCCAGCTGGAGCGTGTACAAGCAGCAGATCCGCACCAATAATGACGTGGAAGGGTGGCACAATGGCCTGAACAAACGTGCCTCAGGAAGAGCCCAGATGCCTCTTTACATGCTGGTACAGCTGCTGCACAAGGAAGCCTGCCTTGTGGCCCTTCAGATCAGATTAGTTTCTGAAAAAAAATTAAGTAAACTACAAAAGAAAAAGTATCGCTCTGTCCAAGCAAAAATACTAAGCTACTGGGAGCAGTACGCCTGCCACCAAAAGTCAGCAGCTCAGCTTCTCAACGCTTGTTCACATGTTAATGGACCAATAATTGAGAATTAAATAGGATACGGATTAAGTGTATTTACTGTAGCAGTTATATTTTAGCCCTCAGAATAATTGGAGAAGTATACTTGCCACCAAAAGTCAGCAGCTTAGCTTCAAGGCTTGTTCCCATGTCAATGGGCCAATAATTGAGAATTAAATAGGACACGGATTAAATGTATTTACTATAGCAGTTATATTAGCCCTCAGAAGTTTATTTACTGTAACAGTTAAATAGGGTACGGGATTAAGTTTATTTACTGTAACAGTTATATTTTAGCTCTCAGAATACTTGGAGCAGTATACTTGCTATCAAAAGTCAGCAGCTTAGCTTCAAAGCTTGTTCCCATGACATTTCTTTGAATACAGGCGAAAAGAATAACCTAGCTGGCGACATCCATGTTCATTGATCGCTTTCCATGTACACGTGCACGCAAACAAGTTACAGAAAGAACAAAATATAAGCTTACTAAACGTGAAGCTATAATGAAATCCACAATAAAGGGAATAGATATTTTTTCAAATCAAACATTTAACTTACTCGTCTTGCAGTCTGGTTTGTTCTCGAGAGAATTTGCTTTGCGCTTACAAGAAGAATAACTCGTTCGTTTTCGTAGCAAGCTTAGCAGCTTGGCTTTTCTAAGAAACAACGGTCAGCGCCTGGGAAAGAGTTTCGGTCGTCCAAATATGTTTGAGTTTACGTGTCACTTTCACTGAGAATCGAGCGAAAAGTGACGTTTAAACATGGATAGAATGTTGGGTTTCACCGTTTGGCTTGGTTTTATTCAATCATGATAGAAGCAAAGTAAGCTTATGTAAGCTTTAAGTATAAGTACTTCTTACGAATCTCAACTGCGTGTCTTGTCGGAATAATTCCAGTCGGATCCTGTGAGATTCATAGAGGTCTAAGTCTGGGCGAAACGAGTATAGGTCTGGGCGAAACGAGTATAGGTCTGGGCGAAACGCTTATAGGTGTGGGCGAAACGCTTCATGGGCGAAACTCGTTATGGGCGAAACCCGCGGTTACCATATATAATGTAATAATAGTTATTGACCCATAGTAAATAATTATCAGTTCTGCTGCTTTGTGAAAGTCATAACTGTACAGTTCAGAGGTTTGAGGCTGTATAATTGAACTTCTTGATGTATGCTACATACAATGTATATAAGGAAGTTCAACTGTACTATTCATTGAGGAGAATGCTGATCACAGTAGCTCACACACATTTCTGTGAAACATGATTATTGAAGTGTTCACATATTAATTGATCTTCTTATTTTGACCTTTTAGTATGTGGAATCAGTACAAGCAGGAGCTGAGTGCGTACTGGCAGTAAGTAATTTTAACTGTGCATGCACAGAAACTGATATTTCTACGCAAAGCCTCAGTGTGTGTGAATCTGACTTGAAATGAAGGTTACGTATTTACAGTACATGGACAGTGTACATGCTGTACACAAATGTGCATTTGGAACCTTACACCCACTTTCAGTGTTCTATGCATCAGTGACATCCTTCGACATGCTATGTTTTGATATACTATGTAGCCTGGCCTACATCAAAAGTGTAAACACAACAGACTTCCTTGCAGTTGAACTCGACTTTTAGTCATGAAAGATGGATTTTATTTGACATCAGAATAAGGCCAGGAGTGCATGTATCAAGTTAGTCATTATGTACATGTAAGAGAGGAATTGGGCATTCCATTCGACCAAAATTTCTGGTTTGAATTTCCAAAATTTTTGTATGTCCATTGGGATGGTATTGTCCACCAAGCCAGACTGATCTCGTCCTTCCCGCATGGGCACATTTCCAGCCAAGATTTAGTCGATAAAAATAATGATAAAAGATAATGATGAAGTGGCTGTCTTAAGTGCAGTAAGCTGCTTGATATGAACAGCTTAAGAGCTCAAAACTCGATGAGTTCTTCTTAACTGTATTAAAAATAATACCATACCGTGAGGTGTTTTGGTAACTTAATTTTTGCCATTATTGCTCGAATGTTCTGCAGATATCATTTTAAATTTTGTTCTAGGTGCAAGTTGTATGCTTGTAACAGTCAGTGCATACACAGTGTCAGTTTCAAATTTGCAGTGTCATAGACAGCCCTTCCCCACAGGGTCGTCCTTTTTTTAGTAATTTAGATCTATTCTTGGTTTTCATGACGTACATGTACATAATAATATTCCAAAATTAAATGTTACCCTTCTGAGGTTTTAGTTCATGAGATAAAAGACCCTATAGGAACTTGACATTTCACAATGTTTTAGCTCGACAACGTTCTTCTCTTTGTAATAGAGCACATTTGAATTTCCGAGCTTTTGCGTTGCGTGATATGACGATGACGGCCCGAGAAGGAGGTCAAAAGAAGAGTTATCACATTAGTTTTTGCTAACTAAACAGTGATTGCTTTAAAAGAAGCATTTATTTCAATGTGTTGGATCTCTAGAGCAATAATTTTTCGTGTCAATAACGTAAGTCAGTGACAGATGTTTCTGTTACTTTACGGCTGCCATGTTTGTGTCCCTCTGAAGGACACAAACATGGCGTCTCCATACAAGGCTCTATAAATTTGGGTGACACACTTCTGCAAATAACTGACAAATGAAAAACAGCAGAGACCGGATTCGTGGCGAGGTTGTTTATATACGTACATGTATCAATCATCTATCGTATCCAACACTCTTGACTTTATTCATTGAATGGTTACGATTTTAGTTTTCATCACATGACTGGTGAAAACCAAGAATTACATATAAATTGTTTTTACCTTTACTTTACACATTTACTCTGCTTTTCTTTAGTTCATAGGCTTTTGGTTAGGCTGTTGGGTTTCACGATCATTCACAGAGGAAGACGATCACTGTAAGTAAATGCATTGTTAGGAATACTAACAGTATTTACTGCTGTACTCAATCTTTTGATTGGTCAGTCAAAACATCCTGTAATGTTGTGAATATCTTGCCATTTAATTCACTCAGATTTGGGTATGGTTAACCAACCATGCTAATACCAGGATTGTATTTTAGGAAAGACCGTAGCAATCTTGCACAGTATCTTAAGAACTCTCTTCTCATTATGAAACGAAAATTTTGTATCATATGTATGACTGTATTTTCGGGCATGCATTTCATCTCAAGTGGCTATTTAATTAATAGACTTAAAACTGGAAAAATGAAAATGATAAATAGAATAATTATAATCATTATGGTTAAAAAAAAGAAAATGGAAAAATTAACCTTCCAGTAACGTACTATGTACATTTACATTTAGGTCTGTGGTCCCTTGCGTCTTCACTCTCTCAACTTGCCCAAACTTTATTTACTTGCATTGTCACAGTTAAAGATACATACATGAATGTAAATTTTCCAAGCACACCTACATGTAAATTAATTGCAAAAAAATAAATATCTTATACAGTAAATAAATTAATACTGGTGAGGAGATTGTTGTTAATTGGTAAAACCAACTGAATGCTGATGATTACATGCAGCTTACTGTACATGGTTGTGTGTGCATCAGAGTTTTCGACAGAATTTGACAAGTGGGCATCCAAAATGTGCTATAGGGCCTTCTCAAATGAGTAATTTATAGGGCAACATATGAAAAATCGTGCCTTTAGAAAGCAGCTGTCCATAGGATGTGTGGACACCCATCTGATTATCTGGCCTTGTATGCATGTACATGTGTGTATGCATACAAATCCATTTACTGTAACTTCTTGCCTTTTCAAGAACTGCAAACTTGTACAACTGTAAGTAAGAATACAATTAAAATAGCAAATAATCCATGGATAGATTCTCATACATGTACCTGTAATAGATGTTATATGTTATTAATGTTGACACCAGGCATATATTTTAAATTAATTTGTTGGAATGATGAATAATCGATTTGCTTTCGTTGCAGTTGACTATATTGGAGGTTTTGGTTCCCTCTCAGCACACCATCCACCAACAAAGTCATCGCGCATGCAAATGCAACCTATGTAAGTTTGCAACTGAGTTTCTTATATCAGTTCCCGCCAAATACTGTCTAACAAGAAGACATCAGATGCTTAGAGCTGTAATTTAACACCAGTTTTACAGGGCTCAAAGTTAACTTTTTAATACACTTTTGCCAGTAAGAATTTTTCCACTAGCAAACTGGTAAGAACGCTAGCAAATTCTTTCCGAATGTTTGGGAGATCTGCATGATCCTTACTTGCAAACTGTGGTGAACTTAGCACTAAACAATGCTGCTCCTAGCTATATCACTCCACTTTTTACCGAGCGTTCCTCCAGTGTAAGTTTATGGGGAAGACGCAGACTAGTTATTCCTAGTGTTAATACTACAAAGTATGGTCTTCACTCATTTAGTTATTATGCTAGCAAACTATGGAACTCATTGCCAGACAGTATTCGTGTTTCAACATCTCTTGCTGCTTTTAAAGCTACACTAGAAACTCTAGTTTGAACAAAGAATGTTGTTCTTACTGTGATGAATACTAGCTTTTAATGTTGCCCCTAAAATTTTCTTATGTATTTAGTTGCATATTTTTATATGATTTCCTTATCTAATTTGTTGAACTAATTATATGAATTTACCTATTGTATGTATTTTCTAGGTTTAAATTTTACGATTAATTTTATCTTCTTCGGAGAAATTAGCATATCAAATAAAGTTTTTGATTGTTTGGTTGGTTGATTGATTGATTGAATGTTTGCTAGTTGAAATTTTTCTCACTCGCAGATTATCAAAATAACTCACATTTTGCGAGTGTTTATTTCGAGCCCTGCAGGTTTATACCTTCAAAAGTTGACAAATTATCTATCTCGAGTAACCCCTCTCAGTCAGTAAATTCATCCCACAAAGATAATTTGGTCCTTGTATACCTGTACATGAAAATTTGCCCAGACTAATGTTACACTATTAAAGGGCATTCACTTAAGGTTTATGTATATTTTCTGGTTAATTCTGTACATTTAGATCATCCTGAAAATGTGGATGGCTAGCAGCACAGTGGAACATGGCTTACAATTCTGGCAAACGAGGGTCAAAGGAACTTTAAGTTGTAATTTAATTATTAGCTTTTGGATTATTGAAATCAAGGTTCATGTATAGAGCTCTAAGATATTCCAGGAAGCCTGGAGAGTCCTTCAGCTGTACTGTAGATCTAAACCCCAGGGGGCACTAACTAAAGATTGTGTGCATTCTTTGGAAACAAGAAGCCAGTTTTATGTTGTACAGTGTATTATCAGTCAGTTTTACTTGCAATTGTCAAAAAAACTTGTCCATGGAAGAAAGGAGATTACACATACCGGTACCATTCAATGATTTTCCTCTTAAGATAACACAATTGCTTGAAGAGTACATGTACCGAAAGCAGTTTGTTTTTATATTTAGAATAGCCCAAGAAAAACTGGAGAATGTGTGACATGATAAATTAGGTCACGCTTTCCTTAGCTTTGCTTACCTTGCTCACAGTTCCCAAAGAGCCCAGTTCTGAAGAAAGGTAGTGACAGCATGATAATGGCTCAGTGACTTCTCAGCCAAAAACAAAGAATGCATGTCAAACGTTTTCATATACGTGTACATGTATCCTTTGAGAAAGTTCTCTGTAAATTTAAAAATGTTTTCAATTTGGTTCCTGAGCTAGCCTAAGCAGCCTTGAAAATATTCTTAGTTCTAAAGTTATTTTTTTCCCATGTCAACTGTGTGTAGATAAATTGTTTGATGCTTTTCTTGACTAGCACAATATAGCATGAAAATGTTGTTTAGAACATTGCCATGTAAAAATGTTCCTCAAAAGGCAAAATATTTATTTTAACCTCAGATTTCCAAGCTTCTTATTACTGCAAAAAAATTTAAAGCATAGAATGTACATGTATTTTCATTTAAAAGGTTTTATTTAGTGTTTTACAATAGCAGTGCATGCCTTTTCATGAAACTGTCAAGAATGAAGAAGTCAATTTTAATTAATTATGTCTATTTAGAAACTATTAATTTTTAATGTGAATTAATTTTTCTATGAATTTTAGATTGTATCACATTTAGTCATTTTCATTTAAAGGATTAAGGATTACGATTAGTATTTTGTTCAGTATGTACAATGTAAATAAATCAATTAAAATCAGTCATTCTTCATCTGTAATCACAGTTATGTCAGGGAGGAACTTCCATTTGAATAGTATTTGGGTGCTTGTTGGAAATATTGAAAAGAGTCCTTAAGAGGAACCATGATTCTGTTTTGTGGGCATTGCTTGAGATTTTCCTCTATTTCTTGTGTCAAAATGTCAAATGTCAAAATCTCCGTATGTTCGGTATAGAGTTACTCGAGAGTTTTTTTTAATCTCCTGACCTCTCCTTTTTTCCAGACCCCACTCGTCGCCCGCCCGGTTTAGATGCGTTTTTGTCGTCTTTCTCTACGTCGCGAAGATGTTCTCGAAATCGGTTGCCTAGTCGTCTATCTGTTTCGCCGATATATAACTTTTTGCAAAGGGTGCAAGTTGTACAGTAGATGACATTGGTTCAGGTACAGGTAAAATGATCAGTGATCTTAATGGATCGCTTGGGTCCCGACAATTTCTCAACGTTGCAAATGAAAGGACATGTTTTGCATCGTGCGCGTGCACATTTAAAAGTACCGGGTTGTTCACTCGTTTGAAAAGCCCTTCTGACTAAAAAGTTACCTATGTTTTTGTCGCGTTTGAATGAAATTAATGGCGGTTGCGAAAAGATTCTGCCAGTATCGGGATCATTTTGAAGTAATTTAAAGTTTTTTAGAATGATGGATTTAACTGCGTGATTGTAAGGGTGAAATGTGAGAGTGAATGGAATTCTATTGTTATTCTCCTTCTGAGACGTTTGTAGTGCTGACTGCCGATCAATTTGTTGGGCGCGATGATGGCCTGCTTCAACAACAGAGGCAGGATAGCCACGTTTGTCGAAAAAAACGCACATTTCCTCTGATTTTAAGGAAAAATCAGAGTCTTCACTACAAAGGCGACGAAGTCTAAAAAATTGAGAATAAGGAATGGAATTCTTGACATGTGATGGATGTGAAGATGAATACAACAAATAACTATGAGAATCTGTGGGTTTGTAGTGCACACTGGTGCATAAACCTTTGCCTTCGACAAAAACTTTAATATCTAGAAATGCTAAAGAAGTATCGTATAGCGTAGCTCCATATTTCTGTATATAAACCACACACAACCCACAATTCCTCGATTCGCTCCGATAAAGGGCTAGCGCTCGAAACGTCAGCTTCTGAATCTCTTTACGGTGGCCAATTCACATTATCAACCCAGTTGATAAAACCAAATTATCTTGCAATACTCCCACCGACGCAGCGCCACAGTTTCTTTAGAAACTTACCCCTTTACTCGTTTAATTAGAGGCCTTAACTTTACACATTGTAAAATGTCCACCTCTGTCTTTTGCGACAACTGAACTTCGTGAAGAATATTTACAACTGCAACTGACTGTAATAATATGAATGGTAATAAGAGGCCTGTTCTTGTTACATTTCGTGCACAAAACAGTTCCCTGTCACTGGAGCTTTAAATGATAGTATTTTCAGGTCGACATACTTGTGATTGCACTCGAGTTTTGGGGAAATAGCCATTCATTAAAGACTATAAATAATATGCAATGTACAATGCACATTGTAGTATTTTCCCCCGGGGACGGGGGGAACTCCCATATGAAAAAGACGGGGATTTTGAATTTAACCCCTAAAGGAGACCATCTGGGCGAGGCTTTAGCAAATGAGACCGCTTAAAAACACACAAACACGACATGGAAAGAGTTTTTATTAATGATATAAAGACATAATCATGGATTGCGCATGCTTTTATCTAAAAGTAGTTTTTAAATAAATCTCAAGTTCTTCTTCATGTTCGTCCATTGTCTCTTTGGTACTTGGTAAAATAGAAAACTAGTTCATGTTCGATCGCTTGTTGGCAGTAAAATTTATTTTCCAGTGAATATTGAAGTGACAACAGCTCGATGCAACATCACAGAAATAAAGGACGAACTCTTAGAACATGTCGAGACAACAATCCATAAAGAGGGGGGTGAATAAGGGTATGTAAATCCGCCGATCCGCTAAAATTAATGGCTGAATCCGTCGATCCGCTCAAAAACTCAACTAAATCCGAATCCGCAAATAGCTTGCCGCGTTAGATGATAGGCGAGATACAAAGCGACTTCAGTTGTTAGAGTTGCCGTGCGTGATATTGTGTTTTAGCGTTGAGGATGACTATCAACGAAATATTTATGTAACGTCTGTATCAAAACAAAATCTTGCAGATTCAAGAAAAAAGAGGAAAGTTATGGCCACGTCAAGCGCAAGTGAATCACTATTTCTAGTCATTTTATTCATTGCATGACATCCGGCACATAAAAGAGAAAAAATGAAATTTCCGGGAGAACGTTGAGATCCACGATCCGAACTTCCTAACAACCAAAATCCAAAATCCGGGCCCAAAAACTGGATGAAACCGCGATCCGCTGTGATCATAGGATCCGCAGATCCGTTAAAATTTCACTCTGGATCCAGAATCCGGGCTAAAATATTCACCAAATCCGCCGATCCGCGGACCTATTCACCCCCCCTTTCAGTGCTTAGGCCTATAATCAGAATTTACTTTGTGTACGCATCACAAGGTATCCAAGGGCGGTTTGAGATATGGAAACAAGTCCTAACCATCTTCAGGAGCCCATCACTGGGAGCCTGAAACTACCCCATATTCTTGTCACGGCGTTTTCACAGACCGATCTATTTTTAGTTTGAATTGATCTCGAATTCAGATCCCCACAGGAACCTCAGTGGCCAATTGCAATCTCAAGCACGGACTAATGTTGACATGTCGACATGTTCACGTGAGACCGCATTGTTTCATCCTTACCGAAGCGTGCTCATGTAGCCTGGAACTGGTCTATTTCGCGAGAAAAATATCTAAAAATAGACTGGTCTGTAAAAATGCCGTTTCATTGGCTTATTATGGGAGTTGCAGGCTCCCAGTAATGGGCTTCTGCCATCTTTTAAATTGTTTCCGGGTAATGTTTTCTCGCAAAACGTTGTTGCTAAATATTACGTAATGTTTTTATGAGCGCAAAAGAGTTAGAAAAAAGCGCGGTTTTTAAGTTTTTTTTAACTACTTGTTTTCCTCGTTCAGTCACAAATCACCGTCTGGTCTCTACAGCGCATGCGTCACTAAAGGCTGGTTCTCACAAGCGCATAAGCATAACATAAGCATCAAGTGAGAACACCCATGGCGTAAGCATAAGCAGAAACATAAGGAGAACGAACCCACTTATTTGTCTTATGCTGTTCTCACTTGCGCATAAGCATAAGCTTAAGCATAAGCACAAGAAAAACGAACATCTTTGTTTTTCTTGTGCTTATGCTTATGCTTATGCGGAAGTGAGAACAGCATAATGAAATAAACACCGAGTATAATGAGTTAATCACCGAATATGATTATGGCTTTCAGGGGTAAAAAGGAAAAAGCCGAACGCAATAATCTCTCTTCCTTCAGTCTAAAGCCTTTGATCTTCACTAGCGAAGTTATTTTGCCCACTAACTCCCGTTCTGAACACCCTTTCGAGCCGGTGCTTTTCCTGCCTTATACGCTTTCAATAATTGCATAGAGGAAGTTGACAGGCTTAACACGACTCCCGCTGTTTCGTGATGTTACATAATGTCTGTGACCTTCAGTTACAGTTTAGCTCTGCTGAACAAGTATGTCTTTTAGAGATTTACCTTTCCTATAAGAAAGGAAAGGTGGTTCTCTGTATATTTCCCTCAGCAGCGGTTGATTCTCTATTAAATGCCACTTGCTCACGGCATAAAATATTTTTTAAGATTGGGCACTGATGGATTGTATTGCGTGACAAAAGACATTAATCCGCTTTGCACTCTTTGTGGTTTTTGCTCAATTTTGACGACCTCCGGTTTTTGGATTTGACTTCTGCGAGGACTTTATTTACCAGATAGTCCGGATGGCCTCGGACACGCAAATTTGATTTGAAGTAACAAATATTTTCTTCAAATTTTGTCTCTAGGGTTTGGTTAATTTACCGAAATCCTTTTTCACGCCTGGAGCGTGACAGGAAGTGTAGTGCGTGTATTGAAAGTTTTCAATCTGTTTAAAATGCGTGCGGAAAGAAACAAACAAACAAATTTCTTAGAAACTACGTTTTTCAAAGGCAAGAGATTCCAGAAGAATACAATCTTTGACATCCGCGCGCATGTTAAACCGACTGA
>CM042758.1:4349876-4357376 GCA_022496165.2 Catalaphyllia jardinei | reverse complement strand
TATGAAGGAGGAGGCATTAAAATGGTTGATATTGAAAGCATGATTAAATCTCTCCGTCTCGCCTGGCTAAAAAGAATCTTTGGTGATAATTCTGGCGCATGGAAAAATTTAGAATATCTTCTCAAAGAAACAGGTGGTCTGTTTTCTTTTTAATTGCAACTACAACGTCAAAGACTTAACCATCAGTTCGCAATTCTACATGGAGTTATTGAAGTGGTGGTCTGAATTTTGGAAAGATACTGCGATTGAAACTAATTGGTTGTACCGAATTTGGAATAATCAGAAATAAGAATAAACAACAAACCAGTCTTTTCTAAAAGGTACTTTAATTTGATCTGGAATTCAGACTGTGGGAGACTTCCGTTTCGATCTTAACAACATTGATTCTTATGAACTAATCGCAAAACACATACAGAAGACGAACTTTCTGGAATGGACCGGTCTTCGCCACTCTGTACCGCTAGTTTTAAGGAATGCCTATCATAATCCAGATCATACAGCCCTAAATCCAGCTTTTAGAATTGATTGCGGCTTTTTTGACGTAACTAAAAAGAAATCGAAAGATTATTACTCCCTTTTTGTCCGTAAAAAGGCTTGCTTTCCAAATAATACAAGAAAATTAAAGAGTGAATTTAATTTAACTGATGAGACATTGAAGAAAGCTTTCTCTGTTCCCCATTCAGTTGCTTTTGAGCCATATGTCAAAGCCGTTCAGTTCAAAGTATTGAACTCTATACTCCACACGAATTCAAAACTGCACAAAATTGGGTACATTGCGGATGATCTATGCGCTTTCTGCAAATGTGAATCAGAAACAATGCAACATCTCTTTTATTACTGCTCTTATTCAATTTCTTTCTGGAAAGATTTCGAATTATAGTACTTACCTTTGTCACAACAACAGATATATCTTAATCTGAAAGATATATTAATCGGTCTTTAAACACCAGAACTTCTAAAGAGGGATTCTGGGAGCTACATCTGTCAGCCATTAGGAAAATGATTCCTAGGTGTTTTGCTCACGATAATCTTAACTATGCTCGCTTCTTATCGGCATATGTTTCTGAGATGTCTCAGTGTATGTAACGTGACCGTGTTTGCATTTTCTTGTAGTCGATCGTAGTAGTCACATTTGTACCAGTACTATCTGTTCAGCCAAACCGAGTCATGACAAATTGGTCACGTGATAAGCCTGGTATAGGTTCTCATTTAACATGGTTATCATATAGCACAGTAAGCAAGAGGAGTCCATGTCGTTTAGAACGAGCGTTCGAAAGTAACTCATTGAATTTACAAGAGCACTTTCTTTTTTTCACATTTTCCGTCTTATTGTTCTCATTTGTAATTTGACAGGTGTTGCTATGGAAACCATTTAGGGGTAATACCTATAAGTCATATATAAGTTATTGGAATTAGGTCTAAAAACTGCGTTTGAAGTTTGCAATTTATGCAACATTTTCAGGTTTGGATTAACTGTTATTAGGCATCTTTTCTCCAATTCTGCTGATTCAGCCTAACCGGGTGACATCATTTAATCACGTGATAATCCTAGTAAAGCTACTCATTTGACATGGTTATCATACACCAAAATAAACTCGAGGAATCAATGTTGTTAAAAATGGGTGTTAGAATTTGTCCCTCGTTTTGGTACCAAATGGCTCTTTTCAGGGTCCTGGCCCATGGACTAAAAAGAATATGTAGAAATTATATATCTATAAAACCAACCACTTTAACAACATACAGCTAAAAATGTTATTTAGAAGCTCATAGAGAATAAAGAATAGGATTCTTTGTGATGCTTATCATACAGAGCATGAATCTCATTAAACTGCATTTCTGGACATATGTGGCCTTATAGATCGTTTTCACGTGACGTCACAGAATTAATATTCAACATGTTGGTGCGCATCCGAGTCACGTGTTTCAGCCAGAAATATATGCAAACAGGTCCAAAGTCATAATTTTTGTCAGTTCACAGTCGAAAAATATGGCTTATGAGAAAACAAAAATCCATTCCTTCATCTGATCCAGACAACGTAGTCCAAATTCCACTATCTGATTACGCTAAAGGCTGGATGGGAAAGTCAGAGAGCGCTATCTAAAGAAAATCGCAACGATTGGAATCGATCCTGCCTTGGTAGAGGGGAAACGCTTCGAACCTGATTGTCTTTCGCCGGTTGAATCGACTGATTGACTTAGCTATTTAGTCCTAGAGACCAGCTTTAACACGCAAAATCAATTTAAAGCCTCTCGCAGTCTAGAGGCTTACAATCAAATGGTTTCGGGGTTTGTTTACAATGTGCAAGGACATATCATCGCAAGCAAGTTTGTCGTGTTGGCAAAAGTGTGGCACTCGCATCGAATGAGCGAGGCCTTAATCCAAATTTGGATTATTACCGAGATAGATGGAAAAATAAGTCTTCACGTTCTGGCCACCTTATCAAGGGCTCTAATTGAACATCAAGAACGACCATCCAAGCAGAGAAAGTCCTTGAAACAGTTGCTATAAAAATTCCAACGCGGTAGGCAAGATCCTGCATTGGATGTTTAGTTTAAGTTTCATTAGAGTGAGGAAAAATTCTTGAAATTGGGACAAAGTTGGCGACGTCTTTACAACGAATTTTGAAACATACTGTAAAACTGTTTGCAGGACGACATAAGCATGCAACCCAGTGTGAAATCTCACCTTCTCATTGTCATTTGCAAAGTCTCATCGAATGGTGGTTTGGCAGTCGAAGTGTGAAATAAATAGTCAAACTCCTCTGTTTGCGTAGCTGTCCCCGTTTCAGTTTCCACTTCCATCGCTGAGTCAGAATTGAAAGAAATGTCTATGATATCTTTTCTCCTGGTTCACCTATTTTGGCAAGATTTCCTTCTAACCCCATACATTTATTATGCATACAGTTCTTTGTTTAACTAAACAATATCGGAAACAGCAGCGCCCCTTTGAGACTTATTTGCTTTGAATAAGCAAGCTTCTAGACTTTTTTCGAATTTTCTGTCAGAAATACTGAAGAACGAAGCCATTTCTTGGAGACTTCGAAAACTTTTTCGAAATTAAAATCTAAAGTACGCAAAACGGAACTTACTATTAGAATTTTGGGGGCATTAACCGTATTTTTAAAATGAGCACAGGCTTAAAACTGCTTTTAATAATAGCGATTTCGGCCTTTGCGCTAGTTCAAAAATGCTTAGAAAATAAGCGAAGGCTGCTTGCGGTTAGCTATAAACTGTTGATCGGGTCAGCAACTATTTTACTAATTTTGTGAATAAAAATGAATCGAACTAAAATTGTTGCTTACCTTCATCTCGTCATTCTGCGTTTTTAGCCCCTTGATTCCCTTTCTCAAATTCAGTCCCATGCGTTGAAGCTGAGTACTTTGTTTCTTTCCTTCATTAAGTGGCGATCAGATGACGAACAGTTCATACAGTGGTACGAGGAACAATTTTCGCATCTTTGCATACTCCATGTAAGTCGGCGATGTGCCTGATAAATGTTTCCAAAAGGCTCGTCTCCATAGTGTTGACGCCACAACCATTCCCGTAGATAGCTTTCGAAGACATCTTTGGATTTTAGTTCCTGCAAACTTTGTTTAACTGCCCACAATGTATTTTCAATGCGCCTTGATGCCATGCCATTGCAGTTTCTTCTCAAACACAGCCATTCGCACCCATCTCGCGATGAAGCTAGTCGTGTCCACGTCCATGTATTGCTACAATTTTCCTGCGGTCTTTTTATTGACGGCGCGAGCAGGTTGTGTTTCTTGCACCACTGTATTCACTGGTAGTGATCCGCCAAAATTTGTCAGAGTGTAATAAAATTCATTGAAGACACTGATGTATACGTAACTAACAATACTGCTGAAGTCGAAGGAAAGAAATTCTCCCTCCCCTTCTATTCACCAGGGACCCGCAAATGCGATGCATTTTTTCGAGCAGCGTGCAACATGCGTTAAACACATGAATAAGTAAATTGTAATGTAAATTTTTTTGGAATGCGAACGAGTCATGTAAAATAAAAATTATTTTTGGAGGGGTAATTTTCATGACCCTCGTGGTGTAGCGGTGTAGAAGAGAGACCCGTAAGGGAGAGGTATGCTAAAGGTAAGTGGTTCGAGGCCTGATTGGGTACAAGAAAACAAAAGGAAAAAAAAAGGGCACTGAGCCTGAGTAGAGAAGAAAAAGAGAGATGAATGGAGCTAGGGTAAGAAGAGAATCAACGAAAAGACAGCGCGCAATCAAATCCTCTTTTATCCATACGGTAAGTAGTAATTATCAATGTATATATTCAATACCTTAGGGATTTGCTATTGCCTTCAAAAACAATAAAGCGCATACATAATTAATAATTAAAATGTCTACCACAGGCTCGTCCGTGATTCAAAATGCTGTCTGTGAGGTCTTTTCGACTGATGGCAGAAATCCATTTCTCTCGCCTTTCCTCGGGAAGATTTCATATTTCTTCGCCTTGATTAGTTACAACTGAAGACATTCTTGCCATATAAATTCCTTTATAGTGAACAGTTTAGGTTCAACAGGAAAAAATCGCACAGAACACCATTTTTTCTAAGCTCACGCGATATGTGCTTACTGTTTTATATGTGCACCAAAATGGCGGCCAATTGTAAAGTGATCCCGTGACTGAAAACGATCTGTAAACATTGTAGCATATCATTTGAGTATTACTAAATCAAAACATCACCTCATTCCACAATTTGTAATGTCCAACAACGCCTTTTAATGTTTGCAAGTAAAACACATTTAAGTAAAACATCATAAACATCACATTCCAAAATCGCCCTCGCACACGTGAGAAAGTAACCTTTGGCTTTGACAAAATTTTTGTCACAGCCGATCCTTGAGCGGATTAATAGTTCGATTGTTGTTCTCATGCTGGCGGCTAATAAGACAACAGTAGTGCAAGACTCTTACCCCATGCGAATATTTTTGAGAGCACTCGTCGTCATCAGGTAAAAATAATTTTTTAGACATATCTGCTGGCCTGTTTTCAGCTCGGTAGACTGCTTTGTTTTGAAAATAGAACACTGAGTTTTTTCACCCAGCGTGATTTCAGCATTGTTTGTGGGTAACATGTTACGTGCACGAAAATATCGATTCGCCTAAAGTTTTCGAGTTCCGAGTAACCAATATGTTGAAAGAAGTGCCCATGCGAGTGTTTTCATGTTTAACAGAGAGTAGAAACGTTTTGAGAGCGCCAAGGTAAACTCCAGATGTTTCCACTGGTTTCCGGCCGCCATGTTGGAATCCTTAAGAGGGGCTCCAACATGGCGTCCCAATACTTAACACAATCTCGTTCCCAGGGTCTCTCCTCGCTCGCCCCACGGGGCGGTAAGATGAGAGACCCTGGGAACGAGGTTGTATTAAACACTATAGTTTTCCACGGTGGTCGGTTGCTAGGGCTTTTTCTCCCGTTCCTTCCAAAACTAAGAGTTTAAGGCCATAGACAGAAGTAGAATGCATCGAATGTAACGAAACTTAGCAGGCAAGTAAGTTGATAAATTACCTATTTATTGGTGTTTATTTAATCCCATGTCACTGCTATTGTGACGTCATATATATGATGTCTAAATTTTGCATCGGAAAGAAAATTCAGAAAAGAAATAGTTAAAACTTAATACAGTGGAACCTCGATTTAGCGAACTTCTATTTAACGAAGTCCTCGATATAGCAAACGATATGTCCTGGCCAAAGTTACAGTAAAATGTATGGAACAGAACCTCGATAGAACGAGTTCTTCAATGTAACGGACATAATACGGAAGCCCACGCGTAAAACCTGCCTGGATATAACGAATTACAATGTCAACACGCGACAGACGACAAACGTTGAACAGATCAACAGTCAACAAATTCTTTACTTCTGATGGCAAGTGGTGTTATGCTATACACAGAACGCAACTCGCGTGTTGAGAAACTGAAGAAACTCTTGATTATCACTGATATATATGTCGGTATTTTTAATCAGCTTTTGGCAAAGGTACAGATCAATTAATCAATCCATCAATCAATCAATCAATCAATCAACCAATCAATTTTAATTTAAACTCACACAAACATTAATTTTACAGTGTTAGAAAAAGAGTATATTTACAATTGTGCTTAAGAAGTAAAGTGTTAAAGGGAAAAAGAAAATGGGATAAATGGAAAACAAACAGTTTTAATACAAGGTTGATTGTGAGGAGAAAAACGTTTAAATATTTGAAATCTGAAAATGTTGGATAGTGCAACCTAAAAACACTAAAGCCCCTTTCCTTGTTTACATAGAAAATTTTTTGTGTAACCTCTATGTTGCAACATTTTTAAATCGTTACTCTGAAAGTGTCTTTTTTTTTCTACAGTAAACAAATCTGCACGTCCGCTCAAAAGTGAAAATAATTGACACTGAAAGCCATTTGATAAGCTTAATGAATTGCCTCTCAAAATGTGGCACTTCCGGGTGACAAAAACTGCATTGGATTGCGTGACAGGAGTCACCTGTGTTACAAACCAGTCACTCATTATGACCTCGATATAACGAACATTTTGGTTGTTTCACTTCACGACCCCTCCATTCAACGAACAAATTTGGGCGGTCCCCAGCGACTCCTTTAAATCGAGGTTCTACGGAATACATTCATTGTTTCGCATTTAAACCCCTTAATTTTGACCATATATGGTCATGCGACGGGAAATTTGAATTTCACCTGTAACTCTACGCCATTTTATCCGATTAAGATGGGATTTTCACCGTAAATATCGTTGTTCTGTGACAAACGTGCGTGTACCGTTTTCAACACTACCTACTTTTTGAATTTTTAGTGTTGTTACTAAAACTAGGTGTCAATTACGACATCATATTTTCCAAAAAATTAAAAAATACCTTTGAAATTAATGATAAAAATATAATGAAAAGTCTCCTTAAAGTAGCAGAAACGTAAACACAAGTACACTGTTTGGAAAACATGTTGTACAAGTTTTGTTAAAAGTTAGATGCATGCAACAACAGGTTTTAAAAGCAGAAAACATGTTATAGATGTTTTCCATTGAGAGCTCAAGTTCTATATAAGTTGAAACAAGTATTTTTATTCGCTACGGCGCGTGAAACACGTGGGTTTTAATGAAATTGTTGCGCTAAACTCTACTTCACAGTTTATTAAAGCTGAATATTTTTAACATGCCTTTCAGCTATTTTCCACTGAGGCGCGGGCCAGTTCTTGTTAACCTTGATTTGTTTTGGTTTGGTCTGGTCCAATCACATCGCAGGGAAAATGTATCCAGAAATGGATATCCGCCGGACTGATCGTGGCTATCGTAATCTTTTGGTATGTTTATGATCTCTTGTTTAGTGTCGATAAGTTGGGAGAGAAGGGTTAATATACCCGGGGCATCATTTCCTACGTATAAAAATTGGCCTTCACCTGGAAGGTTTTTTAACGACAAAGGGGCATGGAGCTTGTTAGTCTACCATATCCTCGCTACATTATTTTTATTTTGCAGTCCC
>CM042758.1:4344876-4347376 GCA_022496165.2 Catalaphyllia jardinei | reverse complement strand
GGCTGCGAAGGATTGCGGCAGAAACTAACTCAGAAACTATAAATTAATAAAAACTCTAGCACTTTGTTCTTAACGGTAGAAAAGCTTGACAATTTGGTAATAAAGAGAGGAAAACAGTCCCAGACCCTAGGTCCTTGGTAAAGAATTGCGAATTTCTTGATGTTCGTGCGACAGGAATGCACGCGATTATTTCCGGCTATTCTTGTGTCATATTTGTAGACTTGACTGTTTGTCATAAACAGATTGAGGAAAAGTGAAGGCAGCAAATTATTAACAAACCCAGTGATGTCCCAGCGAGTGTATTACGATATACTGTGAATGGATATTGCACAAACCATGTAGTTATAGTTCCCCCCACCCCTCCAGGGAAAATAAATTTGTTTTCGTTCAGACCCAGCCGCGTCTAAAGAAACGACCTTTTCAGCTGTGTTGAGTTTTATAAATTCATGCACAGGTTCATTTTACATTGCGAGTGTGATCGTTTTCATTATTTTAGCTATTTAAGCTAAAAGACAAATGAATGGGGCACATCAGTCATTATACGATGTTTTATTTATAGTATCTACAATTTATTTTTGTACATTTTAGCCATCGTCCTGGAGGCGTCATAACACTTTTTTCTAATTATTCTTATAAATATTGGAGGTCTGCTGGAGGTCCAAAGAGTCTATTATTTTAAAACAATTACCAAATTTACACTACAGGTCTAAATTTTAGACAGGCTTTAGAGTGAAACAGTTTACTTTATGAATTTGTGCATAGAAATGTCTGTGCACTGCTGGAGTAAGATTAAGGCATAGAAAATACACCGTTAGTTACGTTCAAAACACTACGGATAGCAATTAAACGTCAGTAGAAAAAAAATTTGCTAGGCTCTTGTTTAGATTACTGGTTGAGAAGAAGGTTCCAGAGTTTATAGCGGAAAGAGAAAATTGCCACTATTTATCGGGTATAAGTAAAAAACTCAGACCATTTCTAAGCAATTTGAATATCTGGCAGATCTCAGATCTGTTAGCAGTTAAAATGCTCGTCATTTCTCAGCCAACAGTTAAAATTTTGTCCAATGTCAGGTCTCAATTAAACCCATTCCAACAGTCTAGATTGTTGCGCATGCGCCATTTTCTGCACATACGCTATATGGTGCCAGGCAATAAAAGCTGACTCGATAAAACGACCATAAGGTACATTAGTGGAACATTATGCAAATGATAAGAAACGGCAGCCGTTCGCAATAAAGGCAAATTAGAACTACCAATAAAGCTAACTCATATGTCATGAATTTCTTTCATAAAAGCCATATTACTTTTCTATGATAATTTATATTATAAAAAGTAAAAACTATATGCATGTAAAAGAACCGTATTTTTCTTTTATTTACAACTCTTGAAAACCTTTCAAAGGGTGCCGACGCCAAGTTTTAGTAATTGCATTTAAATAGTAGTGACTATAAATTTTGGTGAATAGTATTTTCTGTCTGTCATTGGCGAGGATTCATAAGCTTCAGGAGATGGGGGAGATGTAGAGCTTTTTCTGCTTCCAGAAAAACTTGCTCCCATTTTATCGTCCTGTTCCTGGCCATCTGTTGAAGATTCCTGCAACAGAGAGATTTCACATGAGTTCAGAGAGGGGCATGATGAGAATGCATGTTGGTGTTGCAAGGAATGTCCTATGGAAATAAGATCTTGGGCGCGCCTAAAATTCTTGAATATGAGTCAAATGATACAAATATTCACTGGAAAGACCTAAACTGAGTTAGAAATGAATAAAAATTCCGAAATGCGACCATTCGACAGAAAGTTCTGAAAATTAAATGGTGAAAATAAAATGAAAGAGAAAATTTCGGTAGGAAAATTGCGAAAATTTGGATATCGCTAGCTCACGAGATTGTCTGCTTTTCCGGCAATCCCTGAAAGTGGCGTTCCATTTGTCACTTAAAATGTCCGGAAATACAAACTGGAGTCTTGGTCCAATGAAAAGGGCCTTTCTTTTTAATGTAAAATTTTCTTTAGTACGGAACACCAATATGCCCATTGCAAAAACGTTTTGCAATGATATAGAAAATACGGAGAGACTTTCTAGTTGAAAATTTATCAAGTTCCACCGAAGGATGAGATCGCTAAAAATAACGCCAAATATTCCAATGAATGAGATTACGCGTGCATTTCCGATGGCTTTAATCTGTTGGATTGTTTTATTTAGATTATTTGACACGATAATTGTCTAGTGTTAGTAGTGTAACTCTTCGTTAAAGGTGATTCTAATATCGGGGCCAACTAGAGAACCGAGTGGTTTAATTGACGCCCGTACTCTAACTTTTAATTTTTATTAACCGAAAAGCTATAGTGTAAACATAAAAAGCTGTGATTTCATCGGTAAATGTAAATTGCGAGGAAAGGAAAGTATGTTATGTTAATGCTATGTTATGTTTTGTTAATGCTATCTTATGTTATGTTATGCCATGCCATGCCATGCCATGCCATGCCATGCCATGCCATGCCAT
>CM042758.1:4307167-4329696 GCA_022496165.2 Catalaphyllia jardinei | reverse complement strand
ACTCGGCCACTCGGTAACACGAGGGTCAAAATGTTCTCACTGTAGTGACAAAAAAGCCAGATTACATACCTCAAGCACAGAGAACGATGTCTGTGTCTGTATTTCTGGAATTTGGTCATTGGCGTCCAGAATAGTGATATTTATCGTAGTTTGATTAAATAGAGGTGGCTGACCTTGATCAGTGGCAGTTACCACCAGACTATAAAAATCTCTCACTTCCCTATCTAGCGTTGTCGCTTTTGACAATTCTCCGGTGACGTTGTTTAACATAAACGCTCCTGGAAAAGCAAATAGCTAGATATTAGCCAAATATTGTGGACACTTAAGGCTGTGTGGCGTTTGAGTAATTAATTTCAGCTGCAGAACCACGACTGGAACAAGAACGGCAAAGAGCACCTCTCCCGAGGGCTTTTAAGTTCTCGCTGCGTTGAGCGTCGCTAAAACAACGTATTCATACGCAATATTCTGCCTCCAGGGTTTCCGGTCAACAACATTTGCGTCACCAAACAAATAGAGAATGTTTACAAAAGATAAGAAAAATTTCATTTTTTGTCAGACACCAACAGAGCCGCCATGTCGTTATTTTTAAAAGACATATTTGAAGTAGCGTATTTTCAACAACCATGTACAGTGACCTTCAATTTATCTGTTATCGGTATATGACTTTCATGAACCTTCCACTGCATAGGGAAAAAATTTTCCTTGCGGAACACAGCGCGTAGATAGCACTATCTTGCCCGCTCGGGTAGCCAATCAAAGCAGGATTTGGTTCATTTTACCGTCTCTGGGATCTAGCCATATGATAAATACATAAATACCATCTTTCCAGAGTAGTCCTGTACGTTTTCCAGACCTGTATTTTGATTTGCTCTCTTATCCTGTAGCTCCTACTGTTTCAAGCACTGGGGCATTGTTTAATTCATTTATCTATTGTATGCTGAGCCAATCAAAAACTCTGTTTGGAAAGCAACAGGCTTTCTCTCCTTCTAAGAATATTCGAGGTGCTTTTCAGCAAAATGTTAATGATCTGTTAATGAAGATGCGCACACAATTCCAATAATTTTAATTTATGAAGTCACTACAACAAACCTTCTTCGTTTCCTTTAGTGATGGTATAAACAATTTTAGCATTGTCTCCCTCGTCATCGTCCTTAGCTAAAATTGTAAGTATTTTCCTGTCCTCTACTGGTTCCAGTTCTCCGATGTCCTCCATCACTGATTTAAGGTAGTACTGGGGCACAAACATTGGAGTGACGTCATTGACATCCAAAACCGTAACAGTCAGCTGCAATACAGAAAAAAATATTTTATTTATTTTACGAGCTGTGTTTTAGAACCATACAAAAAATGTGAAACAATTTCAAGAATGTGTGAAATTAAAGTATTTTCCACCATAAAAACAATTAATCTGCGCGAAGTAACAAATATACCTGACTTCACAATTCATATTTTCCATAAACTGGCAAAATTACAAATTAACTTGATTTGTTAGCATTTGCTAATTTTTAGTATTTAATATAACAACCCACAGATTAAAACAGATTAAAATATAAGCCTCGCTGTGGACTTGATATCAGATGACAGCAAAACAGGATTGACGAATCTGCCCACCTCTTTATACTCTAACTTCCTAGGCTGCGTAACAGATGTTTCTCCGCCAGGAAGAGGAAAGGAAACGGCTGCTACACAGGTTATTAACCTCTACACTTGGCCTTCTGTCGCGGTGGCGGAAATTTTGTCTTCTTTTAAATGTTCTTAAAGACTAAAAGGCCTGGTTCCTCAATGTCTGCAAGATCCAGCCCTGCCTGATAGTTTAAGGGAGTCATGCACACGTAGCCCAAGGGTTTCCAAGTTTTTGTGTTAGGTGGCGGAGCAATCATCACACACACCATAAAAAAGGACCTCAGATCATTACATGTAATTTAAGTTAATTTTCAAGAAATAATCAAGAAATGACCCCCTCAGTGCTTACTAGAACTGTTGATCTTTGCTGTGTGTTATTCACTCGGCTGATGGCGGCTACAGTCAGCTTGTACTCTGGCACTTTCTCACGATCAAGCCCATCTCCAGACCAATTCAAGTACACAGTGCCATTTAACTCGCCAATAACGAACTTTCTCTCGTCATCCCCTCCATCGATGCTGTAATATATTGTCTTGTGCGCCTCGTCTGCATCCATATCCGTGGCGTTCACTTGGGCGACAAACGTGCCCGCAGTGGCATTTTCTAACAGGCTTGCGGTATACTCATCTTGGTGGAACACAGGCGCATTGTCGTCTACGTCACTTACAGTTACTAGGAGACTGGTATAGCCCGAGAGGGCCGGGCTGCCTAGGTCACGTGCTGAGATAGTGATGTTGTAAAAATCCTTGGTTTCGTGATCCAGTTTTTGACGAAGGGTGATGACGCCAGAAGTTGCTGTGTAACAAAACGAGAGAACAATTTGAACACTTGAATATCTACTTGATATACTAGTAGACCTCTTTATCTCCCAACAGCACAAATGTTCTCTATGAAAAAGTTTCAAATATTTTCCGTCCACACTACGCAGTGGAAATTTGAAAATAATAATAATAATCTTTAATAATCTTTATTGAGGATATCAATTTCACTGATAAGTGATTTACAAGAGAGTCCTCGAAAATTAAAATAGAACAAAAAGGAAAATATAGACTAAAATCAATCTCCGGTCATTTTTGAAACGTGTTTGAGGAAACCCGGTCAGGGAAATGACATGATTACACGACACCAGCTTCGTTTTCAAAATGTTTTGTCGCCACAAAAGGAGGCCGGCGTTTTCAAATTTCTCCGGTCTGAAAAGCGCTTTTGAAAAGCTCCGTTTTCGTGACGGAGTAGTGTGGAAGGAGGCCTAACCGTAGAAATAGAGCTGCGTTTTAAAATTGGTTCTGCGTAGTGTCAATGGGCACTGATTGGTCACTGAAGCATTCATACCGTCAATAGCAAACTGATCATCGGGATCTCCACTTTCAATGCTGTATCGAAATTGGCCGTTCCCTCCTTCGTCTGGATCCGTTGCAGAAACAGTTTCCAACTGTAAAACAAAGATGTTTAATAAAAGTTATTACAGCTGAGTAAATTAGTATACGCGTGAAAATCTAACTGAGCGCGCTGAATAATTCAATAGACGTAATGTCTTGCAAAATAACCCCTCCCCCCCTCCGAGGGGCAGTCCCATATGAGACTGTTGGGGATGACTGTCGGATAATTTGAATTAAATTCTTAGCGGAGACCAATCGGAGTGTCGCCCAAACTTCAGTAGACCCCCAAAAGATACAATTTAAAACGGAACAGGCCTAGATTACCAGCTGCTGTTCAAACAAGGAGCCCGGGTTGGAAGACCGGACTAGAAAAAGCGGCGAAAATCGATAATAAAAACGGAAATGAGAGCGGTTTTTGACTTTTTATCTCTTTCAGTACACCCTAAACGATACAACTACAGATAGGGGCATTTCGTCCTAATCCTTGATTTAAAGCCCTAAGCGAGACGAGAAGCACTCCTGATCTTTTCACATAGGATTCGTTCTTGGAGTAAAACCATCTTCTGGAAGTCTTATTACGAAATTAAATAACGGTACCTATCGGTGGTATACACTAAACCGTCTCAGTTGCGTGACCGAAGGATGAGAGGTAATGCAAAAGTCGTACCGTAGTCTTTGGGAATGCACTCTCTCGCACTGTCACGTTGTAGGTGGCTTTCTGGAATGTCGGTGCGTTGTCATTGACATCAGTTATTACTAGTGTGACCGTTGCGTTACTTTCCAGAGATGGGCTTCCGTTGTCTCGTGCCTAGAGGAATAAAAAAAACAACAACAACAAGAGAATCATTGCATGCCAATTTTTCTGCATTTTTCCTACACTAAGATAGTTCATAGGCAGCGTGAGTAAATAATACTTTATTCTTACAATTATGACTAAGGTGAAGGAGCTGTTGGTCTCTCTGTCTAGTTTCCCAGTAGTCTTGATATCACCTGTTGTTTCATTCACAGTGAAAGGGAAACCTGAGAAAAAATATAAACAAAAAACTTGAGTTTATTGCCAAAAAGGGAAGCAACAAATACCTCTGTGAAAATGGGACTCTCGTAGTTGCAACAGCCATAATGTAACAAGCTGAGAAATAAGTAATGATGAGAAAACTTTCATTCAGGGATAAAAACCATGCTGACTTCACTCATGCACCATAAGGAGATCACCTCTTAGATCACTTCCCCTCCCTCCTTCCGTCACTCCTTCCCTCTCCCCTTCCATCCCTCTCTCAGTACCTCCGGTTCCTGTCTCGCTCAGTATCTTCCTTCATAACTTCCTAACTTCTTGACTCTCACCCGTCATTTTTTCCTCCGACCCCCTTTCTCTCCTGCTAACCTATCCAGCCTGTTATCTAACGTGCTCTAAGGGCTACTTACGTACCTAACTTAAAACTCTATTCCAATATTGTCTTTTTGGTTTAATCTATTACACTCACTTCCATCTCCTACTGCTATAAGAAAAGATATCTTCCCGTTTATTCCTTTGTCCTCATCCGAGGCAGTCACCGTTCCCACAAGATGTCCAATATCGACATTTTCATCAACTTGGAAATCGTAATTTGATCGCGTGAAGACGGGCGAGTGGTCATTGTCATCCAACACAGTTACAACAACCTGTGAAGAACACAAGCAGGCAAACATCAGCTTCTTGCAGTCTGCCTGATTTTGTTCACAATGTGGTGAATTCAGTAGTAAGCAAAGGTACGGCTGTCGCCAGCCCTGTTCATGAATAATGACTGGAGGGCTTTTTAATTTTTCAGACACCATTTTCTTGAAGAAGTCTCCAAGGAAAGTTATATTTTTTCGTCAGCCTTTACATTCTTGAACGGTCAAAAACACCAAAATTTCGATAAAAATGCATCTGAGGCTGTCCCAGGTACATAAGAATCTCGATTTTCTTGATAAATTTGGCAATGAAAAACCGGAAAATCGAGAGTTCGAAAAATGAGAATTCCTCTGTATTCATCTCTGACCTGCCGGCCTTTACCCCTATATTGATTATGCGAACTTTATTATAAGGGTACACAAAAACTTTAGACGAATATTTATTTAAGGTCATACCCCATTGCATTGCGCATCCCTACTAAGCATAATTTCGCGCGCGCGCATTAAAAATGGCGGCTTTTTTTCTTCACGGCTAGGCCTCGCCATAGAGGTAAATCATCGTGCTTTTACAAGGATTTATGGGGTATAAACGAGGTGCTGTTGCTCCTAAACGAACATGGGGTCCCCCCATTTTTATTTCAAAATTTAAGTTTCTATAATATAAACAATCAATAGGCAAAGTTTGAAAAACAATCTCAGTTCAGATTCTATTTCAATGAGTAGAATGACCTCAAGTCTGAATCAAATAGGCCTTCGACTAACATAAGTTCCATGTTTGTAAGCGGCGTACGAGAACCTGATGAACGTGTTCGCTTCAACTTATTTGTCTTTGTTCCAAGGCGATCAAATTAGAAACCTAAAAAAATGAAATGTGTCATGTTCACCTGAGTTGTTCCTTGGCGGCTTCTTATTGCATCGTCGGCAGCCAATACGGTCAAGGTATACGACTCGGAACCAGCTTGCTCTCGGTCCAAGCGAACAGCTGTGGTAATGTTTCCCTGGAAAAAAACCCAAATCGTCATCTTAGAAACCTAAGTTGCTCTGCTGTGTTTGTATTGTACAAGTAATAAATGAGTCTAAAGTGCACCTAACCCCTAAATATTTTTTCGCTTAAATAAATCTTTGCACCTGTTATAAACACACTTCGCCTGTTCAAACTAAGTCTTGACTTTTTGCAGGTTGTAAAAGTTACGAAATCTAGCCAACATCTGTGGCACCACCGAGCTAGTAAGGGACATGTGCCTATTCCTGGTTTGACGTCACACACTGATTTACATCGTAGTAAGTCTTTGTAAACATGTATGCAAAGAAGTTTGTGACGTCAAACCAGGAATAGACCCATAACCCTTACTTGCCAGGTCGTGCGACAGATGATGGCCAGATTTCGTAACTTTTACAGCCTGTAAAAAGTCAAGATTTGGTTAAAAAGGGGCAAAAAGGCTCGATGCGTTTCAAACAAGTTCAAAGATTTATTTAAGCGAAACAAAATGGGGTTAGGTGCGTTTTTTAAAATATATCTTACGGTATCCTGGTCGATTTGGAATCGAAAGTTGCCTCCTGTAAGTCCATAAGAAAGTCTCGCATTGATTCCCTCGTCCTTATCGGTTGCCGTGACTACCAGAAGCGGGGTACCGATTGGCTGATTTTCCATAACATAAGCTTGATATACAGTCTTGTTAAAAGTCGGGCTATTATCATTGATATCGACCAGATTGATAGACACCTCGACTTCAGACGACAACGGCGGAGAACCCAGGTCGGTGGCAAGAACACTGAAGTTAAAATATGGTGACAACTCTCGATCAAGCTCGTTATCAGCCTGGGAAATAAGTCCGCTAACGGAGTCGATTGCTACGTATTTTGTAGCGTTACCAACGATACTGAACCTTATCTCGGCGTTTCTGCCCGTATCGGCATCCGTTGCAGCAACTGTCAGAATACTTGTGTCTTTTGGTGATTCTTCCCTGTAATCCTGCACGTAAAAGACCTTTGTAAACACTGGCGCACGATCGTTAATATCATCAACCTTTATCACGATCTTCACTTCTTCCGATGTCAGATTAACGCTATCGGTAGCCTGTACATATATCACATGTTCAGTCATGTTTTCCCTGTCGAGGTCTTTAGCAGTCGTTATCACACCCGTGGTCTGGTTTATACGAAAATATCCACTCGTATCGCGTTCTGTTAGGGAATAAGTAAGCGTGTCGCCAATATCCTTGTCTTGTGCCATGAGCTGAGTTACTTTCGTACCAATAGAAGCATTCTCTGAGACATGAAATGTTAACACTTCGCGTTCAAAGAAAGGTTTTTCGTCGATGACGTCTGTGACCGTAATGTTAACCTGACACTCCCCTTCCATTGCACTTTGTCCTATGTTTGCTGCTGTTACATAAAGTACATAATGACTTTTAAATTCCCTATCAAGGCTTGAATCTACGATAATATCACCTGAAATGGAACAGAAACTTATCAATTTATGCTGGCTCGGCGATAGTAAAGACTAATGAAGTCACTGACAGAGTGGAGAGAAACAAATAGACTAGAGGCATAAGTAAGATAGAGCATGCCAAATCATTGATATTTCGCTACACTGAGATCCCGGGGTACTTCCTATAATGGCCTATACGCCCAAAAGGGGTACCGTTTTCAGTCTTCAGGTATATAAAAGGGATTTCACAAGTTGAGGTATATAAAAGGGTAGGGAAATCGGTCATTTAGGTATTTAAAAGGGCTTTTAATTATAATATTTCGAATAGACGCCCTACATGAAAATGAGAACAAGACTTCTTAAAGGGGTACCTTTGTTCAATAAAAAAGAATATAAAAGGGGTACCTTTTCTGCCAAAATGGTAAAAAAAAGGGAAAGGGGTTGGACCCGGGGGGGGGTCTTTCCGTATTAAACTTTGTTAAGAACCCCCCCCCCCCACCCCCGGGACTGAGGTAGATTGCAAGGCAGGAATTTAAAATATATTTGGGGCCAAAGTACAGTCTGGAATGTTTTTTCAGGACGTGCTATCTAAAACAAACAATAATTGCAAACGTTGTACACGAACCTGTCGCTCTGTTGATATAAAACTTTGCATCTGCCCCTGTCGAGGTATACGTGATCTCTTTATTCAAAACCAAAAAGTCGAGATCTGTGGCGGTCACCCTCCTAACCGTTGTGCCGCGAGAAGCGTCCTCAGACACGTTTGCATAGTACACCTGCTGACTAAACCGGGGGCGTTCGTCATTGACATCATTTATTTTCACCACCAGTGGGACAGACGATGTTCTGTTGCCTCCATCGGAAGCAATTAGTGTCAAATGGTAGGAGTCATTCCTCTCTCTGTCAAGAGAATTGTTGTAGCGTGTGGTAATGATTGCTGTTTTTTTGTTGATCTCAAAATTGTCTGATCCAGGACCTGGGCGTGAAGAGCAATAAATAAGACGTCAATTAATTTGAGTCCAATTTTTTTTGGGGGGAGGGCCCCCCCCCCCCCCGCAATGCCAATGAAGTTCTTGTTTTTGCACGAGCTCGCATGATTATTTTCTGACTCCAGCTTACTGTGCCAGAGCAGCAAAGAGCATAATTCTTCCCTGGAATGGACCTCAAAGCAGCGACGTTATTTCTCAAGCCGCCGCTGATCATTATTACTATTTACTCTTACTGTTAACGAATTATTAAATGTCCTTGCTAGTTAGGTATTCACCACAAACCTCACCTTGCAGAGAAAATGAAATCTCAGCATTGACACCTTCGTCTGCATCTGTAGCGCTTATGGTGACGGTCTGCCATAAAGTAAACATTTCGAATTGAGATTTGTGGCTCACATGAGAAACAATTGCTTCAAACCAAACTACCTTAGACGTTTCTCACAGTATGCGAAAATCTGGTACACTTCTTAACCAGACTATCCCACTCCCACAAATTTGTACTGTACTTCAGGAGGAAGAGCTGTTTACGGCCTACAAAGATTCAACTTGCTCTGATACAATCCTCACAAATTTGACTCAGTGAATTTATTGACTTTGAGTTACTTTGGTCTTGCAGTTATATAGATGCCCCGTTTTCTGTAACTTATATTTACTTACATGTCAACAAAAAGCAATATCTCCAAAAAATATTGTAATTTTTTATGTGTTTGATTTCTTTTTATTTTTTCGTTACATATTTTAAATTTACAGAGTGATCGGTAGAAGATTATTAACGACTTACAGGTACAACGGTCTTTCCTGCCATGGAGTTCTCTGCAATAGTTGCCTCATAGGAGGTTTCTTTGAACTTTGGCGGACTGTCGTTTTCATCCAGCACTTTTATCACAAGGTCTGCAAAAGCCTGAAAAATTATGAAACAAATTAAGTGAGGAGAGACAAAATAACAGTTTATCATAATGTCACGATATAATGAGGTACTCTTGAAAAATTGAAACGGAGGAATCAAGTTTAAATAAAATTTCACTCCCATGCTAAAAGCATTTTCTTGATTGTCAACCGTTAATAAGACTAAGGAGCTCCATGTAACAAATTTTATTATATGTAGGTTAACTGAGGTGGAGTCGAGTGAGGAAAAAGTTTGGACATACAAAAAGACAAATCTATTTACTAAGGAAGGGGATTCGCGTTTGCAAAATCGTGTAAAGTGGTTCATATCCCTGTATTGGTTCGCTCCTTGACTGAATACAGCTCAAAATTGAGAGGAGGTGTGCAGCCCACTTCTGAAAACGATTTTCGCCAACACCTTTTTATAAGGCCTGACCAGAACTCGATACCCTCTTAAATACCTAACCTTTAAATCAATACACTGTACCAGACATGCCTTGTTATAAAAGAAGACGCTTAAAAAAAAATTACCTAATCAGGAGCTCATTGAAGACAAGATTGAAAAACAAACTCCCTATTTTAAGCCAAAATAGCCCAAAATCAATACCCTATTGATTACCAAAGCGGCTAAAACGCGATACCTTTTGCGGCTGCACATACCTATATTGCCCAATGCAAGGGAGTACCATAGGGGCACTAAACTTACCTTTCTACTAGAAGGATGTCCTCCATCCTCAGACTGTACAGTGAGTGAGTATTCTTTAATATTCTCTCTGTCAATAACTCCCTTAACTGTCACCAGTCCTGTTTGATTGTTGATCTCAAATGCGTCCTCTTTATTGCCACTGGTGATTGCGTAAGACACTCTGCCATTGGCACCCTGGTCTTTGTCTGTTGCGTAAACTGTTACGACTCTCGTGCTCATGTTGGAATTTTCCATCACGTGAGCAAGGTACAAAGACTGGTTGAAGACTGGGTCATTGTCGTTGACATCGTCAACTATAATGGACACAACCGTCTGCAAAGAAAGAACTGGCGTTGAATAATTCCCACGAATTTAGTATCAGTTAAGGTAAGGTCCGTTAAATACTGGAGCTCAACTCGCATTCTAAATAATAATGAAACTATAGTATATCTCCCCAATCCTACCCTTGGACAGTGTTCCAGTCCATCGCAAATTACCCAAGACATTTATACACGGGTTTCACGCAACCCAAACAGTGACGCTCGGGAAAAAAGAAATTCATATTTCCCCTCAAGTTAACATTTAGATTATGAGCTCGTGATTTCTATCCGGTGATAGGTGACGAGGGCATAGTCCGAGTCAGTTATCACGCACAGAAATCGGGATCGAATAATCTAATTGTTAGAGAATCAATTTACCAGACGTCAAAAAACTTTTCCTTAGCACTCTTCACAGACAATGAAAATGCAAAGAAGTGGTCGCCATTTTGTGAACAGTCACGCGTTACTAAGCTAACCAATATCTGCCACAGGGTAGGCAGTGAGTAGCAAAGCCAATAAGAGAACGGTATTCGTGATAGAACGCTAGTAGATATCAAGTATCACTGTCATATTTAACTTCATGTGATATCTAGGTCTATTCAGTGTGTCTATCAGCAGACATTAGAACTCTCCTGTGTATGCAACATAAAAACAGATTGCACTTCCAAATGGCAATATTGATAATTCACCCTCGTAATTCACGTTCTACACAAAGCGTTGCCTACTTGCCTTCGCGGCTAGATTGATTTCAGTGATGTATCCGGACCACGTGACCTCAAACGATTTTGACCGCGGCGAAATATTGAGGCCTAAGAACTAGGCAACAGAAAGTGCAGAATTTAGGCTCTTCATGTTGTCATTTTGCCGAGGACAGAAAAGTACTAACTGTATTATCGCAGTGTATGGACAAAATTTTGTCTCATTAAACTCTTAGTTAAATGACTTTCTCTTTGGCGTTGTGGTCTTGGTGGGTTGTGTAGTCTCCCTCTTTTGCCACTTCCTCTAGCAGAGCATGATTCCTGCCGTTTAACAGGACAACTTATAACTGTGCAGGCGGAAAACTTAGCTTTCATTCGAAATGAGTTCCACTTATTTAGATAGGGGTGTATACAAAATTCATGTAGATATTCTCAATTTGACTTTAGTTTATTAATTACTTACAGTATTAGATCTGCTTGGTTGACCCTGGTCCTTTGCTTCAATGGTCAGGTTATACAAGGATTTCACTTCGGCATCTAATGTTTTCTTGACCAAGATATAACCACCGGAGGATATTTCAAAATCACCTGCATTGGTAAAATATAGAGCACATATTTAAGACGGAATCCACCGGAAGTTCGAGTAATAAGTGGACCAAAATCTTGTACCAAGATTATTTGCGTCGTATTGACTGTTTTAAATATCTTCTCAAAAGAAATCATTTCCCAGTCTAGCAACACCAAACGTCGAAAACGAATGTTGAACTTCGTATGAAACATCTGCAAGTACTGGTGAAATAAAACTGATGATGAAATTTTTCCTGTGTTTGCAC
Source organism: Catalaphyllia jardinei (assembly GCA_022496165.2). Taxonomy (NCBI): domain Eukaryota; kingdom Metazoa; phylum Cnidaria; class Anthozoa; order Scleractinia; family Caryophylliidae; genus Catalaphyllia; species Catalaphyllia jardinei. Next base: position 4,318,206 of record CM042758.1, on the reverse strand, counting down.
ACGTTCTCTGAACTTTGAAATTTATTTTCTCTCGTTTCCATGGGAAATTGTTTTCGGTGTTTCTGTAGGGAATTACTTATGTATTTAGCTTTAAGAAAATGTAAAAATGACTGTAAAATACTTAAAATTATTCTGGTACTGTCCACTAAAACCTGAAATTGCTCGATTTTCTATCGGATTTCGTCTTAAACCTTTCAGTACCAAGGACGTACTTATAGATTTTACTCTGTCTAACGCCAGACGATTTTACTCGTCAAAGGGAAACCCCTTGGCACTGAAGGGTTTAATGTTTTTTTTTGTAAGCGAAGGTTTGCTTTGGAAACCGCAATAAATTGAAAAGCACTAAATCTGGTAGCTAACCATCGGCATTTCCACCAGTGATGTTGTACACAACTTTGCCAGCAAATCCCAGATCTTCATCGACAGCTGGTACTTGAATGACGTTACTCTCAGGCCGAGCTGCCTCGCTGACGCGGGTGGACTGGGGTGGATTGATAAACCGTGGTGTGTTGTCATTGACGTCATTGACTATGATGGTTACCTTTCCAGAAAATAAATGAATAAGAATTAAATAAACAAATAAATAAAATATTCCATAGTTTCGTATATATACATGCTAACCATCATTCAATACTTCCTTGTATTATATTAAAAAAGTATCTCTCGAAGAAAAAATGTAAATTCTCTATTTTAAAGACGTACAGCCCTCAAATGCAAATAAAGCTGGTAATATCCAAAGGAGGCAAAATGAAAGGTTAAAATTAGCAAATCGTTCCTAGTTCTTTTGTTTTTCAATGTACAAAAACTTCCAAGATATTCAAGCTGGAAATCAAACGAAGTTAACGACTTTGGGCCCTTGCTCACTGAGCCATTAACCTGGTCTGGGAGATATTTTTCTTCGAGAGCGCTAGGAATGTGAGGGCGCGCGAGCGAGTATGGGGCGCGAGAACGGTTGCAAAAAGAGCGCAAAAAGAGTGGGGAAAAGTTGAACGCTATTTCTGTCTTTCCCCAAGGCATTCCCTTCGCTTCTGGGCTTTCTCAAATGACTTGCTACAGTTAACACTTTTGCTTTCGATCTGGATAAACTTAAGACAAAATAAAAGGGTCCGTGAAAAAACAAAGAAATCAACGTTAAAACAAAAACATAATCTTACCCTAACAGTAGAACTTTTTCGCTCATTGCTAGATAGAGCTTGGTCAGTAGCTTTAATATCAAGGGAAAACACTCCTCTTTCCTGCGCGTCTAAAGTCATGTCCGAGTTCTCTCTGTCCAAAACTTTACGCACGGTCAAAACCCCCTTAGGAATAAAACAAGAGACAAAAACATGATGTTCTGTAGTTCTGACGGTCCCTGTCCCTTTCCAAATGGAAAAAGAAACAAAAAGTGAATTGCACACATTGTATTAGCGAACGTGGTCATGTAGTCAATCATGTAGCAAGGGTGGAGGCTGACAGGTACGAGTTTACATTACTAAGGCCCCGAGGGAGCTCCCATATCAAACGGGGATTCTCGTCGAAAATTTGAATTAAACTCCCAAGACAGAATCCCCTCCCCCCACCACACTCTCCCGGATCGGGACCGGTGGAAATCGAAGCTAAAAACAAATATAACAGGTTTTTGTTATTATTTTTTCGGATGCACCCTAAAATGAATTTTGACAGATAAAAATAATGGCGTTTCCTCATCAACGCCCTAAGTGATACAAGAATCCTTGATTTACACCTCTAAGCGAGCTTCTTGGCAATAGGGAGATTCGTCTCAGTTAGACCAGCATTAGTAGTTTTCCTCTCCGCGTGTATATGGAATAATTTCCATTAATTTGGTCGCAATTACAAACAATTAACATACGACCATTTAAAAGAAAAAGAGAGAATGTTTAAGTGGGAATATAAAATCTCGTCATGTTTTCTTTATTATAAGAAATTTGGAATCTCCCCAAAGGATATACAGGTGAGTAGCGTCTACAAGTTCTAGTTAATTATATTTCTAGTAACAATACCGTGAAGGATGAGCTAAGACAAATGGCTCCCCCGAAGTTAAAATATAGTTGCATGCAGCGGGAAAGTCAAACTTACTGTGGTTGAATTTAGCTGGAAGTAACCATCTTCATCTCCAGACATGGAATAGACAATCTTGGCATTTGCTCCTGTGTCTTTATCTGTAGCATTAACATCGATAATGACACTGTTAACACTCTCTGGGCCTTCGTCAGTAAGCCTGATGTACGTGGAAAGGGATGCTGAAGGGCTGGGAATGAATTCTGGAGTATTGTCGTTTATGTCGAGTATTTCCACGTGTAAAACAGATGAGTCCTGTAGAAAAACGGCGATAGAGTATTTACATTCAAATTCGTTCAGTATCCGGGTGCTTTACAACCTTTTTTTAGCTCAATGAAAGAGGTTTTTAAGAGAAAGACAATTACCCTCAGCTCGCCTAACATCTGGCGGAAATATTCCTACTTGATGCTCGTATACATATATTTACCCTGACGAAGTATGGAATTAAACTAACTGAAAACCGACAAAACAAATACTCTGTCATCCCGAAACTTAACTAAATTTGGGATACCAAGTACTGATATTAGAAAATAGGAAAACAAATAAGGAGGACTTAAGGCGCCGCTTTATTCAGTTGAAAAATGGTGTCATAACAAAACGACCTTCAAATGGTAAAAACGATAATTTGGATTATTAAGTGAATCGTGTCACAAAACTTTATTTTAGATTTTTTGAGTATCCCGAGGGGGTGAAAAGTTTTTTCTTTTACATGTTTTAACTTAAATACTTTTACTACTGCTGTTGTTAGGACCTACCCACAACATTGGATTCCCAGCATCAGTGACATTAATTGTCAGATTGTAGTTAGAATGTAGCTCTCGGTCCAAGCCTGTAGGTGATATCTGCAGCACACCAGTGTTACTGTTCAAGATGAATTCTCCATTATTACCCGATGAGATTGCGTAGGTTAATTTCTTGTTATTGCCTTCATCTTGATCGGTCGCTTGAACAGTATAAACAACTGTTCCTCCACCTGCGCCCTATAGGGAAAATTATAAAGATTAGAGTACAGACGATGGTAAAGGTCACTCTAATTATTATCATTTCTGTTTCACGGATGCTACGTGGTTACACCCCTATATCTATATCATTACACATATATCGTGATTCACTATCTCAATTATCCCGACTTGCACCTGTACTGGCCTGGTACTTCAGTCAGTAGAGCATCAGTAGATCTAATCCGGAGGTAGTGGGCTCAAACCCCTAAAAAGGTCAAATTTTCTTTGACCCACGGGATTCCCAAATTCCCTTTAACCAGGGTAATTAACTAGGAGATTTAGTGTATCGGTAGTATTTCCTACTTCCGGCACCCAAAGTATACTAAAGAATTATTATCAAGATCCTCCTAAGCTTCTTTGCATTGACGAGTGCGTGAATCACTGATGACTTACAAAAATGCCGCGAAGGTAAGTTTAGTTTTGCCAGTCAGTACTGAAACATGTTGGGTGATCATACTGTGAAACCTTGTATCACCCAGCGACTTGAGCTCGGTTTAAGCGAACAGAAGTCATGGCAGTCTCGATTCAGGGCAACATTGAAGCGCAATTTGAATCAAGTTGTTAACTTGTAAGTAACAAAACAGTATACCACCAACAGAAATTAACCTGAGGGTTTCACCGTGCCTTCGTTCAAGTTGTCTTAATAGACATGTCATGCAACGGACAGTTTATCAAGAAATGATCAAATGCTGAATGTCCAGCGAATAAAGGTTCGTCTTAACACCAACCATGAATTTAAGGGGGGGGGGGGGGGGGGGGGGGGGCCGGCTTCAGTAGATGTTTGGTGGAGTACAATGAGTGTTAACTACACTTTTATCAAGGGTGTTTTTACCATTCTCAGAGGTTTAGGGACAATGGTTTACAGTACCATTACCTTCCACGGCCTTGGCTAAGCACTTCCCTCCTTAAAACATTTGTTTTTCGTGAATTCGTATACAACCTTACCTCGCTAACAGTGGTTGCGAGGTTGGCACCGCCTGAAATCACTGGTGGATTATCATTCAAATCAAGTACCGTGACAGCAAGAACTGTTGTTGTGTTTCTCTGCGGGTTTCCATGATCGTATGCCATGATCTTTTACCGAACAAAGCAAATAAAATAGAAGTTTAGTGTGCCTCCATTAAGTCAGTTAAAAAGGAAAAACGTTTTCGAAGATTATAGAGTCAGACACCATGTTTACTTAAAGGAGATACTCCAGCGGTTTTGAGCAATCCATTTGCAACAGTTTCTTTGTGACACTACTTCTTTTTCTTTTTCAAGAATAGTTTACCTCTTGCTATAAAAAGTGTGACTGCATTTTGCTAAGGGAAAAGAAAATAAAGACCTTGCGCCCACATTTCATGAAAGACAACCAGCTGGCATCTCGGGCCATGGCATCAGAGATGAGAACTGAGAATCGAGCGAAACAACAAACAGCAACAACAACAACAACAACAGCGACAACAAGTAAATATTTAAAGTAGCTTTACAAAACACTCCTGTAGCATAAATGATTGGCTGTTAATGGCATTTATAAAATAAAAAATTTGGGAGGTGAACATATCTTTCGAGTGCGTCAGTACGGTAATTTGAACAACAACAACAAAAACAACAACAACAACAACCTTTCATTTAAACACGATTTAGTTTAAACAAAGAGGTTTGCTTGTCAGGGTCGTGCGTTAAGCTAAAAATTTAAGAAAACATAAATTCGTGCAGTAATAAAAAAGTAAAATTAAAATTCCTTGAATCCGAATTTAATGTTGGACAGAAAATGTTTGAACTCGCATAGGGACTTTTAAATTTGTTTTGCTCTTAGAAAACCAGAAAGTAGTTTTTAAGACAAAAACTTGATACAGATTGTATCTTACTGTGAGTAAATACGATGGCTTTGCTTCCCGGTCAAGTTTCTTTGTTGTTGTCACCACACCACTGCCGTTAATAGCGAAACAATCGTCAGTATTTCCATCCGTTATGTTAAAGGAAACCTAAACGATAAAATAGGATCTGTAAGTGATTTAATTTTTACTTCCTACACATAGTATACTGCATAACAATCGTGACATAAAGAATAAGACATGGTTACCACTAGAGATGGAATTTCTCTTCAAATGTTCAATGCAACTCGAAATCTCGCGAGTGGGGTATAAAATTAAACACGAGAAAAACATGCTAAAAACGACGTTTATAGCGATTTTCGGAAGATTTCCGACCATTTTCCGAACATTTTTAAATATTCTCCAAACGTTGTCCGAAGGCCACACGAACGTTTTCGTTTCCGCAGAAGATTTCTGAAGATAACTGAGGATTGCCGAACGCCTCCGAGGAAGTTCCGAAGATGTTTCGTTCACACAAAGAGTTAAACATCGATATCATTACAGTGAAAAATTATCCTAATCATTATGACTTTTCACAGGACGGGAAATCCTTGTAAAGCCAGAGTGTATATTATAAAAAATTATTTTTGTTGTAGTATACCAAATAATTGTGTACATTATTACCTTCGCGTTGTCTCCACTGTCTAGATCTGTAGCTGACACCTGACAAATGCCAAAACAAATACTTATTTTCACGCTAATTAAGATGTAACTATAAACAGTAAGTGTTGTCCTCGCAAGATAAATAACTCGCGAAGGTTCCAGAGCCGTTGAAACTTGTTTAGAACATTAAAGTGTTTCACCAACTTTTCCATGACGTCTGAGGAGTCATACTTTTAAAAGAAATATTTAACATACAGAAAGAAATAACTTTTAAAAACAAATCTATAACTGCTTATTTAAAATCCTTTCAACTTATTATTTGATAGTCATTGATAACTTGTTTTCTCTGTTTTTGTTAAGTAAGTAAATGTTGTGCTAAATAGTTTTGCTTTGTACTGTAAGTTTTGTGTTACTATTTTCCTCTTATTTTGTTTTCCTTTTTCTCCTATGTATATTATGATTGTAACATAATAAATGAATAAATAAATTAAAAAAATAAAAAAAGCCTCTCCATGACTCCAGAAATTACCATGGATTCACTGGACATTTCTTGATGTAAGCTATTTGAGGTCTTTTATGTGTTTAGCCCTTTCAGATACTTTAAAGCCAATTTAGACCATTTTTACCTGCTAATCATTGTTTTGAGGTAATTTGTCTAATTAACACGGAGAGCTCTTCTAAATTTATCTGGTAGACTATCAGTAATATTGAAAACCTAACGCAAAACCTAACAGTGCGTATAGGATGTGTTCATATTTCTTTTTAAAGGTTGCATCGACAAATTTCGGTTACTATTTATACTTTAGTACTTGGTAGAAAGAGGCAATGATAAAACCGAGTGTGTTAATCAGGAACATTAAACCAATATAGCTCTCGTACTCGGACCACTTCATTTCAAGTTCAAAACGTTCGAATCGTCGACAAAAAGTCTTGACACACCTTCCCACTTTTGCAATATCTGTCAGGGAATTTATCAGCTCGGCCCCCTCCCCCCAGTTCAATGTTGCTTATCGCGTTGAAGTTGCTCGTTTAATACAACATTGGGGGGGTTCCCTATTCTAGTGATGCCATTAGATATTGTCCCCAAAACACCTTGTCATTGTATTTTCGTGCTATCTGATCCAGGTGTGCCAAGGACTTTTGTCGTGGATTGTAGTTTTTATTTCGCTACGACAGGTTTACCCATTGAAATCTCTCTATATGCCGTGAAGGACTACAGATATTGCGAATTTACAGACCTGATAAACAAAAACAATATCTGTTTGGTTTTCCATGATATCCGCTGCATACGGTGTGTTCAGGAAAATCGGGTCGTTATCGTTCATGTCCTTCAGGAAAACATTGATTTTGGTCACGTAATTTTTGTTTTCCTCATAGAATCTTCCTCCGTCGTTTGCGAGCATGAAGAACTCAAACTGTGTGTTTTTCTCGTAATCCAAGACTTTGGTGGCTTTGATGGTACCAGTTGTTGACTCGACTGTGAAGCTGTCGAAAAATAGGGGCAATTGAATTATGAATGGATTGCAAGAATTGAAGCTTTTCAGTGATAATCAGTTATTTTTTAGCTTAGATCAATAGGGGGTTTTCACTCAGGTGGCCTGGAGCCATAAAAATGTATTGAAACAAAAGGAGTGTATGCATAAGAAGAGAGTTCAACTGCTACAGTAGTGATCGACGGGACACCAACATGGCGTCGTTGGCACGGCCACACTACGCCGTAGGAATAAAAAAAACAGCTTTATTTCTACGGTTAAGCCCACCATCCACACTAATCCGTCACGAAAATGAAGCTTTTCAGAAACGCTCTTCAGCAAACCAGAGGAATTTGAAAACGCCGACTTTACGTTTTGATGTGACGGGTAAACGTCTTATGATGACGTTGCGCTAAATCATGTGATTTGCCTTTCTTTTTTTTATCTGTCTTACTTTGTCCTCTCACGCTAATTAAAATGACCGACAGTTATTGCGTTTTCAAATGTCTCCGCGTAGTATGAATGGGCCTATATCTTCCCTATCAGACGTCGTGATGTCCTTTGAAATAGCATACATATTAAGATCTACGTTAGCTTTGTCAATGTAACCTAATAAAACTGTTTATTTTTATTTAGGTTTGGAGTGATTTACCTTGAGGCTCCAGCACCATAAAGCTCGTAATTAATTTCTCCATAGGAACCAAGGTCAGCATCTGTAGCCTAAAGACGATTTATTTCGACAAAAATGAAAAATAGTAATAACATAATATCGCATGATTGTAATATCGCGCGCTGATTTAGTTAGTCGACATTCTAAATAAATCCAGGGTTGATTTATTGTCTACTCTGCTGTCTACTCTGTCAGACAAGTGGAGATATGAGACTTGGACAAATGTCAAAATGTAATGGCTATGACAATTTATCCATTGCTCCATGTTTATAAAAACACATTAAATCAGCATTGCTCATAATCAACATCCCTTTCCTCAGTGAGACATTCATTGTTTCCCAACTACTAGCATATCAGCTAATATTATGTCAAAAAGAAATGGTCACATGTTGATGCAGAATTTCGTAAAATCAATGTTAGGTATAATTGTTTTAACAGGCCCTAAAATAGCTCGTTAACAAAGACGTACCGTGACCGTTCCGATGACGAAGCCAATAGGGACTTCTTCATTGTAGGTGAAGTTGTACGATCTCTTATTGAAAGTGGGTTCATTATCATTGATGTTAATTAATTCAACTTCTATGAGAGCGAAGCCTGAGAGCGCCTCGGTAGTTTCGGTTTCATTTGCAAATATCTAAAGACAAAATCATAATGAGAATAAGAAAAAAATACGTGTAGTTTACAACAGAGTCAAAAATAAGTAAAAGCCACAACACAAACAGTAACAACATCATTCTTTGTTTTTCGTGATACCCATGCATAGCAATGACAATAAAAACATGCAAGGTAAGGCAGTCCTATTGTAAAACATGTATTTCATCAAATTCGATGAGTTATTATTTTGTACCGGGATTTATTTCCAAAACTAAATAACAGGGAACTATTCAAAATTGATCACTGCGTTAACAGTTCAGTAAAAGACCACCTCCTCTTACCTTGAAAGAAAAATTGAATTTTCCCTGCTCATAATCTAAAGTAGCATTTATTTTCAGAAGGCCAGAGGATGGATCAATTGTGAAGTATCTGCTGTCTTCTCCTGATAAAGAGTACTGAAACTGGCGGTTTTGAGGCTAAGGTAGGAAACGAAAATGAGTATCAACGTGTTATAAATATAATGTAAAACCCATGGATGCTGTAGATAAACTTCAGTTTGAAAACTTATAACTGATGTTAAGTCGGCATAAAAGTCATTTTGTAACGAAAGCAAGCATATCCTGCTTAAATTCACTTCATGTGAACAATTCAACTATAGATATAATATATCAACTAGCAGAAAAACTGCTATACCACATTTCTAAACACGAAGAAAAGAGTTTAAAATGAGACACGCTCGGCGCAGTATCATTGCGATGAGACTCCCAACTGTTTGGAAATGTGGTAAGACAATGTCTAGAATTTTTTATTTATCTCTTTAAGGAGAAAACGCGGGGATATAAAATAGCAAGATCTATTGTATGCTAATTAGAGCGGTTTTCAATTGAGTGTCCAAAGTAATCAGACAATTACTTTGGCTTTGATTTTGGTTTAACAACGGTTTGAGATTGCTTTAGTAATTGGTAAGTAGCTGGTTTTTAATTTAGTTTACGACACTCAATTGAAAACCGCTCTAACATTAGATTTCCAATCATTATGATTTTCTTTTGTAATTCAGTTCCTTGATGAATTTCTGATGACTTCGAGAAATAGTTTCCATTTCACATAATCAAGACCTTTACCATTATGTATATTTCCTGGAATTCCACTCAAACCACACTAAGGATAGTGCATGCGTAATTTTGCCAATACATTTACTTTTCCCCATTGACTTTCATTTTTTAGCCAACGGCTAATAATCATTGTGCCTCTTGATCAAACTTTTAGAAATACTCTGTCCCTCAGGTATTGCGTATTGCAATTCGTTTTGTCAATGAAGCATTTCAATCCACTGTATGACGGGACAAAGGAATACTATGCGTCAGAAAAAGAAGAAGAAATTATAATTATAGACACTTGAATGTTAATTGGGGCATCTTGATAAGCAACGACAATGAAATTGTGGTCCTAAAGCTGCAGGTGTCATATGTTATTAGCTTGATTGTGTATTATCATACGCTTCACATGCCTTTCAATAAAGAGTTTCTTACTTAGTTAAACATCTTGTTTAATGCACTTCCACATATGGGGACTTACATAGATATCTTCATCCTGCACGTTAAACCGATCAGTTACAATGTAACCAGGTAGTGCCAGATCCTCTCTGATATTAAAGTGATAGCTATTTTGTAGGAACTTGGGCGAGTTATCGTTGGTGTCCAGAACCGTTACCAGTACCACAGCGGTAGAGTTCGAAGCTGGATCGACTACTTCGGATGCCTGTCACAAAAATAGGAAGTGTTGCTTCCGTGTTAATGAATAGTGCTTCACAGATTTTTCACATGGATTTTGGAGTGTCGAGGTACCTTGCACGAATCGGTGGCATGGTACAAGGGCGTAGCCAGGGGGGGGGGGTCCTAGGGTGCCCGTGACCCCCCTTTGTAAGCCTTTTTGTAAGCAAACAACCTACAGTATTCAGGTGACAGTCTAGTGAGTACCCTCTGTATGACTCAGTGTGACCCCCCCTTTGAAAAATCCTGGCTACGCCCATGGCATGGTACATATTACACGTAGTCTACACATGCTGGGGTCCGCGTTGCATAGTGGGACTTTCCAAAACAAAGGCAGATCAAGATGGACTGGTACTAGTTGCTTTGTTTTGGAAGTCCCACTGTGCGACTTTCGTCCTAGTATGTGTGATTCTGTACCATGTGAACGGATTGTGCAGGAAGCCTATTTTGTTTATATTCTCAAATTAACAGAATTAACACTTCGTTACGTTACTTACGTTACTTCGTTATGAATCTCCGGGAGACCTTAGATAGGGTTTATCTTTCATTTTGAAGCAGTTGAAGTTAACAAAAAGTTGTTATATGTGGTAGTTTTAGAGACGTTTCGGGAAAAGCTCCTTCATCAGTCGTAACTGAAGCGGTTGGCCAGCAATACCGGGAATCATAATTCTACCAACTTTATGATGCTCTATTTAGTAGACACAGTCGTGATTCTGCCCACGTAGGATGTTAAACAAGTCTTTTGTTGACTTGTTGTGTTCAATGATAGGAAAATTGTAAAGCAAATTACCCGGACAGTAATACTGAAGAAGTCGTTGTTCTCGGCATCTATCGTTCCATTCACGGTAATGTTTCCATAAGTTTCGTCAATAGCGAACAGACCTTCATCATTACCTGTTCACAGAAAGAGATCAGCTGTTAGGTATAAGCCTCCTAATGTAACATTTCTTATACAAGAATGAGTGAAAGAGAATCAGAAAACTAACAAGCGCAAACGAACGGCGCCCACAAAGGGG
>CM042758.1:4268571-4307067 GCA_022496165.2 Catalaphyllia jardinei | reverse complement strand
GGAGGGGGGAGGGTGGGGGATACTCCCATATATGGGCTTTATAGGTACGTTCCGCGGAATAGGGTGTGGTTTTTGAGGTTCTCGATACTTAAATAGGGTATCATTTTTTACCCTTTTTCGGTATGTTCCTGGACAGGTATGGTCCTTAGATAGGGTAGCTAAATTGCATTATCTATTACTGGAGTGTGTAAACTCCACATTATTAATATGACTGTCGTTCATACATCTAATGTTACAGAAAATAAATAAAGTTTTCCTTTTCATGCTATTAATGATTTTTTTTCCCTGAATAGGGTGTCATTTTTAGGGTTTGGTCCAAAAGGTATCGGTTTTCGCTTTTTTAGTCCTTAAATAGGGTTAGGGTTCAAAAACATTTGCGGCACACCCCTATCCAAAATTCGCGGGAGTATACCCTCGGAAACAGCGGACGAGCAAACGGCTGAATGAGCAAACGGATGTCCCTTTTGCCTGTTAAGCTTGCTACAGTGGGAGAGTTTGGGTTCAGTCTTTCGCGAACATTCTCTAAGTGCGACAGTTACAAACGACAGGCCTTGACAATTTTGTTTGCTTTTTTTGTAAGCTTAGCTAGACGTAAAATAACCATTTTCTTCAATGAGAAGCGCCTGCAGGATATCATGGCAGCTGCATTTATTATCTTTGGACTAAATGTTTGTTTTGATGAATACAAGAACACGATTCCCTGCAGGCAGGTCTCATGGAGGGAATTGGTTCTTAGTGCTTTTCTGGCCGGTATTTGCGCAACTGGAAACAAATAATAACTGCCGCCTCTGACCTTTTGCGAGAAGCCCTTGGCGAGACTGATCATGACCCACATGGCCATCTAGTTGTAGGTTACTTCAGTTTCAGCAGCTACAATCGAAGCCACTTAAGATATCGCTACTGCGCACTTTCAGGATAAATAAGTCTGTTTACTCAAAGATTTACTAACAAGTTCTTTCATACATAAGCAAAAACAGTCCAACCTCCACTAAAGCGTACGGAAACCTCTCTGCAACGGCAACCTTTCGCCAACGGCGACGGCCTCTAAAACGTGTCTCAACTGCACGAATAACCTCTTGCAAATGACCAGTTAATCAATTACTGACGAACCATGAATACCAAAACCACAGTTTTTCTTTAAAAAATAGTCACATGCTTCGGTGGTCTCTGATTCTATTTAGTATTTTTATTGAAAAATTTGAGTGTGTTACGTATTTATGGGCTGAAACAAGCATTATGTTTAAGATAAACGTCGTTCCCCCGAAAAGAACAGGTGTCATATTAAACTACTACCTCCCAATAACCTTTCTACAAACGCTACCGCTGGCAGTTGGAGAGAGGCTCGACTATATACGCTGTCGAACTTACCACTTATTATTTCATAACTGACTGCGTTGCCAACCCCGGAATCACCGTCAACTGCTTGCACTTGTACGATCAGTGATCCCTGGAACAAATGTGATTAATTTGGAGATTTCAAAATTGTTATAATTGTTATCATTAGCGTAATTACCGTTATCGTATCCATGTTCGTGATCGTGAACATGCGCGTGATGGTGAACATGTTCGTGATGGTGAACATGTTCGTGATCATGAACATGTTCGTGATCGTGAACATGATCTCCAACTTGATTATGTTCGTGATCTTGATTCCGACCACGTTCACGATTGCGATCTGATTAATATATGTTCGTTACCGTGATCGTGACCGTGTTCGTGTTCGTTATCGCCGTTGCTATCGACATTGTAAACGTTATCGTCATCGCGGTTGGATTACGTTCGCCAACGTGATCGTCATCGTCATCGTATTCGTTCGCCCTAAACGTCATCGGTATCGTCTCAATTGTCCTAGTCAAAGGTTATCATCAGAATCGCTTTCGATTGTCTCATAAACAGTGAAATTCAATAGGCTTACATTACCAGTTTCACAATCACCAGTCCGTGAAACATCCACTCTCCTTTGGGACTTTAAAAATAAGTAAGGCGAACAACCCTTAAAACAGGATTAAGGAAACCGTTACTACTACTGCCGCCCTGTCCCCACCCCCTAAAAAAATCACACCACAGGATTGCTATTGAGTGTCATATATCTACTGAACGAGTCTGCAACAACAACGACCCGCCTGAATATTAACAACACAACTATTTATTACCTTTGCTTTGTTTTCTGAGATTTGCTCGAGATAAATAGGTCTTAGAAATTTGGGTGGATTGTCGCTGACATCAGAAACATCCACAATGACTGTTGTCTCTGATTCGAGAGGAGGATCTCCACCATCCTGTTAAAGGAAGAAATAATTGAACGTTATTCCATTTGCAATATGCAACGGCTGCACGTCGTATTTTTATCTCTTTTTTGGTGTTTGAACGTGTGCTAAAACACGATATCTCGTACCTGTTTAACCCTCAGACGTACAACGGGGGAGGGTGTGGATGCCACCTTCCCACTCCCCATAAGGTTTGTTTTGCTATTTTTAAAAAGACAATACACACTGATGGGCTAAAACTTTCAGTAGCTGTTGATTCATCTTCTGTGGAAATTCTGACATGTCAATTATGTGCCTGTCATTTTTGACGTTGCCATGGCAACTGCAAATTTCATATAGGCATAGCCAAAGATCAACTTTTTGACATAATTCTGTCGGTTTTTTTTCACTTTTATTCATCCAGTTGCAGTAATTCAAGACTTTATACATTTCATGAGCACGCTGGCTTCATTTTAATTAATCTCCGTCATTTCTTTCCAAGATGGCAGATCAAACGACGTCATAAACAGCAAAACTTGTATCAACTTGTATAGTAAGCTAAGGGGTATCTAGTCAATGTAAATTTATTTCGCTGTTCCTCAACAGAACGAAGTCATCAACCGGCCTTGAACAGCGGTGGGGGTATGAGTTATAGGTTATACGTCGAAGGGTTAATATTTTACTTAAGCGGCATACTACTTTTAAAATATTGTTCTTTAAATTACCGATGGAGCAGAAGAAAATTCAGTTGAAATTCGATTAGAAAACCTTATTGGGTAGTTTTTAACTAACTTGAGACGATATAATTTTTTTTTTTCGAGAACAAAAAAATCATCTGAGAGCTTATTTCTTCCAACGCGGCCTTTCAGTGCTGTAAATTTGCTGTTTCTTAAAAAATATTGTATATAGTAAAACGGAGTAATTGTATTTTAGTAAATACCTTTGCAGTCACAAACAGTGTATATCGCTGCACTTTCTCAAAATCCAGAGGCCCATTGACGGTAATTTTGCCATCGTAGTTGCTAATTGCAAAGGTGTTTGTCTGTTGAAGAAAAACATCTTTTAAATGTTTTGAATTGTTACCGATGACTTCTCACGGTTACAGCAGGGTGAACATTTTTATAACTTTGTTTTTATAGATCCAGATATAAGACCATTGCCATTTTGTCCCAAGAAAGCGGGAAACGACCGTAAAGTGGGTGAATGGAGTAAGGGAACTCATATATACAGAAAAAAAGTAAAGATTCTTTCGACTTTACAAGGTCTGAATACCAAACATGCTGTGAATATAACGGGAACGAATGACTAATGAGAACTGGGACTTGCATCGGGTAATAGATAAAGGTTAAGGGATAACCCTTATCCAATTAATAACTACAATCCAATGGGAAAAGACTTGTCGGTTACATAGCGTTATACATCCTTGCACCAAGCGAGCGGAGACCGGTAATGCAAAACGATGTAAGCATGACATGAGTGGGAAAAAACCAACGGACCCGCCGATACCGGACCAAGAAGATAGAAAAATAGGAAGGTAAATAGAATCAAATCAGTAACGCAGAGAAATGTGCATTTTCTAGTCCAGATAGGTTCAGATTTCTTGCGTTTGTACAAGTATAAAATACAGCAATGTACTGAGAGTGACAGCAGAGCAGAAGAGGAACAGAAACAAATGATCTTGAAAGTTCTCTAACCTTCCAGGGACTTATTGAATCCTTTAAAGAGAAAACAGATCACGATTAATGCAAAGAACAAAAAGGTTGATGTGTATATGTAAAGTAAGAACAAAGGAGAAGCTGCCTCGTGTTATGGATACCACAATAAAAAAGAAAACTCTATTTAGTTTCTTAACTAAACACTAAGACAAAAGGTCTTAGCTTGTTAGCCGTAAGGAAAGATGAATGGTCGTAACTCCGAAGGAGAACCTGAAAGTTGTTTGTGATGCCTAGATGAGTTGGACAAGGCGGGGTTGAATGACGAGTGAAGAAGATGCCAGGGGATGGCATCAGCCCGTCTTGTCGCGCCATGGGACACATGGGGCTGTATGTCATTGGCTGTACCTGTCATAAAGTAGCCCTTGGGGTCAGATCAATTGAGATACCAAGTTGACGGTGAGTATGTAGGAAAAGCAACTGATGTACCGGGCACATTATGATATGCGATATGTGAAAGAAAGATTGAAAGGAACACCACTGCAGATATATGTTAAATGACGATGACCTAAGAGTAGACCAAATATGTGTAACGTCAAGATCGCTGGATGTTGGCCAAGTTCCCTTTTCACGCTCTTATGGACCAAGAACACACGAAAAAGAAATTTAATGAGGCCAATATTCATTCAATATCTTGACTGAACGAAGTTGGTCAATAAACGACTTATTTCATGGTATAAAGAACGCCATT
Organism: Catalaphyllia jardinei; assembly: GCA_022496165.2. Lineage (NCBI taxonomy): Eukaryota > Metazoa > Cnidaria > Anthozoa > Scleractinia > Caryophylliidae > Catalaphyllia > Catalaphyllia jardinei. The sequence continues at coordinate 4,302,418 of CM042758.1, read as the reverse complement.
ATTTGGGCGGGTTGATTAACATCTTAAACTTTTGCGATGCTGCAACTTATGAAATCCCCACCCTTTCATAAACCTCCACCCTTAAAATGTCTTTTTTTTGACGGAAACCCCTTTATGGTTCATTGGGTATTTTCCGTCTAATTGCGCTTAGAAACGTATCTTGGGATACACACAAATGCACTCCTCTATTTGCAAAATACTTTCGTGCGGTCTTTCAATATAGCTTTACCTGAGTTAATTGGCTGAACGTGTATGATACTATATGATTCTGACCCAGGTCTCTGTCAATGGCATGCACTTGTATCACAAGGTGACCAATGGTGTCATTCTGCAACGAAAAATATGGTTTATGCAGATGTTTTTAAACTACTGTCTATTTAACAATTAGACCTGGAGCCCTTGGGCTACGGGTCAATAGCCCATGAGGCGAAGCCGGATTGGCTATTGACCCTTGAGAGCGAAGGGTGCAACTGTTTTAGTATCATCCAACTAATCGGAAAGAAAAGGCAATACCAAAGTTAGCAAATGCAAGTTGAAGAAATATTTATTTGGGGGAAAAAAGAAAGAAAAACCGGCGAATTTCGCTGCTCGATGACTATTACTACTAGTCCCCTAGTAGCGTAGCCAATCAAAATGCAGGATTTGTTTTAGTGCGCTAGTTGTTTGATACTAAAGTGGATTAGTCTTTTGTGAATATATTATGAGGATCAAAGATTAACAACTATATATGCTCAGCCAGTTCAATAGCTACAGAAGGGGAAAGGCTTTGAAGCTCGGAAAATCTGAAAGGAGCAAACATGGATGCCAAAATTTATGTTAAAAGGTCCACAATGGTGCAACAAACGTTTGTTTAATTTACGCTCATACAATATGCATTTATTGATCTGGTAGCCGAAACAATTTTTTTGGCTAGTTCCGCAGACAACAAAACAGCCTTTGTGTTTTGTGTACGTTTTAAGGCCGAAAAAGACAACAAAAATTTAATACAAGGAACTTCTAAAGCCCTCTTAACCGTTCCCTAATTGAATATTGAAAATGTGCAAACCTGTAGATTTAAAATATTAAAGCCGACGACAACCTAAGATACTTACCTCAGCTATTCTAGCTAGATATGGAGTACTGACGAAGGTTGGCATGTTATCATTAACATCGACAACGACCAGGAGGAACAATTTTGATATCTAGTGATAGAAATAATGTATGATTAGTAGTGTAGGAGGCCGGGAACGCTGAGTGGTTATAGGGGGTTAGATTTGTAATCAGGAGGTCCAGAGTTAAAATTCATCCCCCGGCCACAAGGTGGATATTCGGCGATTGCCAATCGATTAAGCTCCTTCATGCCGGTTAGCATCTCTCGCAAGGTCTCACATAAACGGCTTGATATCCCTTCATGCATCAGAGGAAAATGAAACATCTGACAACAGAAACAATCCTCCCTATCCCCCAAAATAAAAACAGCTGCTAACAATGAAAGAATTGCAGGTTTAAGAGGGATGCTACTTTTCTGCTTGTAAATAGCCAATTGGTCAGCCTCTAACAATTTTTATTTCTATTTACAACATTAGTTTCTTCATTTATTTGTGTCCTCAACTGGCGCAGCAGTGCTAGATACCTGAACTTCATAAATGGATTATTTTTATACTTGTTTTCCTTTCATTCCAAAAATGAACTACTTTTTCTGCCTGAAATGATTGAATTATGCATTTCCGTGAGTTACCTTCCGTGAGTTACAACCTGGACATTGGTCAGCAACATGTACTCTAACCTGATACTGATCTGTTGTCTGTTAAAACAAAATAAAAATTAGAGAAATTATTACTTAGAAAGGTTATATAATGTTAACCATAAACGATAGATGGTGTGATCAACTAAATGAATTAACGTGTAGATAAGAGCTCTATCATTTAACAAATAAAAGAGCCTAAGCCGTGTATTACACTGTGATAAAACACTACGGGCATTTGAGAGCACGAAGGAGCTGCAGGCGAGTATTTTCTACAATTCTCGAGTGTTCTCAAATGTCCGCAGTGTTTTATTACAGTGTAATACACGGCTTATGCTTTTTCATTTACTTTATGATATAAATGTCACTCTCGCAAAAAAAATAAAACACTCTTTTTCTATGTTTTAATCTCTGTTAAAACATGGGTTTTGACCAATCATAGCGCGCGCAGAGACCTATCTATATTATAAATGGAATCACTATTCAGTCAAAATATTTCCCTGTTTCTGATTGGTTAAAACCACACGCATAATTCACTGTAACCAGCTGTTGTTTACTCAATATTGAACCAGTGACGTCAAAAAGTGCAGCCCACTGCAAATTATTGAACTGATGACGTCAAAATGACGTCAAAAGTGCAGCCCGCTGCACATTATTGAACCGTTGACCGAGAAAACCTGGGGATGAGGCTGTGTTATTTTAGGTGAACAGAAAGACAAAGAGCGAAATGGCGAAGTTCCTTTAAGAACGAGGAAGTATTTTGAATGAATAATAAAGCAATTTTTGACTTCGGCTTTCGTAGGATATGAAGAATTCTGCAGATCTCGGAGGGTGTTATCCACCCCGGCCTTCGGCCTCTGTGGAAAACACTCTCCTTGATCTGTTGAATTCTTTATATCCTACTCAGCCTCATTCAATAATTGCTAAATATTTTATGGCTTACGGCAAACTGAACGAGAACGACAAAATTAACTTAATCTGTCCACCAAGTTTGAGTCGATTAATAGGTCATTTATGGACACATTCCGCATATTGTTACAGCCAGTGCCGTGTATTTGTGATTAACAGTGTGTCTAGCAAAATGATGGTGCTCGAGGAACAATGAGAAATACAAAGCTGGTGCTAACTGCGATACAGGCGCAAAAAAGCCATCTTAGATTCAAACTCAGAAGAGGCCTTGAGAGAAGACGATGCGTCCTAGGACCTAGCTAAGAGCGAAGCCAAAACAAACAGGGCGGCGAATCTACTCGATCGCGAGGTAATACCCATAAATCGTCATTGTAGGGTAAGCTGGTGTCTCTTTATCAGAATAAAAGGAATAATGGCGCCGACTGAGCTGCGCTGTCTTCATTTTATGGTTAACAAACTGGTGCACGGCCATTTCGCGCATTTCTCGCGCAATTTGCTTCATCCTTAGAAACGAAATTGTCATTTTCCAACTCACCTCTCTGTCGAGTTCTTTTTGAAGTGTCAAATTACCAGCATTATCAATGTGGAGCAGATCCTGAACCGAGGAATCCAGCGAGAAGACCATGGGATCATTTTCAGTATCTGTAGCTCTTATAATAGCCACGGATGAACCTGAAGTGGCATCGGAAGAATGAAAACGGTTTGTTATAGAAGCTGCATACGACAAAGCAAAGGCATTTAAATTCAAAATAAAATACCCCCCCCCCCCCTCACCCTTTAAAAAAACAAACAAACAAACAAATAGGCCTCAAGCCCTCTTTCTTCTATTCTATTGTAGCTAGAGATAAACGCCCGGTATTTGAAATCTCTCTTTCGTTTTACCTTTTCCCCCTTTTTTGGGGCTAATTTCGCGTTCTGCAGTATTCTGGTTCTTTGGAAGATTTCATTTTAACGATAAAATTATTCAAATAATTTTATGCGTTATTATGCATTATTCCAGTTCAACTTATCGATCAGTCGAACAGTCGATCGATCGATGAGTCAGTCAGTCAGTCAGTCAGTCTGTCAGTCAGTCAGCTAATCAATCAATTAATCAGTCAAACAGTCAATCAATCGCTCAGTCAGTCAGTCAGTCAGTCAGTCAATCAGTTAATCAATCAATTAATCAGTCAAACAGTCAATCAATCGCTCAGTCAGTCAGTCAGTCAGTCAGTCAAACAGTCAGTCAATAAGTCAATTATTAGTCAATCAATCAACAGTTCTTATTTATGTCAGCGTCAAAACTGCTAGATGACCATCACTGAAGAGAACCTACTAAATGAGGACACTTACTATTAAAAAATGAAAATAAACTTAGAAAAGAGAAACACCGTCGAACCTCTCCTTGCGAATACATCTCTAATGCTGAAAGTTTGAAATCTCTGTACACCAACAACAGTATCGCATATTATAATCAAGAAAACAAAACAAAACAAAAAAGATAGACTTACCTACAGTCGCATTCTCAAACACTAGAATAATACGGCTCTGAGCGGCGTCAAAAGAAGGTTTCAGATTTTCTGCTACAAAACAAGTAATGGTTAACGAAAAAGAACAATTAGCTGAAGTGAAATAAACATCCTAAAACAAAGTGGAAAAGTATCAAGGGAAGCATAGGGTTGTCTTCAAAACGGCCGCGTTGTTTAATCAACATTATGATGTAGGAGTAATTACTAGTTGGTTTGTAGTTCCGCATTTAGTGATCAGGGGCCGGTTCCTGAAAGGAGGAATAACTCTATTACAGGGATAAATGTGCCTTATTTCAGGGATAACTTTATCCCCGGAATAAATTCTGTTCCTGAAAAAAGGTAGTAATAAATCGCTATTCCAGGGATAAATCTGCGAAAACAATTTGGCTGTAAAAGCTCCTGCTGTGGACCTCGAGGCTGAACACTCTTGGAGGTGCCAAAAGAGGTTTTTTAACCCCCCAAAAATATGACGAGTACCCCTGTCTTTTTTATCTGGAAGTCTCCATAGGTTATTACTCACATTGTCTGTAAACCTGCTTTGCAAAATGCCTTCATTTGCCTCCACGTTTGCTGTAATTATTGTCAACTCTCGGGTAGTAAAATTTGATTTCCTCTTTCTTTTGTCTGCACTGTTTCCGGTATGCTCTTCCGAGTTCATGGGTGCTTACCATCTGACCAAAAATTTCGAAATTTTCGAAGCGGGGACAAATGTTACGGAAATTTCTTGGGAAAAGTTCCAGAAAACCCAAAAATTGTTGAATTTCCGAAAATCGAACCATTCAACCGAAAATCCCGGAAATTCCAGGATGAAAGTCAAATGGATTGAAAATTTCCAGGAAAAAGTTTGCGAAAATTTGGGTATACCTCACGAGGTTGTCCTCTTTTTCGGAATTTATGCAAATTCCCAAGCTAGCTAGTTCTTTTGGCCGCGATCACAGCGAGTTGGACATCTTGCGCAAAGATGACGGCGACGTGCATTCGATAAAACAAACACTTAGAACCTTTCTACTTATATGTCGATAAATACTAGCTACAGCTAAATTCGTGAAGAAACCATTTTATAAAAATAATACCCCCGTGGTGTACCTGTTTGTTTTACATAGGTTGGCTGGGAAATGTACAAAGATTTATAACGCGTGCAGAACCACTGTACGACTTATTAAAACCCTTGTTTTGCGACGTTTTCGCTGCCGTCGTGGTCTGTGTAAGATCCCTGCTGTTGTGGTCTATAAGAAGTCACAATGTCGACTTATCACTGTGTTCTGTTTGCTTCTATATTTGTGATTTAAACATGGAAGTCATTGAAAAACTACAAGCGAAGAATTATGGTCTTCCACAATGGAAAAAGACTATAACATTTGCCCATGGAAATTTCCGGAAATTCGCCCCGGAGTTTTTGGTCGAATGGTAAGCGCTCCATGTTTACACAGATACAGAAAAACGTTCGTCCTTCACTCCCTTCGCAGTGCTTTAACCCAAGGCAGCCCGCGCGCATTGCACTTAATTTCCCGCCAAACCTGTTTGTCAGATGGGAATCCCCTTTGCTGAAAGGTTAATTCCTAGAGTAGCAAACTTACCCCTGGAATAGCTATTCCAAGGATAAATAGTGCTTCCGGGAACCCATTTTTATTCCTAGTATAGTTATTCCTAGAATAGAAGATTTATCCCTGAAATAACCATTATACCTGGTATAATTTATTCCTCCTTTCAGGAACCGGCCCCAGGTTTTTAAACAAAAGCGAGGTTACCATTGGCTTTGTTCTGCTACAATCCTTGTTTCTTTCAAATGTAAATTGTTTTATTAGTTACCCTGCTAATTAGTTTGATCTGATCATCATATGAATGAATGAATGAATGAATGAATGAATGAATGTATGAATGAATGAATGAATGAATGAATACCTTTAAGTGTCAAAACTAAATAGCAGTAAATAGCCACTAAATGGGGACACTATAAATAAATTAAAATTAAAATTAATAAAACTATTTAAAATTAATACAACGAGTCAACCCAAACCTTGCTTCCATACAGAGGCTCGATTAAACTTCACAACAGATATCCTAAGCGATACAGCTTTTTCAAGAAGGGTTGCCAGAATCGAATGGAATCTACGCTAGTGTTGTCGGATCTACGCTACAAGACCGAATGGTAGTCTGAGTTCTCTGGTTTTCCATATCGTAGAGAAAATTAGATTCAATTTCCAGTAGTTTGGGGAGAGCAGGCAAGGAACGCGGACTCACAAAACGGCTGGAAATCGAGCCTAAGAGAAAATCTACAAATTTGTATTTTTGCTCGCAATTTTTGGCAAAGTTTAAAAAAAATTCTATAGGTGGAATTGAGAGTCACCTTAAATTTTCGGACAATTTGAAGTTGCTCTGAACGCCACCTACAAAATTTTTTTAAACTTTGCGGCCAACAATTGGGCCTAATGATGCTTATGAAATGTTGATAATATATAAAAATATTTCACCGTGCCGTTTTGAATTATAAGCCCCTGAAGCTGTAATTAAGAGTGTGTTTAGCAGGTTGGACTGTTGCTATGGTAACCTATTATGTTATGAAAATGACAACAACGTGTTCTCTAATGGTTGGGCAGTTTTTTGATACCGTGATTGTAGCATCAAGTGATAAAGAGTGGCTATAGTAACCCATCAAAATGTAAGTGCTGGAAACTATTTTGAGCCACCTTAAACCTTACAAGACGATCTTCGTCAACTTTTTTTCACTGTTACATGACTTTTAATTGAGTAATTCTTTTTTTTCTAAAATTTAGTGGTGGGGTAGGGGGGGGGGGCGGGAACCTTCGTTCAATAACTCTGAAGAAAAAGAAAACATGAAAAAATGATTTTTGCCATGTTGTTATACGGGTATCTGATTGAGTATTCAATGCGCGTTGCGGATTATTTCTACTCATACTTATTTTACGCTTTATCAGTTCCAACAACCCGGCTTTCTCAAAACAACTGTGCGCAATCTGCAAAGGTTTATAGGGCCATGCACAGCGTTGAGTAACCACAGCTCACCTTGATCGAATTGGTGAATATTTACATCTTGCAAACTAGGTTTACGGTTACTTTTTTGATGCCATTTCGACAAAGGATAATGTGACAAACGAACATTCAATGAAAGTCGACTTGTCAGCTGATTGACCAAATGTCAATTTCTTGTGTGTTTAAAATTATTTACCTAACTCTTCAATCAATTCAAAAAACAGACAGCGTTCTCTCTGAAAATCCTTTCCTTCTGTCATAACTGCAATTAACAGAAAGTTAAGATGGTTGCGAAGTTGCATGAATTTTACATAGTCTTTGACGTCCGCAGTCACCTGTGGTCGAAAGCGAATATTACGCCATGGTAGTGTCTGCCATGTGTTTCCATTGTGATGTTAGCCACGCGATTGGATCGAGACTAAAAGAGACAGAAAACTGACGGGTTTCCATATACCATAGAAATCATGTTCTGCCCAGCTCCACAAGTTTTCTAGCGTCTTGCATTTAGAACAGTGGGTAGTTTTGGTGTGAAATTTATTCCATGCCATGTTGTAAACCTTTGGGCAACATTCAAGTTGTTAACCTGACTTCGGTTCGATTCGGTGAATTTATGCACAAAAGCTTTCTTTCAGAAATGAATACTTCAATTAGCCAAGCATTGAAGTCGCAAGGTACATTTCAAACATGAAATCAACTGTCTACTTTTATTTCTTTTGTTTTCCATCTATGTTGTGTCGAATCTTGTCGATCGGTTAGGTTGGGTTTGAAAGCGAGTATTGACCGAAATTTAAGGTTCCAAATGTTCCTGTTTATTAAATTCAGTCACATTTCCCATTGTTTAAGGTCGTTGTTTTCGCAAACATTAGAAACTTTCATTTGCATAATATTTTTTTGCCGGTTATAGAATACGTAGTCACACACAACGGTTTACTTAAACTTTTTATTTTCTGTTAAGTAATAAATTGAATAAGAGTGAAATTTAAATATTGCAAATAATGTTCAAAACACAATCAAGCAATTCAACTGACGTTAACTGAAAAACCGCACGTATTGAAATAACAAGACTTAAGAATATAGTCGGTAATATATATCATAGATTACATTAAGGTTGTCGAACGGCTTTTGTAATTTGTAATAAGGTTTTTCCTTGTTAACCTACTGAGGCTTGTGTCACTTAAAGCAGCTTAGAACACTTCGAACAACATAACAAATACGCCATGTTGTTCTAAATTCTTGACTAAACCTCGTATATTCTAACTTAATTTCGTTATATCTCTGCCCTCGCGGAGAAAGTTGACTCCTTTCATTAAGCGCCTACCTTGAGCGCGAGACTGCTGAATCACACACACCAAAATCATTAGGAAGGCAAGCCTGTTTCGTAAAGGTGGCATTTTCCCTCGCCTGATCAAAGCTCAGTCGTTCTACTTTCCACTGAGAGGTGAATTTCGAAACCACATGATGTTTTATTTTTCTGCCACAGGACGAATCGACTACCTGAAAGAAAATGATATAAAAACATTAATATTACCAAACTAAATATTTGATAAACTTCCTCGTGGCTGTTATCCACTAATAGATTATTATACCTAGTTTGAGTGCTTCGCATCTTCGCTTCGTATTCCCAAAATTTAATGTAGTGAAAATGACTGACTGTATTGCGAACGGCAGCGGTATAAGCCCCCTGATTAAAAGCTTTCAGCCGCCATTTACCAGTCACAGCAACAAAGCACTTCGTGACTACGGCGGGGCGTTCAATAATTGTTTCTTTTCTACACGACCTCCTCGATATTATTTTTTCTCAACCCGGCGAACTCTATAAGGTCTCGAAATTTACATTTTAATTCTGAGTTCAACGTAATTGTCACTGCCCTCGCAGGCTGTAGTGCAATTATCTTTCGCAGATGACGTCATTTCCATACCGACCCCAGTTTCTAAAATAAATCGCATTTGTTATCATTGTTGTGTGTGTGTATATCTTTAGCTGTTATAAAAATGTTGCCTCTTATTGGCCAATAGCATCTCTTGTATACGAGCCGATTGTCATAACAAAGGTACTCCAGCGAGACGATTACAAAATGCTCAAAAATTAAAAATAGTGTATTTTCCACCTCATATTCTGGTATGGCTGTGATTCTCAGTTCTGCATTTCAATGTGTACATGTATGAAAAAAATGAAAGCACCTGCCAGTAACCTGTAACGGAATCCTTGTTAGTTTCCTTCGTAAAATGTGTCCCGTTAATTAATATCCCCTTGTGTTTCAAAACCCTCACTTTTTTCTCATCAAGAGCCGTGAATTTTGGGAATTACATGATTTGGAAACATGTTTTAAAGGTTAAAATGTTAAACTCATTTAGCGAGATAGTAGAAATGCCGTGCTACAAATTTCGTGTTAAGGAAGATATTCGTAAGTGCTTTTTTTAAACTTCCCACCTCTTTACAACGTGCCTTCTTCTTCACCTTTCCTTTAAGCAAACAATCTACAGCTTTCTATCACGATTTCAATAAGCGATGGAACGCGAAATCATTTGTAAACGCAGTTCTCAGATTGCATATGCGACTATCCCCGATGCGTCTTAAAAAAGAAGCAACAGATACTTCCCACAAAGTTATGAATTTTTAATAAGTGGTAATGTCCATAAATATACAGGTTTGGATTACGGTCTTAAGAACAATCGTTAGTATTGTCGCCCAGCTTAGCGTGCGATAACCTTGATCGTGGCATGATATCACCGCACTGAAACAAAACAAAACTCGATCACAAAAGAACCGTTTTGGCAAGTAATAATAATGTTTGTGTTTTGTGTCTTTTTACTTCCTGGGTTTACTATGCATGTTGGACTCAAGTTCAGATTTGAAATTAGTTCAGATTAATATAGCTATAGTTTCATATGTTGTAGCTAAACTCAATAAATATTTTGCTTTTTTATAGCCGCTAGCTAAATTGTTTCACTACCCTAAGTAGCAATTGATTGATGTGAAAGAGGTTTATTTATTCACTCTGATAACACTTTTAGTGTACAATATTTTAAAATAAGTCATTCAAATTGCAGGGCTGCTTTACTCACAAATAAATGTACAATAAATTCTTCATACGTTACTGCTTTGAAGTAGTACTGATCAAGGTATCCTAATTGGTGTTTATCAAAATAAAAAAGGTACTCGTTTGATGACGGCAACGTACAAAATTGGACTGAGTTGTTATTAACAATTATTCACCGAAGGGGAGGTAAATATCCACCACTTTCACCGACACTGAGGTGAATAATTGTTTTAGTACATACCACACAAGCTGAATAACCAGCGGCCCAAAGAGAAACTTTATTTGTGACAATATACTGAAAAAAGCCGTTTTGTTTTTCTTCAGCTGCTCGGAGGTGAATTTTTCTTTTTGGCTAATCACCTCTGGGCTAGCCAATCAGCGCGTGCGAAAAGTACTATTCACTTGTGTGGTATATACTAATATAGTACATTTGTATATTAAGATTTGAAAATCGTTAATATATAACTACTGATTATAAACTTGTATAAACTGCTTTGACGTATTTGTACCTGTCAGTCGAATAATACTTGAAAAATATTACAGTTAGCGATATACATTAATATCACTTCGTCATGTTAACACTGATCGCATTTATATTTACAACAATAGGGTCATGTATTATTTGACCAATAAAACGGCAAAATGTATGTTTTATCATTTCATATTCGACAATTTTTTTGCAGGCGTTAATTTAATAACTTAGGCAAACGTTTTATGAACTTGTTAGTGCAGATTGCACAATTATGATGGTGTTGGGTGCTGCAAAAGTATCAAGTAACAAAGTTGGCGCGAAAAGCTTAATTGTCACGTTTGTTCAAGGCGTTATTGAATTTAAAATGAACTGAAATCATCATAAAACGCTAGAGTAAAATTTAAAAGCTGTCGTGAAAAAACTGCAATTGTTCCTAATGTTTGGAACTCGAAGTGAAAGTACAATCTTGAAACACACGCACTGCTAAGGGGAAAAGCCTTAGCAGACTGCCAAGATAGATACAAACCGGAAGTAAACCGAGCACGGGTGAGTTCTAATGCGACTACCGTGCCGAGCTATCAATAATGCAGTCTGCGTTATCTGAGATTGTCTCAGTAGTTTTAAGAATTGGTTCAATCCCTGCAAATTTAAATTCACAATGGTCAAATATACCGCTCGCGTTAAAACAGTACTCACAACTTCCTCAAAACGGAAAAAAAACCTCTTTGTTCCCGCATAGCCCAAAGGTTTTTTTTTTCGAATGATGGTTTAAATATAAACAGGAATTGTAATTCTCTTATTGCAGTATTCTCTATAACAGAGGGCAAATAAAGCTCTCCACCTCTCCACTACTTAAACATAAAGCGAGAACGAAGACAGGAGGGGAGCTATAGTTAAGAGTCACAGACTGACTTCAATGCGACCAACCTCTTTAACAGCAAAACCACAGTGGGAAGGGGTGAGTTGACAGAGTAGCTAGCCTTGTTACACAGGTGCCTGTGCTAAAGATATAAAGAGTATATGGATTCAGTGGTGTCTCTTGGAACAAATAAGCCTTCCGTGACATACATTTAGAGGTATCTCTATTATGGGGGTACATTTAAAAAATCAATCGTCAAAATTACCTCAACTTTCGGTAACGTTCTTAAAACGGTTTTGGTATTTGTTGTTGCTCGAGATACGCTATCTCTGTTGATAGTGCTTCATTATGATGTATGCATACCAAATTGAACATAGGCGATATATTTGTGAAATTTTATTCCTTCTGGTTCATGCTCTTACGAAACCGAGAAATCATATCGCGCAAAATTGGTCTCTGTTGTTTCCAGAAACTTTGCGAGCCCGAAAAAAAAAATAGTGATGTGATAAGTGGTAGCTATTTTTCTGGAAATGTTAAGGAGAAGAGTTTTCTTTAAATCTATAACTATACAGTATACCAACATATAAGGATGGAGGGAAACGTGCCTTAATTGCAATGTGGATTTTACTTAATTCCTTTCATTACTAACTCTCACCCTAACCGTAACATAAATCATACACTTAGGAATCCAAAGTAGCCAAGAGATAATCATTTGGCTGCCTATTTATTACATTACTACAATAGTACGCGCGCACTGATTGGCTACTTAGCAGGCATTATTTTCTTGTAATGACCTGGCATTATGAAAATTTTTCGCGCGCGCAAGTGGTTTTTTCATTGTATTTTTTTTATATATATATTGTATTCTTTTTTCAGAATAGCGCCATATAGTAAAAAGGCCATATAATAAATAACTTATTAACCTCGACCGTTTAGTCATTACAGGGAAATCTCAGACCTCGGCCTTGATGTATTGACCTCGCTATCGCTCGGTCAATACATCAAGGCCTTGGTCTGAAATTTCCCTGTAATGACCTCACTCTCGGTTAATAAGTGGTATATAAACAAACGAAGGAGTAGAGAACAATGCGATATAACTTACATGCAGGCGTTAGAAAACATTGCAATGGTGCACATTTAGATAGACGTTGTAGCACGTTAATGCAAATGCAAACGGTAAAACTCTTCCCAACTGATTTTGGTTACCTTTCTTGTAACCTGTAAAACGATTGAAGGGAAAAATATCTCTTTTTCACAGAGAATGCGTCCGTATAGAACGCCGGTGGTTTTGCACGCGTGGGAACTCGATTGAGCGCGTGCACAACTTCGCGCATGCGTAAAGTGGTGTCTAGTCGACTTTGACTTTTTCCATATTTCCAACTTTGTTCGCCAATATTTCCTCTTCTGATCGGTGAATTTTTTTCATATTTTTGGTAACAACCAAGGTTAATCGGATGCGTATCTAGACCAATTTTTTTTTAAAATTCTGTAGGTGGGAAAAAAATTTAAAAATCAATAGTGGAAAAGTAGTTTATTTTTTTCATCTGCCCCACAGAATTTTTGTAAACTTACATATTTTGAAGATCATTTCTGATAACATGTAACATATGAGTTTGAGAAGATTCACCGACTTGTTCTCTTAATATCAAAATAGCTTTCGATTTTGAGGGTGCAACTGAATGTGTTATACGGTTGCCATGGTAACAGGTTTTCTGGAAAAAAAATATGATTAGCAATTCTATGACGTTTCCTGATTTATTTCTGTGGTAAACTTTACACTGACACGATAAACCGAACTGTATTTGGAAAACAATTTGTAAAACTAGTCTGGGAAAATTGAAAACTATTTCTGGCCTCCTTAACTGGAAATAAACTTTAGCTTGAGAATTTTTTCCTGATCCTGTTATGCTTTTTTTTTTAATTTTTGTCTCTTTTTTCTTGTAAAGAAAGGAATTTTGAAGATGTTGTAACGTATCATAAACATCTTGAAATCCAGATGGGCGGATTCCACATGGTATAGTATAACGTCATAGTCATCTGAGAATTTTCCAATAGGGTCGTATGGAATAGAGGGTCTCAATGGGGGGCTCCCTTTGACTGTTGACGGTTAAAAATAAGTCGTTTTGACGGTTGACGGTTACATTTTAGGTCATTTGACGGTTGACGGTTTATTTTTCGGAATGACGTTTAGCACACGAATTTAAAGCACAAATTTGGCTGTAACATTTAATAAAATGATATAATTTTGCTCATATTTGAATACTGGAATTAATCCTATAATTTGTGCACTAAAAATGAGGTTATTGGTCTTCAACTATGAAAACTATGAGTATTATAAGCGTAATTACATCACCTCCGTTACCGCTGGACGTATTAACGCGATGAAAAGGTAATTGCTGGTTTTCATTGTCACGCCATTTAAAATAGATCAAAATAAAAAATCAAAACCGTTCAATAGATTAAGTCCAGAATCAGGGAAAAGAAAGAAGGTAGATATGCAAAGACTCTTGCCAAGATTCAGGTCACAGCAATTTTTCTTGTGGAAGATATGCGGAGAAACGTTTTCCCCAAATTTATAGAGATTTGTATGGAGACACCATGCTGGTGCCCACCTAGATGGGCACCAACATGGCGGCCGGAAACCAGCAGAAACATCTGTCACTGAGTTTTGCTACAAAAGCGTGAATTTATCTCTCGAAGACCTCAAAAACGTAACAATAATACTTTATTCTAATACAAGAACTGTTCAGATAGCCGAATTCCCCGAAATAAGTCACTTTTTAAACCAACATCACGACTCTCTCGCCCCTCATGTAAATGCCAGGTCACGCAAAAAACTTAGAAATTCAAGCGTAGTTTATGGCTCAACCAAGAATCCATTCGGAGTGAAAATTTGTCTGAATATTAGTTTTTAGCACATCATGAAAGTAAAATCTCAGGAGGATCAATAGTTCTGAAGTTTGAATTTTAGTGACGTCATGTGAAAACCAGCAATGATGAAAGACCTGCACGGACTCTCATTGTGGCGTTTAATGAGTCGCCTTGAAATCACATTTTGCCCCTAACGAACGTGTCTTTGAGGGTTTTATCCTTCTTTATAGGAGATTATTAGAAGTTTTTCAAAAATTGTTTTCAGCAAAGGCTGATTTTGTATAACGCTCCATTCTCCCATCAATATTTGTTACAGTTGGCTGCTCGGTTACCAACCAAGCCAGAGAAAAGGCCCTGGGAACGAGGTTGCTCGGTGACCTGGTCTTTGAATGGCAATGAGGCTGGAGTTGACCTTGCTCTGATACAGATCTCTCTGGTTTTGTCATGTAAAATAATCTAGTTAGCATTATAACAACCTGATTTATACAATAAAAGCAGTGACGCCGTCTGTATCAAAAGAAGGTCACCTGCAGCCTCGCTGCCATTCAATGGCCAGGTCACTGAGCACACGACTGTAAAATGGTCTATACTGGACGTCATTCTTTGTAAAAGCAAACGAACAGCGATAGCGAGGTCATGCGAAGTGACATGTGATGACTGACGTTTTACGACACCGGAAGTGTTAACCGAGCGGAAGTCAGCAGCCTCGTTCCCAGGGCCTTTTTCCTGGCTTAGGGTTGGGGCCCCGCCCCAAATTCAAGGAAAAGGCTCTCGGAACGAGGTTGCTGAGAAAATTGACGGCTAATTTTGGTTCGCTCATTTGACGGTTGACGGTAGAAATATTCCGTTTTTGACGGTTGACGGTTATTTTTTTTTGGCCATTTGACAATTGACGGCAGGAGCCATAAACCGCCCCTGGCTTAATCGCTTGCTCCAGTTTAATAACTAGGCATAACCAAGGAACGATGAGTAATTTTCCTTTGGAATTGTGTGTCATAGACAGTGAAATCTTTCTATTTTTAATTTAAATTTTAAAATATCAGTTAACAGCGTTCTTTGATGTATAGGCAGGCGCATCAACTGTTCTCGGATAGGGCTGTTGCTTATTTAATTTTTAATCATCTCATGTGGTTATAAAATACTTTGATTTAGCTTGTTTATTCACTAGAGGAAAATTGTACTAGTTTTAGTAGTTCAATTTGTTATTGGAGTTGAATCTCATCGACTGTATGTAATCAAAATCTAGTTTTCAAATCTCCTTTCCTCTCGGTATGTTTTGTCGAGCAAACAATGCGAACACAACGTGATATTTAATTTTTGTCCTTTCTCCGTCGAAAGATTTCCAGCATAAATAATACTTAATAAGTTAAATCTCATTCTGCCACTGTTGTACAATATAAGTGAATACTTCCCTTTCTTTCTGACGACAACTTAACTATTAGCAGTGCATTTTTTATATCCTCAATTTTGACTGATCTGCATAGAAAACACACGAGATAATTTCAGCGTTTGTATGGGAATCTAATGATTAATAATTTTATTGAATACTGAATTCTGCTCAATTTAGGAATAGAAAAGTTAAAACACTAGGCAAAGGTTTGCATTGACAAATTAAAGGGGTGTGACTGCCGCCGGTTGTGTTTTTAATTTTCTATACATTTGTGTAATTGTTTCCCGACAACTTGCAAGGCTCGTCGTAAAACTTTGTAAACAGGTATACACCTTATTCCAAAATGGCCGCCATTTTAGTACTCTTTTGTTTTCTTACAAATTAGCCCTTGTTGCCTCGTTCTTGAACTCGAAATTGAAAAGAATATTTTCCCTTAAACGAGCCACCAAGGGCTAATTTGCAAGCAGACAAAAGAACACTAAAATTGCGGCCATTTTGGAATAAGGTGTATATGGAAAATTAAAAACGCGACTGGACGATTTCTGCCACAGCTACATGACTTTACTAGTCATACTAGTCATAAACTGTTCAGAATTTGAATTTTAGTAAAAACATTTTTCACTGGATGCCCATACAAACACTGCAATTGCCGGTGCATGTCGCCCGCCCGTCAAGAAGGCTTCCAAAACCGTGATAAGGCCGATTCTGCTACTTCCGTAATCTTAAAAATACTGCCGCTAAATTAACACAGTAAAACGAAGAATATCTAAAGCCAGAAGTTGACTGACTGCTGTAAACCGGTACAGACAAAAACTCCTTACTCTTGTCGCTAACAAAGAAATCGCTGGTTTCATTTCCACTTCTAAATAACACATTAGCACGCAGGAAATAGAACGAGAACACGCTAATAGCCAAGGTGAGAGATATTAACAAGAAAACAAACGTTAATTGAAGAATCCACAATGAATTAAGTTCTAAACTTACAAGCATGATTGATTCCGAGTACAGAATACAGTCCGAGTAAGAGATTAAGCCGCACCATCGGCAGCCCTCGACTAACGTAAAAGCTTTGAGATCCCAAATTTGAAATTTTATCCTAACTATAAACTTTTAGTGACGATTTAGTTTAATTCCCAGCTGGTTAGAAGGTCGAGCCTTTTCATCGCATTCAAAATTCAAAACGTCTTCCACCATATAGTAACACCTTTATATTATTTACTAATACATATTGCAGAACGTACCTTTCAACAGAGACCTTGAAACTAATCTGTTTTCCTTAGAGTAATAAAACTACAATCCAGCAGCATCAACATTACATAAACACGAATGATGTTATCCATGTCGTTTGCATATTGGCATATAAATATAACCAGCAGGTTTTAGCTTCATGAATAAATTAAAAAAAGAAACAATTTTGTTTCGTCAATATAATGAATAATTAACTTGACTTTGATTTTGATTGACACTTTCTTATGTAATTAAGCTACGTGAATAAGTCAGTTTTCAGTTCAGATATTTTAGTTCCGAAGCCACGTGCATGTTTTGCTAACCTGTCTCGCTGACCCGTCTTCTGTTATTCCCTGGTCTGTTATATCTGTTGCTGATCTGTACTCAGTTGTACACCGTGAAACAATCCTTCTAGACATCGTCAAAGAAGTAAGTTCTCAGTGATGTAATTCTAGTTAATAGTTTTACCCGTGCGTTTATGGATCGATGGATCCTGTTCAGTTTCTCAAATGTACTTTGTTCTTTTCTCTAGATCGAATAATAATATATTGGAATAAATTATACGATTTGCGTAAACTAGTTGGATTGCCTGTTTGGTTTGTTGGACCATTTCATTCGATTTCTGTTTGATGAAGAGAGTGCGCTAATCGACCACGACCATGGCTGAAGCGGCGCTAAAACAAGCGAAGACTGACCGGCGTTCAGCAAAATCGGCCTTCACAAGGGCTGGAAAAGCGTTGGTCCATGCTGTAGAACATAAAAGACCTCCGAATGAGGTAAGAGAAGTCTTAATTAAGCTGCAGGGAGTGTATGAAAACTTAGTGGTTAAACACGAGGATTATACCAAACTCATTGAAGATGACAGTGCGTACGAAACTGAAGAAAAATGGCTCTCCGATTGCCAGGAAATATTCATGCGGCTTGAGGTAGACGCAAAAATGTATGCTGAAAGTGTGGAACTGTCTAGTTCTAGTGATTTAGCGAAGAATGGTAATTTAAGTAAAGAAAAGGAGAGTATTGCATGTTGTGAAGTGTTCGAAAACGGAGGAATTTCAAATATGCAGTCGGCAACACCCAGCACAAGCGGCGAACAAGTCGAACAAGCCGGCCCGGAAATTAACGTCGAGAAAGGCGCTAACTCGGTGCAAGTAATTAGCAGTGTTCCGACCGCTTATGATAAGCCGATTACCACAAACAATAATGTAAACAACATCACGTCATCCGCGAATACAGAGAAATTAGCCGAAGCCTGCACGTTTAAACTAGAGAAGCCAAAGCTACCAGTTTTTGCCGGGAACGTGAGAGACTACGCAATTTTCCGTTCCGA
Source organism: Catalaphyllia jardinei (assembly GCA_022496165.2). NCBI lineage: Eukaryota > Metazoa > Cnidaria > Anthozoa > Scleractinia > Caryophylliidae > Catalaphyllia > Catalaphyllia jardinei. Next base: position 4,284,100 of record CM042758.1, on the reverse strand, counting down.
TTTCAAGCACGCGATAGAGGCGAAGTATTCAAAAAGGGATGCGATCACGCTCTTGCGTACGTGCCTGCGAGGCAAGCCACTCGAGCTCATTAAGGGAATCGGAAGCGACTATGACGCCGCCTGGGAATATTTAGACTCCATCTACGGCGACCCAAGATTTGTGTCAGATACTGTGACTCAGGACATTGTTCAATTCAAAGCGTTGCAGGAAGGGGAGGACGCGCGATTTTGCGACCTCGTACATCTGGTGAAAAGATGTTACAATACCTTAAAAGAAGTTGGTCTCCCTGGTGACATGAACAATAGCCATATGCTTTCTATAATTGAACAGAAGATGTGCGCTGATGATAGGAAAGTCTGGGCGAGAGATCTGGAAAAGGAAAAGAAACCTGCTACCCTTGAAGCATTGATGAATTGGATGAATGTTGAAATGAAATCGCGAATGCGCGCCACAGCCCCAATCAGAGTGGGCCCACCCGGTAAACGCCCTGTGCATCACTTCAGGTCTGATAACGACAAACCCGTTTGGCACAAATGTTGGTTGTGCAGAAGTTCATCACATTGGCCTGATCAATGCCCGAAATTTACATCCCTCAGCATTGACGACCGGATCGCAACTGCAAAGGCAAATCACCTGTGCTTTAGCTGCTTGAAAAGGGCTGGAAGAGGACACACTGTGGATAACTGCAAACGCAAACAACAGTGTACAAAGCTGGAGAATGGAACGCGCTGTCCACAACAGCACCATCAACTCCTGCACAAGAGCAATTCCGTGAAGATTGGCGTCGCCACTACAGCCAGCCCCAGTGAAGCGATTCTTCCCGTTTTATCCGCTAACATCGGCAGCGCTAACGGTCTCTTTAAATGCGGGAACGTGCTTCTTGACTCGGGAGCTCAAGTAAGTCTTATCCGACAAGATACCGCTGAAACTCTCGGTTTGAAGGGAAGAGATGTGTCCATAACCATTACCAAAGTTGGCGGCGAGGACGAAACAATGAAAACAAAGGAGTACAATGTTCAGCTAACCTGTATTGACAACAACAAGCGTTTTACTATCAAAGCAATCGGTATTCACAGCATCAGTGACCAGATTCCGGCAGTGAAGACTTCACATTTACCAGAGGTTCTTGGAGTACCAAACACCAAATTTCGCCGCGGAAAAGGGCATGTTGACCTGTTGATCGGCATTGATCACGCACACATGCATGCTGGTGAAACAAGACAAGTGGACCACCTGCTTGCTCGCAAGTCTCCACTTGGATGGGTGGTTTTTGGAGGAAAACCAGAGCAGATCAGTGACGTAACCAACATATTGCACGTCAAGTACGCCTCACCAGTAGACTTAACAGATTTTTGGACAACCGAAACTATGGGCGTGGCCGTGAAACCCTGTGCCTGTGATGCAGACAAACTGACTCAGACAGAAAGAGAAGAAGCTGAGCTCATAGAGAAGTCGTGTATCAAAGTCGAAAACCAATGGATGATCCCTTACCCTTGGAGAAAGGACCCTAACCTGCTGCCAGACAACAGAGGTTTGGCGATAAAACGCCTAGAGTCAACAGAACGACGCCTGAAAAGAAATCCTGAACAAGCTAAGGCTTACTGCAAACAGATGGAGGAAATGGAAAGCATGAAATTTGCGCGAAAGCTGTCAAAGGAAGAACAAGATAGGTATCATGGTCCTGTTCATTACATTCCACATCACGCAGTACTGAGGCCAGACAAGAAGAGCACACCTGTTCGAATTGTTTTCAATTCATCCTCCGCATTCCAAGGACATGCTCTGAACGATTACTGGAAAAAAGGTCCCGACCTTTTAAACGGCATATTTGGAGTTGTTTTGAGATTTCGAGAGAAGGAAATTGCAGTACTGGGAGACATATCCAAGATGTATCACCGGATCCTTATTCCCGAAAGAGATCAACACGTACACCGCTTTCTCTGGAGAGATATGGAAACAGACAGAGAACCTGACACTTATGTCAAAACAGTGCTGACATTTGGGGACAAGCCTGCACCTGCCATGGCGCAAATAGCTTTAAGAAAAACAGCCCAAGAGAACAAGGCAAGCTACCCAGAAGCAGCGGAAGTGCTAACGAACAACACGTACATGGATGACATCTGTGAGTCTGTAGATACAGAAAAGGAGGCTCGGAAATTAACAAATGACATAGACACTGTCTTGAAGACGGGAGGATTCAACGTTAAAGAGTGGATATCTAACAAGATGCTCAAAGAGAAAGGGAGCGGTGACTCAGAGAAGGACATAAACATGTTCAAAGGAGATGAAGAGAAGGTCCTGGGAACCCTGTGGAATTTGAAAACAGACAAGTTCCACTTCAGAGTGGCAGCAGACCTACTGAAGCTGAGAGAAAGCCCAGACCATAAGCAGAAGATAACCAAACGAATGATCCTGAGTCAAGTGGCTCGTATTTACGATCCGATTGGATTTGCAGCAGCGTTCATCATCAGAACAAAGATAGGAATGCAAAGACTGTGGCAGCTGGGGCTAGACTGGGATGACGAGGTACCACTTGCAGTTCAGGAAAGCTGGATTTCACTCTTCCAGGAAATTAAGGAACTAGACAGTGTTTCCTTCGAAAGATGTTTAACAGTAGGCAATGCTGTGGAACCGCCAACGTTATGTGTCTTCGCTGATGCATCACAAGAAGCATTCGGTGCCTGTGCCTACGCACGCCAGAGAAAGGATGACAACACTTACGCAGTCAAGTTCATCGCAGCTAAGTCTCGAGTATCCCCGCTGAAACAGCTGACAATTCCGCGCTTGGAGCTACAAGCAGCCGTTCTCGCAAGTCGCCTAGCCAAATCCATTCAGCAGGAATCACGAATACAGTTTAAAGATGTCAAGTTCTTTACCGACAGTACGATCACCTTGGCCTGGATTCAAAGCCCATCGCGCAGCTTTAAACCGTTCGTCTCCTCGAGAGTAGGAGAAATTCAAAGTAACACAGATCCAAACCAGTGGAAGCATATTCCTAGTGAAGATAATGTTGCCGACGACCTGTCGCGAGGGATCCGCATTGATGAGTTACAAGGAAGATGGAAGAATGGCCCAGAGTTCCTATACCTACCAGAAAGTCAATGGCCGATTACGACAACCCCGCCAGTGCCGAATGCAGACATGGAACGCCGTCAGATGCAGATACTGACCGCAGTCACAGTACCGAAAGTAAGCAATTCAATTGATCCACGCAAGTTCTCAAGCTGGAGAAAACTGATCAGAGTGACGGCACGAATACGTAGACTAGCAGTGAAGATACGACTGCGAAAATACGACCAACACGGAAAGGAAGGATCGCTGACACCTGAAGAGCTTCAGCAAGCAGAGCTTTACTGGATAAACCAAGCACAGACAACCCTCTACAGCCGTTTAGATAGAGGTGAATTCAAATCGCTCAGCCCGTTTAAAGATGAAAACGGAATTATCAGAGTTGGAGGAAGAGTGGATGAAGCTATAGTGTCCTACGAAACGAGGCACCCCGCCCTTCTTCCAAGTGACCACTGGATCTCCGTGCTGATAACAAGACACGCTCATCAGTACGGACATTCTGGCGTAGCAGCTACCACAGGCAAGACGAGGAGGAAGTTCTGGATCTTGAAAGCGACCAAACTAAGCAAGTCCGTGAAATCTAAGTGTGTATTCTGCCGTAAAATGGCACACAAGGCTGAGACGCAACTCATGGCAGACCTTCCTGTCCTCCGTCTAGCACCACACACACCGCCATTTTACTACACCGCGTGTGATTATTTTGGTCCCTACAACGTTAAAATAGGGAGAAGCAAGACGGCTAAGCACTATGGGGTGATCTTCACGTGTTTAAACACCAGAGCTGTCCACCTAGAGTTAGCAGTTGACCTAACTACAATGGAGTTCATTCAAGTGCTTCGCAGATTCTTTTCTATCCGAGGATACCCAGCTGTGATACTAAGCGATAACGGAACGCAGATGGTTGGAGCCGCTAACGAGCTGAAAGAGATGGCGAAAGACCTAGATGGCGATCAGTTACGAGAGTTCTGTGGAGAGAAGAGCATTAAGTGGATCTTCACAACGCCAGCTGCACCACACCAAAACGGATGCGCTGAAGCCCTTGTAAAGAGCTGTAAGAGATCACTGAAGATTGCAATCGGCGAGCAACTTCTGACGCCTTTCGAGTTGTACACCTGCCTCCTAGAGATCGCCAACCTGTTAAATCAACGTCCCATCGGGCGCATCCCTAATGATCCAGACGATGGAGCTTACTTGTGTCCGAACGACATGCTCCTTGGAAGAGCAACTCCGGAAGTACCACAAGGTCCGTTTAAGGACACCAGAAATCCCCGTAAGCGTGTAGAGTTCGTGCAAAGAATAGTTGATTCATTCTGGAAACGCTGGTCCAGAGATGTCTTTCCTACCCTAGTACCAAGAAAGAAGTTGCACGTCCAGAACCGCAATGTCCAAGTCGGTGACATAGTTACAGTAGCCGATCAGAACGCTGTGAGAGGCAAGTGGGCTGTAGGCAGAATAACGAAAGTTTACCCTGGAGCTGACGGACGCGTTCGAAATGTTACGGTCAAGACAGCCACTGGAGAGTACAGCCGTCCTTTAACGAAGATTGCTGTCATTCACCCTGCTGAAGGGGACGATTAAACGAACATTTGCTATGATAAGGACTACGCCCTTATCGGGGCGGAGAGTGTTTCGTCAATATAATGAATAATTAACTTGACTTTGATTTTGATTGACACTTTCTTATGTAATTAAGCTACGTGAATAAGTCAGTTTTCAGTTCAGATATTTTAGTTCCGAAGCCACGTGCATGTTTTGCTAACCTGTCTCGCTGACCCGTCTTCTGTTATTCCCTGGTCTGTTATATCTGTTGCTGATCTGTACTCAGTTGTACACCGTGAAACAATCCTTCTAGACATCGTCAAAGAAGTAAGTTCTCAGTGATGTAATTCTAGTTAATAGTTTTACCCGTGCGTTTATGGATCGATGGATCCTGTTCAGTTTCTCAAATGTACTTTGTTCTTTTCTCTAGATCGAATAATAATATATTGGAATAAATTATACGATTTGCGTAAACTAGTTGGATTGCCTGTTTGGTTTGTTGGACCAAATTTTATTTTTCGTCTGTTTCTTATTCTGTAATATCTGGTACTCATTCATAGTACGTGGTTAACAATATTAAGTGTCATTGTAAAAATGTTACCATTGGAATAGTTTTGTACAGGCTAATTCTTGCAGAACAATTTCTTTTTCCATTTCGCCTATGGGGTTGTTTTTATTTTGATAATTTTTCGTACAAAGATTCAATTGGTATGTAAATTTATCATAGATGGAACGAACTTTCACTGACGTTTGAATACAATTCATAAGCAGTTCTTCTTCTACCCTATAGGTGGTCCTAAAAATAACATTTTTTGTTCACCGTACCAAGCTTTATATGCACTTCAAAGAGATTGTTTTAAATAGAATATACTTACTACAACATACTTTTATTACATTTTCAGCCTAAAACTCTGTTTAAATAGGTACGATCGTCTTATGTCGTTAAACATTCCTGACCATTTGTTAATCACTATATCAAGCGATAACAAACAAATATGGTAGTAATTTTGTGATATTTCTGGCCATAAATTGAATGATAAGTCAACACACAATTGGCCAATAGTTCCACCTATGCAGGGCAAGGATTGGTTAAACAACTTAAACAACCCAAGTATTATCTAACAAATATGTAATCCTCTCCACTCCCCTCTAATCTCCATCACTTCGTCTTTATAGGATACGTTTGAATTAATACAAGTTCATAAAACGGAGAAAATCGGCCAACACTCATATAACTTTTTTCAGAAACATTTTGTTATGCACAGAAATAATAATATGATCCATATTACGTAGTGTGACAAAAACAAGCAGAAAAATTAAAAAAAAAAATCGCCCTTGCCGATATTTCGTGTATATTTAACACTTTTCGTCAGGGCAACTGACAGAGTGGCGTGAACCGTTTTACAAGAAATACATTACATGATGTTAGACGGCCATTTGACGGTAAGATCTAAAGTGCGCATGCATTTCCTGCGCACGCTGTACAAACGAATCATATAACGCTCTTACAACTAAACTTTAGCTCAAACACGCGCGAGATATTAATAATGCGTTTACAATAAAAATAGTACAGTTTACAAAAAGCATGTTCTCTATAAACACCTGCAACAACAATACTGTTCTCTTGAACTAAAACGTAAACTTCATCATACGCGTGGTTTAAAAGTACACTTCAATAAGAAATACAGTTCACAATTTCCCAAAATAACAATCAGTATGTACCAGAGGACTTAATATAATAGAAGAAAAGCGCGCTACTACACACGCGATAGCAAAGATAATTGAAAACCCTACTCAAGCATGTGGGGGCGGCCCCCCCCCCCCCCCTAGGATTTCTTTTGGAAAAGAAATCGTCACTATTGAGCCCGAGAGGGGAAATAGTTTTGAGGCGATACGCCTATTGGGCCTCTCTTTCCCTGAGAGCTAGCTCATCTACTGTCTTATGTTGGTGGTCCTGCTGATTAAAGAGTCGGTAAATTAGGTCGTCCAATGCCTTATCACTTGTTATTAATCTCTGGTCAGCAATTAGTCTCGACTTATGATTTTTGAACCTAGTTCTAAACTTTGTTATTGTAGACCCTACGCACTGCTTAGAACATCCAGCACAAGATAATAAATAGACGACATGATCACTATTACAATTCATCCTAAAATTCATTACATAGCTTCTACCAGTAACCCTACTGGTAAAATATTCCCCGTTGACCATGGATTTACAAATTTTTTTTTTGAATTTTTTCTGAGATAATTAGTCTTTCATACAGGCGTCTCATAATATGCTCTGCCAGTGTATCCTCTTAATTTTGTAACCAAATATTTAACATCCTGAAAACACTCCTCGTTTGTTACGAAGTGTAACAAAATATACATAATTACATTCTTCACTAAATTTGTAGACTTTGCTTTGGTAACCTGCTTTCAGTAGAATTTAGACAATGAATAAAAACTATTCAAATGCTCACATCTTAGTGGAAGTGTGCTTTTGTGTAAGATATTTCATTATGGCGTCCCTGTTTTGAAATGAGAATGACTGGAAAGGGACAATTTAGTATCCGCCTGTTGTTTCTATTGCAGTAATTGTTTTTGCCTCTCCAAACGTAATTTAATCAGTCTTTAACGAGACAAAATATGAAATTTTAAGTGTAGCTATTAGCGAGAGTAAGGTGCAATTAAAAACGGACATGATTCTTTCTGTCTTTTCTGGTCAAACTAGAGAAAAAATGTTTAATAGTCGACAAATGTTCCTTCTCTGAACCTTTTTAGTCCTATTAAACTCATAAATTTCTTGCATTCGTCTCGAAATGTTGCATTCATGTAACCAAATATAAAAGGATTCGCTATGCTGCTCAAACCGACGAGATACGTAGCGAAGAAGTAGGCTTGTCGTGGAAGGCGAAACTCCCCATGAGCTGTATCAATGGCTGTTATGATATACAGAGGTGTCCAACAAACAAAAAACGCGAAAATTATGGCAAACAACGTTTTTGTCATTACAATATCGTCAACTGATAGTTTATTTCTGGGGACGGTGGCTGCCTCTTCGACACTCTGTAGACGCTTGGTTGCGTGTCGTCTCACCACTCTGTATATTCGCAGGTAACAATACGTTACTATCATCATGGGCAAAATAGTGAAGAAGACAATACGATATATTGCTTGCTTTTCTCGAGCGTTCTCGATAGTGTAAAAACAGATCATCATTCCAGGATGAAAGCCGAACTCGTGTCCGCGAAGAAGAAAAGGCAACGGAGCGCAAAGTGCCACGGTTGAAACTATGCCAATGGATATTAAGATGTACTTTTTAACGAAAAGTTTCATGTAAATCCGCGGATAGAGAACTCGGACATAACGGTTTACAGCCGTCAGTGGAAACATTAACTGGGCGGTGTAAGCTAAAACCACGCACCAGTACCCTTGAAACTGGCAGGCAAACCACGATGAAATCCATCTTCCATGAATGCTCACACTGCACAGAAACGGCATTACCAGAGAAGCTGTAAGCAGATCAGTCACAGCGAGTGTAAGCACATATATATTTGTCACTCGGCGAAGACGATGGTTACTGTAAACAGCCCAGCAGAGTAAAGCGTTTAAGAACAGCGCCGCGATGTTTAAAACGACACAAATTGTTGTTTCAACCGCCAGCGTGGGTTGTCTTCGTGTAAAAAGTTGAATAGTGAGGTTAAAGATAGCGAAATCATTTTCTGACACGTTGCTGAACATTTTCGTGAACACTGCTTCCGCTAGCTACTGCTGTTGAGATTATATAGTCAATATTTCCAATATTGACCACCTACCTGGAACACGAATAGTTAATTAATACTGCATTAATATAAATGAGAATTGGCTACTGTAATCCAGGTTTTTAAATTCAGATGGCTGGCGTCTAAAAAAAATTATTTTGAATCAAACCACTTACTGGTCTAACCACTCTATTTACAAACAAAACACTTCGAACATAAAGTTCTTTTCCAACGGCTATCAAACTTGATACAAAAGCTTTCCTCTTAAAAACATATCATTTTGATACGCATATTCATTCACCGCGGGAGAACACAGTGCAGTGAAAATACTGTTGTTGGAAAATAAAAATGTCAAGGTTTAAAAAAACATTTAACTGTCACAAAAGTTGTCTGTCATTTCAGGAGTGTTGTCTGAACGAAAAATCAACATCCCTACTAGAACACACGCAACCCAAAATTGTTTTTATCTTATTGCCAAAGTTCAATGAAAGGCGAATGAAACGTGATTATCTCACCAAAGGCTGATAATAGAGAATTCTTTAAATAATGCAAGATGATATATCGTTTGAAGGTCTCCCAAGAGGTGGAAATAGACTGCAAGGATGTTTTGTTGCATTGAGAAAGTGTTACCAAATAAATAAACGAAAAAATTGTGTGGGCCATTTCTAAAACAGGTGAATAAGCCAGTTTCAAAAGTCACTAAAAATTTATTGCACTTAATTATAGCGCCGTTGCATCAAACACAATTTTTAAAAAGCCCGAATGACAACAGTATACTGTTTTAAGGTTAGTTATACTTAAAAACTTGGTGGAGACACTTTGTCTGCAGATATAAGAATGCCGTTGTCACTTTACTTTCATCTCACAAAGTACCAGCAAGTAAATTGACAGTAAGGTTATAAACAGCCAGCTTTAGATGTTTTCAAGGCAAGAATCACGAACAATTTTTCCTTTTCTATCAGCGGTGATCCTCATTTTACTATATTAGGCCAAGACCACGGGCCAAAATGAGCCCATTATTGATTGCCTGAAGAGTGGTATTTTGTTCCCGTCATTTGCACGTGTCTCATGGGATCGATACGCGGTGTTCGGACGATACAGGTTGAGAGTGGCGCAACTGTGAAAAAATACATCTCTTGAACGTTGGTCATATATTTCACGTGGTCATTTGCTTGTATATATTGTCCTCGCTTCATCTGGACTCGGAAAAATACTACTTAACCCGCAAAATATGCTCACGTGTTAATTATAAGTTATAGTAAGCTATCGAATTAGATGCATTCAATAAAAACTATAAATAATTTAACTCACGAGAAGACTATATTAGCTAAATGAAAGCCAATTAGCGTTATGCAGCATGTAAGGCTCAGAATTCCTGAATGAGATGGAGAGTGACGCAAGTTTTAAAAGAAAATCCATGCCAGTCCGCGGCTAGCAAAGCGGAAACTTTTAAATGCTCAAGCCCAGCAAGAACCTCTGAAGCTGTAATAGTCATCAAAATACAATGTAGTATACAGAGAAACAAGAAATGAACTTACTTTCAGGGTAGGTTTTAAGTTTTGATCTCGGTTTCAAGTTTTCGAGTCAGGATTTGGAGTCTGTTTTGGCGTTAGCACCTCGAGCAAGGTAATCCATTCAGTGTAACGCTTTCTTGTGCACAGAGTGAAACCAATTGAGGGCCATGTTTCGACTTGTTACTATGATGTTCATATGACTTTAAAGCTTTATGTAGTAAGTACTGCCGGTTATTCATGTGACGTTAGTTGTCATATTCCAAAATATCAAATGACCTTTCCATCTGAGGTTTTAGTTTTCATCAGATTCTTAAACATTTTTTTTACTTCAGATCTTCTAGTAGATACATTTGAAACATTTTAGGCGATATTGTGAAATTAATAGAGCTTCCCTTTAAGATCTCTTTAAAAACTTGATATTCCTCAAGGCTGCTCTTTAAAGGTCGGCACACACAAGGGGAATAATCCCTGCGACTGGTCCCTGCCACTAGTCGCATCGTGTTAACTGACCATATTTGCTTCAAAATCTAGTCAACTTTGGTCCCTGCGATTAGTCCCACGAATTCAAACCCGTTTGAATTTTTGGGACAAGTCCGATCCCTGCGACTTGTTCTTCAAAACGCTTCGTGTGAACTGTTTGTGGGACAAGTCCCTGCGACCAGTCCCGACGAGTAAACTCTTCAGGGGACTAGTTGCTGGGACTAGTCACAGGGACTAGCCGCAGGTACTTGTCGCAGGGACTTGTCGCAGGGACTAGCTAGTCCCCTCGTGTGTGCCGACCTCAACGCTTTTACGTTGTGTTGCGTGACGTTAAATAGTCAGCCCGAGAAGGCCATCACGTGATTCTCGCACGCCTTTTTCTTTCACGGCCGACCCGACGGACTAAGCGAAAGATTTTCTTAAAGAAATAAAAAAAATTAAAAAACGTTTAGAACGATGACTTATCTTAAAGTTTTTGCTAACGAAACTCTTCTTGCATTGGATGAAGGATTGATTTCAAACTGCCAGAACTCTTGAGTGGTATCTAAGCTCTCGTTTTTCATAGCAAAACTAAATGACAGATGTTCAATTCCCGAAAAGACTAGATGAAGGCCATTTAGTGACATCACAAGAATAAGATGTAGAGCGCACGTACAGAGCTCCAAGTTTCAAACGAAAATCCACGCCAGTCTGCGGCCGTGTCTATCATAACCCAGATTCGCCTTGGATGGCGTGACGGTGAATAAAGTGCACACCAGAAAAAAGAAACTAATGTAACTGTAGGTAGTCTTTGCAGCCCTTCAGACCGAAGGCATGTAAATCCCAGGAGCTTGGCGTGACTCGACTACACGTTAACCCGAGTGAAACCTCTCGTCCCAGAGCCCTCAGTTTCTCTAAGTCGCCAGGGGTCTCCGCACAAGGACATGGTGGTTCTGGAAACGCTTGATGTTTAGTTAGACTTTCACGAATAGGCTTTGTACATTATGCGAGCATTTTGTTCGAGCATTTTAGTGAGGCAAAAGCATCGAGCATTATTCGAGCATTTTAGTACAGTTCCCCGGAAAATTATTAATATTTTCTACAGAATATAGAAATAAAAATTATTATTTTGCGAGTAAATGGAGACTAACTTTACCGCTTCACTTAAGCATCACTGAAAGGGGACAAAGGATTAACAGAACAACAGATCATTTAGAATATTATCTTCTGGTATGTTAAAACGTTTACATACATTGTCGTTAACTTGTCACTCTGAACTGTTAATTGTGCTCAGACGTTAACATTAGGAAAATTAAAAAAAATTATGTACAATTACGAGCATTAACCGAGCATTTTAGTGACGTTTTTGGGGGGCAATGGAGCATTTTAGTGGAAAAAATGGAGCATTAAGCTGAAGCATTTTAGTGGGAAAATAAAAACATAATGTACAAAAGCCTATTCACGAATTCAAGGCAGGTTTCGTTCTCAAAAGTTAAAAGAATGTTAACTCGCTCTTTGGAGGACTAGCACAACCAACGATAAACGCGCGGATTTGAATCCTAACGCGGGCATGAACTAGACCAATTTCGTTACATTAAAATTCAGCAGAAAGCAATAGACCTCAGTACGAGGCTCTGGTGAATAACCATAGAGTTTGTGGGGTCTCGTGCTGAGATTAGCCTGCGTTGCAGACGAAAATTTACCCTAGTGACCGGGGGTAGTTAGCGTCTGCGACGCAGGCTAGCTGATGTCTGTTGTGTTAGAATGAATTTTAATATATCGTAATTGGCCTTTCCTCAGCTATGCAAGTGTTTGTCTGTAACTGAAAACATTCGATGCGTTTTCAGAGCCCGGCAGGAGGGGTGGGGGGGGGGGGGGGGGGAGTAGTCCCAGAAAAATTGGGCGGGGGTGTTCGGCCCCCTTCCCAAAACCCTCACCCTATTTATGACCAAAATCTGCGATATTCCCTACCCTATTTATGACCTGACCAAAAGTTCGAAACCCTATTTATGACCTGAACCTTACATCAAAATCCTGTTTCGGATCTGCGTTTTAATTGGATCCCTAATTCAGAGCAATGTTAAATTACCATAAACATAATTTGTGAAGGGCTTTGTTGATTTTCTTTTCGATAATGTTGAAAAAAAACGGCTTCTAGGTTTAAGAACATACCCATATCAGGGCTAGAGTACAAAAACCATACCCTATTTATGACCAAAATGGCCAAAATCAGCTGAACTCGATACCCTATTTATGACCAAAACGGCTGAAAAACCATACCCTTTGGGGCCGCACATACCTATATAGCCCATATAAGGGAGTACCCCTCCCCCCCTCTCGGGTTTCAGAGTGAAACCTCCGTTTCCAAATTCCTCCATTGCAGTGTGGACAGGACATAAAAGAGAGCAAAAATGTCTTAACAGTGTGACTTTGACAGCTTCAACCAAATAAAAGTAACAAAATCAGATCAACATTTCAAAAGGTCTCTAAGTGTGTTTCTTTTCTTTATTCTCGATGCATGCGTTATGTCGTAAACTGTCTTACTTTCAACTGTAAACAAGAATGGACTCTCTTGTAGATACATTCAATATTCTGAGTTTCTAGAGACTCGCTGTTTCTTCCTTCACGATCTTCTCCTAAGCAACGACTTTAGCATCTATAATTCACTGAAGAGATTTAGAATCAACAGGAACTTGTTATCTCCCGACGGTCAAGCGTAAATTTTGCAAAAGTTTGTATATTGTACAAGTATTCAAGGAAATTTATAACTCTTGTATCTCCAAGGGTTACAAGATAAAAAAACATTTCCCCAAACGTCTTTATTTACAAAACGCCACGATATGAAAACTTGTACAGTTCAGTAGCTTTCATGTGGATGGCGGAACATCAGGGAAAGAAAAGGAAAGAGTAACACAATTCAAATTAAACTAAAAATAGAGGTTAATCTCTGGAGAGAAAACAGGTTAAATAAAAATATTGTCCACTGGTTCCTTAACCCTCTCCTCTGTAACAAATCTCCACTAAAAGACCGGCCGTCTCTGTTATTTTCTAACATGCGAGTTACCGGTATTTCTATCATTTTACAATATTCTAATTCAAAAAGCACTATATATCGTTAATTTACAACAACATCTACACGTGTTGGAGGGTCCAGATTGTGTCGTGTTTGGCGTCGGAATACTGCTCAGAGGCGACTCTGAACGACCTGCAACTTAACCCACTTGTCGGTCCGATACTGTCATTTATCAACTGGCCATAAGAGGGTTGTCGCTGAGGTAGGTGAATGATACTGTAAAGTATGAACTGATAATTATCCTGCTGCTGCGATTTTTTCCAGCGCATCACAGGATTTCATCTGAATTCCATTTGCCCTGTCCATTAACGCCTGATCTCGCCAAAAACGCGCCCGAGCTCTCACTTCTTCCCCTACAAAAGACAATAAACAAATTCTCTAAATTTAACCTCGTCACTTGAGACCCTCGCGTGAGGCTCTCGCATGAGACTCTTAAGTGAGACTCGAGCGCAATACTCTCCCTTCGCGCGAAGTACTCGAGACATCCCGCGCGAGGGCCCAGGCTCTTGCTTGTCATCGTCTTATAGGACAAATTTCATTGTACTGTAACGTTAATCTAGTAAACTGAGATTCTTATATTAGGCATTGTCTCAACAAGGGTGTCCATGTTGTTCAATCTCTTTTCGCAACCGTTACTTGGACCGTCACGCAACGCTTCCCACAGCGTGACCGAGGAGTGTTGCGTGACAATCCCGCTAACGAGCTGTGTGCTTAGCATTGTAACCCCTTTTTGTGTGAACATGCTATTCAGCGAAATATTTATCAAACATTCTAATCTATTTGTTTCCGTGCACTACCCTGTCCTGTAGCCTGAAAACAGTAAACATATTTTTTGGCCAGTAAGAAAAATCTGAAGGAAATAAAAAGGATAACTCGACCTCGAAGACCTTAAAATTTGATTCCAGCTAGGGAGGCAATCGCAAAGTGCAAAGAGGCCTACGGGAATTTACTTAGTCCCTCCACAGACTAGAGATTTAGTTGTCGACGACTATTTGTTATCGACAATTAAAAGTTATCGACAACTAAATAAGTGAAAGTCCGATGAAGGGATTCCACACACTGGCGCTCAAATACTGATTTAGCAACCGATACGCCGGGAGGTTGGGCACCAAGAGCTTACTACGCATGCTCAAGTGTAAAAGTAGTCGACAACTAAAACAAAAGTTTTCACACACTAGAAAAACGCCAAAAAATGAGGCCGTCGCCGGACAACTATTAGTTGTCGACAACTAAGCAGTTCCCTTTTCGAAAAGGGAAACTGATTAGTTATCGACGACTAATAATTTGGGGTTTAGTTGTCCACAACTTGCGCCACAGACTGCGTTTTTTAGTTGTCGATAACTTTTAGTTGTCGATCACAAATAGTTGTCGACAATTAAATCCCTAGATTGAGGAGGGCCTTACTGCAATCGCGATTGTCAAATTTACGTAAATTGTTTACTATCGCCACGTAGATGCGAATTGTCTAGCTTCAATATCCAGACTATATGATCAAAAATATCAAATAAAACAATTTACAAGAATTACTTTGCCCGCCAACGTCTAACGAAAACTACCAAAACGGACACCGTAAAAAAAAAAACGCGTAAAAACAACACAAAGAGAAACTCGACCTATCAACCCGAGCAGATAACGTACAGTATGCAAATTTATAAAGATCTCAAATATCATAATATTGGTTTCCTGACAAATATTTTATCTCTGATAATCATTCATTTATGAATTAACAAAACCTGGAATTAATCGAGCTTTGCACGTGATAACCCAACAAAGAATTCTAAAGAAATAATAATAAACCTAAAAAAAAATATGAACAACAAAGCCGGCACAAACAAAAGCCAGGAGAATTGAAACTTCACAAAAAGTTCCAAAATAATGGCGAAATTTTTCTTCACCGAGTACAAGCAAATACAAAAACTTAAAATGAAACAATTTATTGCAAACACGAAGACAACACCATGAATTACTCAGTTCGCCAATAACAAACTTCATTTATACGGACACAGGGTTTCCGACCGTGCTAGATACAAAGTGAATTTTTTAAAACAATCGAAGCCGGCAAGATATTCACAAGTAAATGTACTGACTCCACTACGACGAACGTTGAAAAAAGGATTTGATTCAAATATAT
>CM042758.1:4234026-4268471 GCA_022496165.2 Catalaphyllia jardinei | reverse complement strand
AAATATATGTATGTGCATCAAGTTTTTCCGCAAATGTAACAAATGACAACTTTACAATAATTTCGACAAACACTTTAAAAATATGGAAATAAGTCTCCGAGACTTCAATTTATAATTCTAGGGGCACATATTTTAAATTGCAGACACAATCGTGATAATAAATTATTCAGTGCCTCAGGGTTTTAAATATATTCTTGCAAAAGCGAAAACATCAAAACCTGAAGAAGGTATAACTTCACGTCACTTTTTCGACGTCGTCAGAACAAAATTACTATGAAAGATTTGTAGCCAAGATTTCCATATTTTGATTATCGCTTTGTATTCTTGTCATCTGAGGAAACTATCTTATGCTAATCTCCCGAGAACGTCACTACATTTTAAACAATGTTTACAAATAGTCATGCGAGACAGCCAGTACGGCCTCATCATCAACTGCGGCGCGGTCCTCCATCACTTTTCTGATTATGCACAGAGAAAAATCCAAAATTATTTGCTTATAAACGCTGTGACACGAACGGAAAGAGCCAGACATTATTCACAGGGCATTCCGAGGTTGATATTCGACACGGAAAGGCGATATTTTGGGCTTGTCACTCATTGACGAATAATACGAGAAGCCGAAAGCCGAAAGAATCTCTCATCAGCTCAGTGACGAAACATCCGGCTTCGTCTTCGACAGAGCTAAAATCTTCGACAATTTCACCTGCGAAATATGGTTGATGGCATTGCAGTCGTCGCTGACAGAGACACAGACATCGAGCGAAAGGTAAAATGTGTTTTTCTCGGTGACAACGGAACTGGTAAAACATGTCTGCTGCTGCAGCTGTGCTACAGTTCAAATACACTGTCTCGAAAGCAAGTAGAATCGTTCACCAGCGCCTACATAGCGAACATTGACATCAACGGTAAAATTTATCAGCTAGAGCTTTGGGACACGGAATGCCAGGAGGGGAAAGATGCTCTCAGGCAACGAAATTACCCCGAGACCGACGTGTTTTGTCTGTGCTTTTCCATCGCCGATTTGGAATCATTCCGAAACGCCGAAGGTCGGTGGTACAAGGAGGTCAAAGAAATGGCGCCTCGAACTCCCATCGTTCTTATCGGTACGAAGTTGGATCTCCGCGATGCTGAAGGTGGCAAAAAGCGCGGGAAAGGTGACAGCCAGCGCCCAGCCGAGCAGGTAACTAACAAGCAAGGCAAGAAACTGGCGCGAAAAATTGGAGCCATAAAGTACATCGAATGCTCTGCTTTGAAGCAACGAGGTTACATGGAAGTGCTGAACGAGGCGGTGAAAGCCGCTATTGAAAAGTCCACCAAGAAAGGCAAATCTAAATGCGTGCTTCTGTGAAAACCGGAGGGAAAGATAAATGGGCCAAGATTTGCAAGATGACATGTACTTAACGGCTTTGAAGCCTTCAAGCGAGTACTATGAATCTTGATATTTATAGCGTGTTTCACAGATTGACACAGAAATAACGGTAACACATTCTTTTTTTGTGTGTGTTTGTTTGTTTGTTCGAAAGGATTTCGAAGAAGAAAATACTGAGACGAATATTATATATTTTGTACTTTAAAAATGTGTGATTACACATTAAGAGGTCAGTAAGGTACATAACGATTATATTAATGGGCCGAAGATGCTAACAAATTAGTTTAACCGATAAAAGTCATACAAATGGAAAACCAATATAGGACTGAAGCCTATGAAATGTCATTTGTAACAGAACTGAAAACAAAAGCCAACAGAATAACAAAGAAAAGTAAACCTGGCAAAAGATCAATGGATATTTGCAGGAAATAAAATGAAATACAAAGAATAACGTAAAAATTAATATTCATCTGAAAATAAGAGGACACACGTACAGTGCACCTGTCTGTCAAATGATTATTATTTCCGGGATTACTGTTTCGTGAGCTTTGAAAATAAATCTCACCAAAGAACGAAAGTTACTTGTAAATGTAGTTGTTGCTATTAATTTTGAAAATAATCTTTACGCGACTAAACCGAAAAAAGAAAGCAACAAAAGTCGAAGAGTAAAAACTACATATACATGCAAGCGAAGACAATCATACTGAAGCTTTGTAATGGACTTTGAGCAATACGCGCGCGTTATTTACAGGAGGAAACTGCAGGGGATATTTTAAGGTCGGTCCAGATAAGATACACTGAGTACAACGAACAATTCAAATAATGGATAAAGACCAGTCGGGTGCCGGACAAAATGTGTTCCAATTTACCTTTATCTCAAAAGTCATCACGCATTGAAAATGGATTTTAATTTTGGGCGTAACTCGAACAATGAAAAACAGATCTGTACATTGATTTTTTTTTTTAAATGTTCTAGACTCTGTCACCCTAAGCTTCGAACTTGATGACATAGTAATTCTCCTTAATGACTACTATGTGAATCTCAACAAATGAGTTCAAAGAATTTGTGGTACATCAGCAAGACTTCATACTGCTTTTAATAGCGGGTAGTTACGGCCGTAAATTGGATAGTCACGCAACGACGTCTGGAAACTGGCGTTGCGTGACTATTGTAGGTACATGTATCCACCGAGGCCTGGCATAGGATTGACTCTTCGAGAGTTGCACCATTAATCGCCAGTATCCTCGGGCGATGTCGAATTTTTGTGCTACGGAAAATGAAAACCAGACAATACTGGATTGATTTTGAGGAAAAGCACAAACAAAACTACACGTATGGCGCCATCTTCTCCATCTACAGCATTTTAATTCTATCTTTGCATTTCTCACCTGCCATGAATTGTAATAAATGAAACCCAGTGAAAATCAGGATTCGATGGATAACAATGGAAAGGATAGAAATGAACTTTACTACTATCCATGGAAACTTTGAAAACGCGAGGATCCAATTTTGATGAGCCTAAGCCACGCTTTGCACATCTTGAAAAGATTAGGCGAAATTTTTCCAGTTTGCTGTTTGTAATCCGTGTTAATCTTCTCCATCCTTGTTCCTTTATGGTTTATTACTATCTTTTAAAAGTTTTTTTTGTTATCTTAATAGACAACTATACGTGGCTAAAATTAATTCAAAATTCTGCGACTGAGCTCTTATAAAGTTCTGGTCTTTTGTTTGCAAAAATGTGTATTGTCAAAACTCAGTGAGTGTAACGTGTCTGACCTTTTCTTTCCTGTCTAAATATAAATGAAAGCCTAAAGGTCTCACAAGTTTGGGATATTAAAGGTGTAAATTTCTGAGGGCTAGAAATCTCGTTTCTCGTTATTAAAAATGTAAAACAGATCTGATTCGCACAATGCTTTCTACAATCTAAGAGAAAGGAGCTCTTGTACTAAATAACTCACAATTCAGTACCAGCGGCAAACACAGTTTTCGTGTGGCATTGGTGGAAAAGTTCAACAAATTGCTCCTTAGACAACAGTGTACATCGCCCAAAGCCAGAAAAGTAGATACAGGTAGGAAAACAAATGCAATGAAGAGCTCGTTGTAAAACAGCCAATGCATTAAACCTTGACATAACTATGCTAGAATCTCCGAACGCAGGGCATCGGTAAATTAAACCCATGAAGATCAATCACTCGTGACGGTCGTCACGAACATGTGCTCCTTGACTGTCGCGGATACGCCACGCATGTAGTGTAGTGGCCTATGTTCAGGGGGACCCCTTATAGAAAAGATGGGTGTTTTAGGGGTTAAAAAAGGAGGTTTTGGTAGCACTAAGGATGGTCAGCCTCAAAAGGTCCATAAAGGACACTTTTGTTTTGGGGTTCTTTTCAAATTTCCGACGAGCACGAGGCTATCTCGTTGATACCTGCAAAGTCTAGCTTCAATGACTTTATATTTGCAACGACGTTATATATAAGGTGCACATCAAATACTTACTATATTGTCGTTCTCTATAACACTGAGATTGAAGTCGACCAATGTAATCTTCTTCTATTCTTTTCTCGAGCCCTTCAATTTTATCTTTATATTTTTCTTCAAATCCTTCCTGTAATATTACCAAGACCAAACAGAAGGTTAATGGCCTGAAACCATAACTTCTTTGATATTCTTTGGTTTTGAGTGTTGTCATGTTTTAGTGACAGTCACTTCTTGTTACAAAACTGCACTGGGAGAGCTACTGGGCTCAATGTTGTCTTTAATGGCCTCACTGGACTCACTTTAATTAAGTGGTGCATGTGCAAAGCAAATGCGTCATTGCAGAAAATATTCATACCCACTTGAAGAAAGGGCTACTTAAAATTCTAAGGGGGGAGGGGAAGCCAGTAAGGAGAGGGGGGTAGGGAGTTTCAAAAGGAAAGGTTTTAAAAGTATGAACCAAAATTGAAATTTCCAGAGGAATGGAGTTTGCGGAGGAAAAAGGGGGGGGGGGGGGGGGGGGGAGGAGAGGAGAGGAGAAGAGGGGGCATGGGATCCAGACCAAAAAGCACTATATGGGAGGGGTACGGAGATATTTTTTGGAAAACACAGTTTTTGCCCATTATGGTCCACATGGTTAATAATAAGATCTGTGTGTTCAGTTCCTAAAAAGTCTTTCCAAAATACATACTTTATATTCTGATAAATCAGTTGACAGTTCCTGTAATATTACTTGTATATACTTGACATACATGAGCCAATGTGCACGCATAGCTTTACCACTGTACCTGTACATAATAGTAAATACTCCGCCGAGCTGTCTCTCTTTGAATATAATAGGAACTGCAAGATAAATTTGCCATGTTAATAATGTATACATGTGTAACCTCTTTTAGTTTATTTCAAGATTTTTATATAACGTATATATACAGGTGAAGAACAAAGGGACATTATGTCCCCTTCAAGGTTCAACCACCTTAACCAACTCAAACGCCCTTAAGAAATATATAAATATATAAGAGACTATAGATAGAAAAAAAGTTATAAGCTCTTCACTCCCAGTGCCCCAACGGGGGGGGGGGGGGGGGGGGGGGAGGAACAAAAATATCTAGTTAAAATTCACATAGATTTAACAAGAACATGCGGTTCTTAAATTCACTCTTCTGCATTTAGGACAAATAATCTTATATGAGTGAATATTGTCACCATTAAAAACGTAATGTAAGCGCCAAAAGAATAAAGACTTTAGCTGGCGCTTGAAGGAGCCGAGAGAATTAGCTAACTTAATACATTTGTATGGTCGGGAATACTATTCCACAGGATAGTAATCCTGTTAAAGAAATAATCACGAAAATGTGATGTTCCAGTTCTTGTTACTTTTCAGTTGTTCCAAAACAACTACAGCACATTCAAAGATAAAGACAATACGAAAAATACGAACTTACCCTGATCTAGATAGAGAGTATGGTGGATCTTGTAACATAAAGCTACTCAGCAAAGATAATGCAACTAACAGTAAGATTGGAAGAAACTGGATTATTGAATGGAACAGAGGCTGAAAGAAAAAGAAAATAAATGTTGCTACATACTGTACCTATAGTCATATATAGTGAAACTTGTATTAAACAGACAGCCTTAGGACACTCACTGGCATCTGCTTAATAACCGTGTCTGCTCTAAGCAGGTTCTAATATATCGGTGCAATAATAGTTAATTATTAACCCTTTGGTTGCTCCATAACATATTTACTGTAGTCATACATGTATGAACAGGTAGTGAAACCCAATCTCGTTCCCAGTCTTTGTTCTCCTTGACGTGCGGTCAGAAAATGAGAGCTCTGGGAGCAACCATTTCAGGCATGCGCCATAGATGCAGAGTGCACAGTGAAACCAGATGGGCAGAATTCGGTTATTTCCTTTGTTATTTCAAAATGGTTGCTCCCAGAGCTCTCATTTTATGACCGCTGGTCAAGGGGAATGAAGACTCTGGGAATGAGATTGAGTGAAACCAGTATTGAGCGGACAACCTTGGGACACTCACTTGGGTGTCAACAGTGCAATTATAGTTAACATTGTAAGACAGAGTAAGATCAAAGATTGTTGGTAGCACATTGTCCAGTCAGTCAAACCATCAATCTGGAATAATCTATCTACATTGTAGTTGTACATGTACATGTCGCTTTAAAACATCATCACTGCATAATGTTAATTACACAGAGTCTGAGCTGAGCTTTTAGAATTAAAAAGCCCTTTAAGTGTCTGATTATTGCACATTTTGTCCAACAATATGGCTTAATACTGGTGTCTGCATTTGCTTAACAGAGGTGTCCACTGGATGCAGGTTAATTTTACGGTAAATGTGGGAGGAAAATTTTGGGACTCATACTGGAGTGCACTAAATAGACAGTGTCTGCTTAATATGGGGTCTGTTTACATGTGATACAGGTTCCACTGTAGAACTTCAAGCAATGCAATACTTTTGGGTGAGTGATATTTTTTGGCAAAAGTTTACTTCAAGAGCAGACTGGCCACTTATTCTGACCAAAGCAGTTCCAGAATAATTGTTTGAATCCCATCCCACTGATTGGCCAGAAAAATACTTTTCAAACACTTCTGGAACTGGTTTGGTAAGAATAAGTGTTCAGGGGCTCATCTGCTCTTGAAGTGAACTTTCGCCCAAAAGTATTGCATCATCCTGGCTATCAGCACCTGGGTCTCCGAGGATGCATATGAGTGTAAATATGTACAATAACGTCGTATGTGACAAGCTTTTTACTCACAGGATCATTTTCTTCTTCTTCATGGTAGTGTTGGTGTCGGTGCCGTCTTCCATGGTGTCTTCTCTGCATAAAAACACGACCTGCAATGCACATGAATGCATGATTTAGTAAAGCATCAATATACAGTATGTAACATTGTAAGTGATGGTACAGAACTGGTCGTAAAGAAGAAATTTTCCCATTATTTTTACAGCTCTAATCTTTACAAATGTTGGTGACAAAATGTATTGTAAGGTACATGTACATTTAAGGCTGGACAACAGGCAAATTGAACTGCTGTGCGGCCATTTTGGGCCTAGTGGTTTGAAAAAGTTTGAAAAACCAATTGCCTTCCACAAGAAAACATATGTACATGTACGACTGTATAAACCCCAGCTAAACATGTACTGTACATACAGTACATGCACATCACATTTAAGCTTGTCCACTAGACCGCAACAGATATCTAAGGGATGCCCAAATCACAATGACATGTAATGCTAAATATTCAAAGAATCTGACACATAACCACGACCACTGACATACATGTAAAACCACTGATATACATGTACATGGCTGTACACAAAAACATGCATGTAGAATGTTGTATTCATTTTTGTCGAGGTAAGTTATATAAAAATATGAACGTTCACAATATTTAAATGAATTGATTTGCAGAAATGTTTTCAGAGTGCTCAATAGTAAACTAGAGCATAACTATATTACCACTGAATGAACTGATAACTTCATACATTGTAGAGCCACACTAACAAATTCCTCCTGAAAACTGTTAACACTTAAGGACGTTCGCGCCCATTGCCACTGCGCATCTCTAGTGCGCACTCTATTCATTGGCCATGTGCATGCCACGTCATTTTCAAGAGTGCGCACCAGTCGAAAACTCAACAAAATATAGAGCTGATGATTTTTGTTGGATGCTCAGTGCCCCCACTTTTTTTTGGCAGGTCACTTCCTTTTCTGATTCTTTCCTTTATACTAAAAAAAAAAACAAAAACTGTACGTGGGAAGTCTTAATTATTTCTCATATACTATTCAACTACTAGGGTCGAATTGGTACATGGATATAGGTGTGCATGACTTAGAAGTGGTATTTTTTAAGGCTAATTCTAGCTGATTTAATAACATATGTAGCAAAGATCTATCAAATATGCCTATATATGCTGTGTTAAACACACATAACTTAGATATGATTCTTCAACTTAAATATATGCCGATAGTAATGAATCAAGCCGGAATCGTCTCAAATGACTGGAAATCCTAGAAATGCTATGGTCTGTGGTACGCCTTATCTTCAAAACGAATTCGGTGACCCCCAATTTTTTTTATGTTTTTAATGGAATCTTATCACTTTCTACCTGCAGTCAAAGTTTTAAAAAAATTGTACATGTATGTGGGAACTTTTTGGGTACGAACATCCTTAAAACTCCTCTTGTCACAGAAGTAACTGTGTATACTAGATACCTTTAATTAACTTCCAGCTTTTCATTGTTTTGAAAAAGTGTTCACTTATCCTACATTTAGCTATGACATTTCCAACAGTTGCATGTGTGCATGCATTTCAGATCAGTGTAACTAAGCAAATTCATATTTTGCAAATATTTTCTATCTCATGAGTGCTGTGCACAAAAACAAAAAATAGCAATTAAATGCCAAGTCAAATCTACAGTTGATCAGTTTGTCATCTATTATACAAGTCATGTATCTATTGAACAGTTAGATTATGAGCTCCAGATTACTATTGTGCAATAGTTGATAAGGGCACAGCCCGAGTCAACTATCACGTGAGAGAATTCGAGAGCAAATACTCTTAATTGTTTTCAATTGGTATAAATCTACTTGCCATTCAAAACTTTATCTAAGTCCTCTTCACAGACACTTCAAAAATGGAAAGAAGCTGCAAATGTTCAGTTTGTTTACAAGCCAAGGGCACAATCTGTACACTATTACACTACTCACAATCTATCACACAATAGATACATGTAGCGAGTAGTGTAGCCAATCAGAGAATGGCATTTGCAAAAGAATGCTAGTGGATTTATACTAAAATTAACACATTTTAGAATACAGCAAAAAGTAAACTAACCAAGCCTAAATTAAACTACCTTATTGTCTGTTATATTGGGCAAAGTCTTACAGTCTCTCTGCATAGCATGTAAGTCCTGTACAAATGTATTGCTGCTAGAATGCGATTGCAATAATTTCTTGTTGCCTCGTTTCCTTACCTCCAGACATTGACCCTCCACCAAAACCTCCAAAGAACATGTTAAATATTTCCTCTGGAGTAATGTCAGCTGCGGCAAGAAAAACATTTTGGAAATGTTAGGCGATTAACTTCATAGTTAGCATACATGTAGTTATACATGTGTAGCAAGGCTGCTCTTACTGTCAAATTACCATTAGTGCTGTATTATGTAACTATGTGAATTCATTATATCATACATGATTATACAATCTTACAAGCTCGAGACATGACCAAATGAAGAAGTCACTTTACATTTCCCAACATTTTAGCTATTGATTCATGAATACTTTCAGATGTACAAGCATGTATACATGTATTATGTTCTTGGGAAGTTGTTACACCTCTTGTAATTCTTACAAGTATGCTTCTGTCATGCTCTTCAAACTTCCTATGTGCATCATACCTGTACAGTAACTTGATGATGCACACCAAAGCATGAATCAGTAAAATAATAATAATAAAATAACTGTTGTTAAGATACAAGCAATGATGAACACATGCATGTACATATTATGTAGTAAGTTGTAAGTATGTACATAAAATTGTAACTACAAGAGCAAATAAAGTTGACGCTGTTGTTGATATGTACATGTACAGGGTTAAAAGAACTTGTATTCTAATGTGCTCTTTGGGCAGGCAGCTCAGAAATTTTGCTTTCCCTGAGCAACTGGAACTCTCAGTTGACTTTTTTCCTTGTTTTTTTTTTTTATAGACAACTTGCCTAAAGCCTTTGTCCATTGAGCAAATGAGAATAAAAAGTTACTTGCCTGAGCAGGAAAATCTAACTGTCCACAATGACTGGACAGCACTTTTTTCAAGCCCTGCATGTACATGTAGTTCAATATTTAAACTTGCCTTGTTAACACCTGCTCTATTGATAATTACTATGTATTTGCACACTGTAAATGTACTGTACACACATACATACAAAAAACAACCTCCATTTGGCACGAAAATATGTACGGATATTTGTCCTTGGACATTATCTGTTCCTCAAAGCTTAGGTATTCCCTCAAGCTACGCTCTCGGGAACCTGCTTGCTTCTCGGCACAGATAATGTCCAAGGACAAATATGCAAGCAAATTTTCACGCCAAATGGAGGCTATATCCTTCAAATCTTTTTCGCAACACATGCAGTTTTGAAAACTGGGGAATATTCTCTGATATTCTAGAGTTTTACCTGGGGAATATTTGGTTATGTGACGTGTTTAGGTCAATCGCGCTAGAGCAAAACGTTTGATGGATTATAAAATTAATATAGCCCCCATTTGGGTGCAAATATGCTTAATGGGTATTTGTCCATGGGTATTACAGTGTGTCTGTTCCAAGAAGTGAACAGTTTTCCAAGAGAGTACCCTGAGGAAAAGTGTGTATCTTGAGGAACAGAATGTCCAAGGACACATATCTCAGCATCTTTTTGTGCCAATTAGATACTGTACTATAATTTTGTTTATTATCCGTCAAATATTTTTTTGCAACAAGTGCGATTTTGAAACTTGGGGTATTCCCCAGTTTTAGCAGAGGAATATTCAGTCAGGTGACACATTTAGACCAATTGCAGGCAAACAAAAGTTAAAATTATTATTTGATGTATTACAATAAAAAAAAAATACAGTTACTGATTACAAGAATGTTCCACTGACCTTCAAATCCCCTTGCATAATCATAGTGATCTCTATAAATCCTTGGCTGTGGATTTTCGTCACCAAATTGATCATATCTCCGTCTCTTGTCTGGGTCCGAGAGTACTGCAAATGCATTGCCTATCGCTGTGCATGACAAAGAAAAACCAGATGTTGCATAACAATGCTACATAAAGTAACATAAAAATTGATACATTTGCCCCCCCCCCCCCCCAAAAAAAAAAAGTTCAATGAATAGTTACATGGACATGTAATGCAAAGGGACTTGACTTCAAGGGGGAGAGAGATTTTCACACTTCTTTTCCACAAGCCTATAGTAAGTATTCAGTGTGATTTAGTTATTCTTGCATCAACAGTGCAAAATGTTGCACAATTACCTTTGAAGGCTTCAGATGCCCCTGGTGCTCTGTTTTTGTCTGGGTGAAACTGTAGAGCAAGTTTCTTGTACTGTTTCTTCAATTCAGCTTCGGTAGCCTCTTTACTCACTCCCAAGATTTCATAATAATCTTTACACTTCTTGATGCTAAAATTCAAAATGTCAAAAATATAAATAATTGAGACATTGTGCTCATGTCCTTGAAAGAAATCTAAATATATTAACATTGTCCAGAGCTTCATGATGTTCATGTAGTTAACAACAACAGTGAAAATACATGTCATACAATGGCATTGTTATAAAATATCAACTGAAACTTACTTTTTGACGGCCTCGAGCTGTTCTGAAGTGTAATCAGCACTCTTTTTGGTGGCGTCCCCATTAGCCGATCTATGCCGCACATTCTCATTACTACCAGCTGACATGCCATTCTTTGTTAGTGACTCAATTAACTCTGAAAAATGAGCACAGACGACTATAAGTAACTTGATTACATGTGCAAAAGGTAGCAGGGCTCAAGATTAACTTGCCAACTGGGTAAAAGTAGATTTGGTTGCTGCAACAGTTGCCAAGCATGTTTTTTTTTTTGCAGTTCTTTTTGTAATGTACGGAAAGCATTCCATTGGTATCTCAGACCGACACTAAGGCGCCGCCTGTGGCACATGAAATGCAAGCACCCTGAGTCAGTTAAAGAAATATAAAAAACAAATGGTACTCTCGAACTTAATTAACAACAAATGTGGACCTGACTGTTTTCTGTGCTGCTTGTAGAGAGAAGTATTTTATTTTAATTTATTTTTTTATTTATTTATTTTTTTCCAATAGAATAATATCGGTAGATTTCTAGAATTGATATTATTGAACAAGTATCCTAGAATTTTATTATACTAAATATTTACGGAGCTACTTCAGAATACCCCACAACTCCATTTACATGTGTTGGTGTGCTTTGAAGAATGAGGAATATAACAATAGTTGCTATTCTTATTCAGTGAGATGCCAAAAAGTTGTAGGGTATTCTGAAGTTTAGCTATATTTATTTAGTATTTAACGTTTCTCCAGTTAGCAGGTATCCTAAACTACTTTGACATTAATAAAGTTATTATTATAATGGGAGAATTCAGAAGTTGAAGACATTTTTAACCTTTGACAGGGTAAAAACCTTGTCGCTTTCTGACACAAGATTTGTGAGTCATCCCTGATTTCCTTTTCACCATCCTAAACAGCTGTTACTGCAAGTATTGTGCATGCAATTATCACCTTAGTTTATACATGAACAGGTACATTGGGATACGCAGATGCCTCATGGTTACTGAAATAGGCTCCGGATTGAGTGGTCCAGGTTGGAACCCTGGCCAGGGACAATGTGTTGTGTTCTTGGACAAGACTCTTTACTCTCACAGTACCTCTGTCCGCCCAGGTTTACAGTATAAATGAGTACAGATGAACTTAAAGGAACAAAATCACATTTTTGCAAATGCGCAAGTGAGTTCTATTGTTTCCCGATGAAAGAAACCAGTCAAGTTTGCGCGTGCACTACATCGTGACAGTGTCCCTTTAATGCTGGGGGTAACCCTGTGATAGACTAGCATCCCATCCAGGGGAAGTAGAAATATTCCTAGTCACTTCATGCTGCAGAAACAGGGATAAGCTCTGGCCTGATGTGCCGCTTGGCTCATATGCAGACTTAACCATGATACATATACATGTACTTATAATCAAAGTTTTAAAACAATTGACCTACATGTATACTTATAAGTTGGTAAGTATAAACAATTTTTAAAAATGTCAAGCCTACATGTATTTTTCAATCGACCTCTTAAAAATCATGTGCCAAGTTATGTAAATATACAGGGTAAGAATGCAACATAGAGGTCTCAGGAAACAGGAATCGTGATAATAATTTACGTTCTAAATTTGATGTCACGACAAATTAAAACAAGCTTGTACGTAAACGTAATATGTATGATTTCACTTGTCCTGAACAACTTTTCAAAGTCAAAAAAATCGCAAGAATCAAATACACATTCTCGCTGAAGATAAGAACGTGTACACGTATCAATCTGTGTATGATTTAACAACATTTTCAGGACACAGGCCCACACATGTGACCTGCAGCTGTCGAGAAATCGTGGCGATTAAAATTAACTATATAAGAGCTTGCATGTTCCGGTTTAAAAGGGAAAAAATCTTCAAGATCGTACTAAATCTCCGGATTAATTATATGACAAGTCGGCATGGTTAGGCTCCCGTGAAGTAATGTAGAAAATTTTTAATACGAGTACTTAGAGAGGAAGTAAACTGAAAGTAGTTAAATACGTTTGCCGGTTACGACATCGCATAGCGGGTCACTCCAAACGGCCCTGATTCGAAAATAAAACAAGATTTTCACCTACCTTTGACTTTCTTCGATGGATAAAGCTTCTGCGACTTCTCAAGGAATTTTAAAGCTTTCTCTTTGTTTCCTTCCTGGAGAAATTTCTCGCCAAGTTGACGGCATTTTGCTGCTTCGTCTTTGTTGCCGTCCATTTTGTGACTTGTCATGAGTATACTGCTCATGCGTCACATCTAAACTAGTTCCCAACTTGGGCTCGGTCAAATATATGCGGAGAGGTCTCGTGACTGACTGAATTTCAGCAGGTGGGGAAAAAATAGTTGCATCTTATAAGCCTGAAGACGGAAACAAATTTGGAATTTAAAACTGAATAACCGAACAGGCGCTTTCGACAATGGACATTCAGGCTCACTGTCGAAAATTAAATTCATAGAGTTACATCATAAAGATTCTTGTTTTTCGGCCATTTCAATTTCAATAGAAAGAGAAAACAAACAGTGGTTACAAACATAGTAAAGTTTCGCATGGTATATTATACTTGACGTTTCGTATGCTACAACATACATCCTCAGAAGTGACGGTTACAAAATATGACTAAATTTAAAAAGACGAAAACGAAAGCGAGGTATTGGTAACTAGCTAGAAAACAATGGAAAAAGAAACTACATCCGGTGTGAATTAATACAGAAGAAGATTTTCACTACCGACGTTTTCATTAAGGGCGGGTTTCAAGTCCCTTATTAACAGTGTTTCTTTAATTTTACATTGTAAATCACATAGACCGCTTGCTAAAATCTCAAAATGGTCCCATTTGATGTTGTGACCTGTAGAAATCGAATGCTCAGCAACAGCGGAGGCGTGACCAATTTGAGTGAGAGCTTTGAAGTGCTCAGTCTTTCTATCCTGTGATCTTCTTTTAGTTTTGCCGATGTAAAAAGCATCACAATCCCAGCAACTTGCTTTGTACACAATCTTTGATTTCTGCGACCGGTTGAAACGATCTTTATAAGGAAAGAAAGACTTAATTCTGCGAGTGTTCTGAAAAACAACCCTGAGGTTGACGAAACCATAAAACTTATAGACACAAGATTTTAATCGGCGTGTAATAGCATCGCTTTGGAGACCTAAATAAGGTAAAATAAGGATTACATCTTTCTTAGGAACTGTGAGAGTAGGTTGTGAAGGCCTGTCCTTATGTTTGTGAAGCACATCATTAACATTGTAGTTAATAACGCCTCTCGGATAACCATTAAGAAGCAAGGAATTCTTGAGATCGGATAAAGTGGACTGCAACAGAGTGGAATTTGAACAGATGCGTAAGCAGCGATAGGTAAGTGTTCGGATGAGATTGACCTTATACTTCCTAGGAGTAAAGGAGTCCCACTTGGTGTAAAGACCAGTGAAAGTCTTTTTATGGTGTATAGTAGTTGAAAATGTGTTGTTTTCTAGCTAGTTACCAATACCTCGCTTTCGTTTTCGTCTTTTTAAATTTAGTCATATTTTGTAACCGTCACTTCTGAGGATGTATGTTGTAGCATACGAAACGTCAAGTATAATATACCATGCGAAACTTTACTATGTTTGTAACCGCTGTTTGTTTTCTCTTTCATAGAGTTAGCTAGCAGCAGGTACTAGTAAATTAATAGACCTCGGCCCATGCTATATTGCATGACCAGTGTCGCATGATATCTTTATTGTAAATTCAAACTACAGTGGCACCCCGCTATAACGAACTCCAAAATCGGACCTCAAAAATTATCGTCCAATTTCCGTCATTCCGGTTGTCTCGAATGTTTTTGAAAAAATTGTTTACGACCAACTGTTCCAATACCTAAATGACAATCAATTGTTACCAAGTTGTCAGTCGGGCTTTCGCTCCTTGCATAGCACCCTGACGGCCTTGCTTGAGGCGACAAATAGCTGGTCTGTTAACATCGACAACGGCTTCCTGAACGGAGTAGTCTTCATTGACCTTAAAAAAGCTTTCGACACAACTGATCACGAAATTATTTTACGTAAACTGTCTTACTTTGGTGCTAAGTGGTTTCAGTCATACCTAAGTAATCGGACCCAAAGGTGTAATGTAAATGGCAATCTGTCAACTGCCAGCACTGTTACTTGTGGCGTACCGCAGGGTAGCATCCTGGGTCCCTTGCTTTTTTTTTTTATGTACATTAATGATCTCCCTAACTGCCTGCGGGTTGCTGAGCCGAGAATGTTTGCTGATGACACCAGTATAACCTTATCTGCAAAAACGGTAGCCGATCTTAAACTAGCAGTGACTTCTGAACTTAACAATCTTACCTGTTGGCTGAGAGCCAACAAATTAAGTTTGAATGTGGCCAAAACTGAGCTAATGATAATCGGATCTAGGCAGAGATTGAATGCCCAATGCGAGGAGATTAATATAAGTATCGATGACAGGACGATCAAGAGAGTTGACCATACTAAATCTCTGGGTGTTACCATTGATGCATAACTCTCTTGGTGTAAACACGTTGACGAGATAAGCAAGAAAGTCTCTTCAGCCATTGGTGCATTCCGACGGATGTTGCAGTTCAAATTTATAATGCTTTAATATTACCACATTTTGATTACTGCAGCACGGTTTGGGATGGTATGAGTGGCTGTTTGAGTGATTAATTACAAAAATTCAGTACAAACTCGCGCCGCCAGAGTAATTACTCGATCACCTTTTGATACGAGCTCCAACCTCCTTCTCGCGATGCTTATGTGGGAGAAGCTGTCTCTTCGTCGTAAAAAGCAGAAAGCTTTAATTATGTATGAAACATTGAATGAACTTGCCCCAGACTATATTCAATGTCTCTTCACTGAACGCCACGTTAACGATTATAACCTAAGAAATCTTGAAGGAAAGCTTTCGCTGCCCAAGCCAAATACTAATTACTTAAGACGAAGTTTTTGCTACAGCGGGGCCTGTTTATGGAACAACTTGGCCCAAGATTTAAAAAGCGTTTGTTCTATTGGGCAGTTTAAACGGGGTATTAAGAAAGTATCTGAGATATCGGATTCCCACACGGCAATCATGTAAAGCAGTTGTACAAGTTTTAATTTTTAATTATTAACTTAACTGATGATTCTCCGTGTATAAATAAAGATTTACATTTACATTTACATCCACATTTACATTTACATTTACTATAACGAAGACCCCGTTATAGCGAACAACATTTGAAAGCCCGGGAGAATTACAGTAAAATATGTGGAAACAAACCCCGCTATAAGTTTAACGAGCCCCGCTGTAACGAAATCCTCGCTATAACGAATTGATTTTGACTGTCCCAACCCACAATTTACCCCTCTATAACGAATACTTTGTCCTGTCGCTCGCAGTCAGTAAAAACGAAATGGTTGATGAGCCAAACATGACTCTATTGAACAAGATAGGGAAAGAAACTTTGACCTTCAAAGCTTTGTTTTATATAAATGTAGCTGTTCACGCGCAAGTCTGTAGACTACTTTGCGTGGTGTATTGTATATCCCATTGCTCAGTTTGGTTCAGCTTGGTTACCCCGTTGTAACGAATCTTTTTGTTGTTAACCAGATAATTCGTTATAACGGGGTCTTCGCTATGGATCCCGCTATAACGAACATTTTTTTTCGGTACCATGACACTTCATTATAGCGGGGTGCCACTGTAGATACGAAAACCGAATAAACAAAGAACTTTTTCAAAGTGAAAACCAAAATCAATACAATCACTCTAGCCAATCCCATTTTTTAACCAATTTTGAAAATTTTTTCTATTGTGCATTTCTTAGTTATTAATTTATTTCCTTTTATTAACATGTTTTCCCTATCAGGAAACTCGATGTGAAATAAACATTTTGATTGATTGATTGATTGATTGATTGATTTATTGAAGGACACAGGCAGTCCAGTCGACCAATCGAAACTCGAAGTACACATGTAGCTGACGCAAAGCGCGGGAAAACGTGTGCGAGCGAATCACGATTGGTTTTAGTTTTACTTCTGATTGGATGAAAAAGTGGCGCCAGACACTCAACTTGCTCAATTGAATGCAAACGGGCGCCCATGGGGGGCCACACTGAGTCATACAGAGGGTACTCACTAGACTGTCACCTGAATATTGTAGGTTCTTTGCTTACAAAAAGGCTTACAGAGGGGGGGGGGGGAGGAGGGGTCACGGGCACCCCAGGACCCCCCGGCTACACCCTTGGCGCCCATTAGAGCAGCTTTCAATTGAGTCTCGAAAATACTTTGTACTGCTTTGGTTTTGCATTGTGCTTGGCGATCGACTGAAAAAAAAGTTGCACCGAAACTAAAGCCGGCAATTGTAACTTACCCGCGGACGTTTTCTCACGCTTCGAGTCAGCTACATACGTTTGCTTCATGTCTTCTTCTTTTGTGGTTGCCTAAAGTGATTACTTTGCTTTTGGTTTCACGACACTCAACTGAAACCGTTATTGAGCAGTTTTCAGGGTTTTCAATTTACTATCGAAAGCTAGATTTCTGTGAAATCTCATGCGTCGAAGCTAAGAACCTGTTTGAATACCGAGAATAACTAAACATCACGTCTTTTGTATACACTCGACGCACTTAGCTAACCTAATAAGACTGTATAAAAAGGGTTGTTTATAAATTTCGCGTGATTCCGGACTCCCACGAATTTATAAGATTTTTTTTTTAAAAAAAAAACACCTTTTTACAGTCTTATGAGTTAGCTAAGTGCGTCGAGCGTATACAAAAGACGTAATGTCTAGTTATTCTCGGTGTCGAAAGCTAGAATTCAGGTATTTTAGTTAGGTTTTGGTTTTTCCACGGTTTTAGATTGGTTGATTAGTCTAATTGGTAAGTAATTGTTTTGCTTTTGGTTTTACGAAATTCAGTTAAAAATCGCTCAATATTCAAACTGCTTCTATTGTAACAAAAATAACAAAGGCCATAAAAAACTCAAGCCACATGTACAAACACCTTGAAAATCCACCACAAATCACGAACGCGTGAGCTTGTTAAATTAATTCCACTCAGCAGTAACACCGGATTAATTTATAGAAACTCATAAGGAGACAACTGAAAAAAAGTTCATGATTACATTGCAGAATTACAAACTTTTCCAGATTGAGATAATGCCTTATCACCAGCCAGCCATCCATCGATGCCAAGAGATACGATCCAGTAACAAAGTGAATTTGACATTCTGAGTAACTGTATAATGGTACATGTAGTCAATGTGACAGTCCCATTGAATTTACATTTAAGTCAAATGAACTCACGTAGTCCACGTACTCAAACGACAGAAAGGGTTGCGTTAATTAGGGGGTTGGGATAGGAGGAACTCTGTTAAGAGCTGTTTAAGTGCCTTACCGTTTATCAAATGCTTTGATCACGGTTTTGTACTGATTTTTCTTAAAGCGCATTATATCTCAATTCAAAAGATATGTTTGTTCCATGTTCAACAATTAAACTATCTCCTGTTCATTTGAAAAATCGTTCACAAGAAAGATAGCAAAATGCAATAGCAACCCCCATTCCCCAACTTCCATTGATCAAGGCCTATACACACTGAAGTCTACAACAATTGTTGTTGACTTTGCAAATCACCTTTTATGACGTCTGTAGACACATTGACAACTTATAAAAGTTTCTTTTTCCGGAGGAGTTTTTTCAGCTTTGTTTGTTCCCAGGAAGAGACCTTTGTAACAACGTGCCACTGTCAATCCTGTTAGCTAATCAGCGACACGAGGAGAACGCGAGACCTGACTGGGAGTAACTAGCAGATCATTTTTCTACGGTAGGTCAAATAATTTTTTCGTCGTTCGTTCCTAGAGTTTTGTAAGTAAAATATGGACAAATATCGTTAACAACCTTGTTAACTTTCTCCATTCTACTGATAATCGTGAAAAATAGTCTGAAAGGTTATAATTGATTTAAGAATAGATGTAATATCGTCAATAACTACATTTAGCTAAGTTTGCCCAGTTGGGCTATATATTTTCTCCTTAACTGAAAGAATAACTGCGTATACAATATATGAATGAAAGAAATATCTGGAAAAATCTCTAAAGACTGATTATTGTGGACCCACCTTCAAACACATACGACCGTTAATTGTAAGAGTTCACACATTTCAAAATGAGAAGCAATTATATTTGTAAGACGATTTAATATCTGTAGAAGGTTAAATGCCCCAAAATCATGATTATTGATGATAATAATAATTACGAAGCAACAGTCTCCAAAACTGTTGCGAGTTACGCCGGACGAGAAGTTACTATGAACACCAAATACTCCACTTTTCTTTTCTCTGAGAAGTATCGTTGTTTGTTCAAAGGTGTCAAAATTCATTTTAACGCATCGCTCAACAATTGTTGTTAGCAACGCTCAAATACAAAGCAAGGAAACAAAGAAATCCATTCTCCGTGTTTAGTCGTATTGTAGCCATACTATCAGCAACAATACATTTTACCAAAGTGAAGGCATAGCGGAACTGATTTTATTTTTTTTTTTACGCCTGTGTTTGTCTTTACCCAGTTTCCTCGCGACTATCTTCCAGTCTTTAATGATGCGGTTTAAGGACGTTCGCGCAAAAATTTTCCAGTCGATAGAATTTTTTTAAATTTTTACTTCTGGCAGATAATGAGTTACTTGTGCCTGAAATACAAAAAAAATGGGGATCACTGTCTTCGTTTCAGATATAAAGCGTGTGGTAAACTATACTGTTTTCGAAAAATTGTCCCATATAATTGAGCACGGTCTACAGGGGTTTATAGTTGAAAATATCGAGGGTGAGTCAACGGAGGCAAACGATCTTAGCCATATTTTGCAGAAGTGGGACTGTTGCGTAAATAACTCCAAATGTTACTAACGTTTTCACATAATTTAACCCTTTAAGAGGCATTTGAAACCGCCGCACAGATGCACGCCACACAGATGCACGATGGTGCATTTTGCCAGAAGTTCAAACTTCTAGTCGATAGATTTTCTTCATTTTTCCCTAAACGTAGAAAATCAGTAGAGAAAATGATCCATCCAAAGAAAAATTGGGGTCACCGAACGTCCAAGATCGTTAAATCTAGGCAAAGCTCCAGCAATGGCCATCTGTCCTGGCCTTTCATTTGTTTATTTTATGACTTAGCGCGCGCGCTCATGCATGACGTGGCATGTGAATTTGCGTGCGCAGTAAGGATGCGCAGAAACAATTAGCGCGAACGTCCTTAAGTACAAGGCTCTTTTATCACTTACAAGCCGCGCTTAGTAAACATTTGAAAAACTTTTGAAACAATAACGCAGCATCAAAAACCTTTATTTAGCAGTAAAAAATAGCATTATTAATCAATTAATTGAATTAATTACATTGTAAATGTATTCTTGGGTTGCACGTGACGTCATTGTTTTCTAAAATCCAAAATTAAAGAGCCACCAAAGTTCTTATCTTTATCAGTCATGAGAGGGGGTAAATTTATATATGTGAACAACTTTTCAGCTCAAGAACATGCATCGTCTAAACACAGGCACATTTTAAATTTCAGAGTTATGGCGGTGCGTGACATAAAGCTATGAACGTGCTTATCGAAAAATATGTACTTATCTCGGGATTTCTAGCCTTTTTAGAAGTTAAAGTATTAGGAAAAGTGCCTATTTAAATGTTTGCTTGATCAGATCAGATAATCAGCGGCCTAAATAGCCAAAGTAAGTTCCAGATGTTTACACTATTTCCCGGCCGCCATGTTGGTGTTCCTTTGAGGTACACCAACATGATATGGCAGCTCCATACTGGGCTCTGTAAATTTCTGCAAAATATTTCGACAAATATTTGAGGATGGGTAAAACGTACGGAGCTAAAAGTTGGAGAAGTGTCTTTATTATTTATCACCTATAACCTTATGATTTCTTGAGTTTATTCACTGAATGGTTTTCGAATTATTTTTTAATTGCGTGACGGTTCAACCCAAGAATAAAAGCTCCTTACTACCTTCTTTCCAAGGCCTATGCCTTTGATTAGTCTTATGTTTAACACTAGAATGTTGTATCCTTTGTTTGGACACTTCGTGCTTCTTACTCTTAGTGCCACAGATTTGCGGTCACATGACCATATCCCGTGGAATTTTATAAGTGTTTATATCGATTTTCCTTTGAAAGAAATTGTTATCGTTCCTCGTACAGGGGAGGAATGATAATGATTTTCGTCTTCAGTTAGTTATCCTTCGTGTTATTTACATTTAATTTTTATTGTTAACCTGACTGACCTGACAAATAAGCACAAGTGCAAGCATAATCATAACGGTACCAAGTACGTCCATGACTTGAGCACAAGCAATACGCATGCGCAGAATCGATAATTGCCTTCTATTCGGTTCCATACCTTCTCGAGACGGCGGACTGAATGCTACACTTTAACAGAATCGAGTCTTCACTTGCCATAAGCAAAAGGACAAGCAAACGAAGAAGAAAACGTTTGTTCTACTTGACTCGTGTTGTGGGTGACTTTGCTACGGTAGATTATTTTAATGCTTGTGCTTTTGTTTATGTCGTAATGGAAACCAGGCTTATCTTCACAGCTAGGTAGCGATTAATGAACGTGTGTAATGGTAAAAAGAAATGTCGATTTGTATACCCACGAAGTGCAGCTTCTCTCCACTGAATAACGTACACCTTTCGCACTATAAAATTCTCTTCAGAATATCAAAGCCTCTTGAAATTTGTCAAGCCAGGACTTTCCATCAGCGACAATAACAGCGACATAAAAATTACTTTTTACTGTTCTTTTCTTATGGAATGAGAACCAGTTCTACCCCTTTCGCCATAACAAGCTTACCCTCTCCATCAGCTAATATCATTTTAAAGCAATAAGAAGTCAGAAGGAGTAATAGGATAAGTTTGGCGAGGGGTGGGGAGTTATAAAAGGTACATGCATGATTCTATTCAAAGAAGAAATATGGAACCAGTAGAGCCAGCAAGTGGACTAATACAAAGCATGCACCCTAAACGCGGTGGAACTATAGCGCAATGTATTCCCCTTTCTCCTCCACTAGGCAATGTTCTGCTTGTCAAGGTAGGGTTTTTCGTTAGTTGAGTCAGTGCCAACTGAAGTACCGAAATTAAACAAAATTCAATTACACAACTGCTATAACGATGCAGATTAAGAATTCATTCTCATGGTTAGGATGTCAATTGTTGAAAACTGATCACGAAAAGCTATATGTAAAACGGCTGGTCAATGAACCCGCAGGAAATTCCTTAAATTCGTCCTAATGTCGCGTTCCTGGCTACAGGCATGCGTTGTATCAAGAAAGCAAGGTGCAAGAGAAAAATGCTACCACGACTATTGAAATTGGACAGGAAATATGCTGATATTCCTCATCGCAGACAGTAACCCTTTTACTTAAACGAGAGCTTTTAATTAGATGGCTGTTCAAGAGAAACCTCACTTGAGGAAATGAAACTTGTCACCAACGAAAACGTACAGTTTCCTTTAAATTGATCCTGATCAATTTTCTGTCCTTTTTACTTGTCAACTTAACGGCTCACTAGTCAATAAGGACATTTTCTTCCGAAAGATTTACCGAGATTTCCTTTAAAGCTTTTTTGGGCCTTTGTCTCTTTTCGCGAAATAATGCCTGGATCTTTTAGAATTAAAATCAGTGTCTTTTTTATTTCCTTTCTTAGTTTCCGCAGTTTCAACGAGAAATCCTCCAGTTAAAGGCTTAAAATAACTTTTGACAACAAAATTGTTTGAGTTTCGTTTCAAAAGTACACACATCCCCTCTCGAAACCACCTCAATTAAATTAGTTCCATCTGTTGTCAAATTTAATTGTGCATCCTTCTTTCGTACGCCTGAAATCCTACCATTTTTGCACTCACTCTATCACGTCAAGCTTAATTGAAAATGACAGCAAGTATTAATTTTTGGGACATTTAATTTCAACAACTAGCCTCGCCGTGTGATCTCTTACGCAGTTGATTGAAATTCTCTTGTTCAAAATCCACCCTTTTTATCAAAACGTTTGTCTTTGTCCCACTGGTAAGTTTTAATTTTCTCGTTTTATTGCTTTGTCGTATTCAACGTTTTCCTTGCTTGGTAAAATTCATTTCCTTTGTTAACCAGTCAATACCGTGAAGTCTTTTCTTAGACAACACGTTATAAGACCAAGTTGTTTCAGTCGCTTAAATCCAGTTATTTTTGTAGTCTGAAGCCTGATAGTTATCGGCAACCGGCCGGAGAGCTAAGGTATGAAAAAAATATATTTATGTGGATGAAACATGATAAGATATTTTTTGTTTCAATTTTGAGTTGCAGAGTTTGCTTAATACGTCAGTTGAACAACAAAGCATGGCCACGATTCTAACAACAGAAGTTGCAACCCAGAAAATTTTCGAAGCATCGCGCAGTTTTTTTTAGATATTTTGGTTTTAGATGAGACTTTTTTCTTTTAAGCATACGGACTAGGTTCTAAAAGTTTTTATCTGTTTAAATTATTCACCTTTTAAGGCATTTTTTATTTAGCAGTTCGTGATCTCTCTCAGTGTTATGGAAGATTGGATAGCTCGAGCAGAAGTTGTGACACAGTCAGCAGGCGTACATGTGCATTAGATGCCGTTTCATAGCTAATTTGCATATCACAGAGACACGGTCCATACTCTTTTTAACCCGTATGATAAAAACAACATTATAGGATGAGCAAAGCCACACTCAAAACAGATTTTCAGTGAATGGTTGAAACTCAAGCAAACCACTGCGCAGATTGAAGCGGAATTCTTGGTGTACCTTGATTTCAGGTTGGGGTGAACTCTTCAAAGTGAGAAAACCTAGTGTCTAGGTTAGCGCGGTCCCAAAGCTGACTGTGTCACTCCGAATTTCTAAATATTGCTAAAACTTTATTTAAGTGTCTAATGTATTTAGCACTATTGTGCTAATTGGAGACACTGTAAAAAAATCATAACAAAATATTGTAAATATAACATAGGCTATTAAGAATCCCAACTGGCGGGAGGCTGACCAGTTGGCTATTTACACAACACAGTCGAGGAGTTGAACTCGGGACTACCGAGAACAAATCCAGATAGAACTAGGGTGGAGGATTTGAACCAAGGACCTCCAGGTTTCAAATCCAGAGCCCTAAACCACTCGACAACGCTGCCTCCCTCTCTTGTCATTTAAATGCAAATAGTTAGCATTCGGAACAACTTGATTGACACAACAAAAGCAGTGAGGTCTTTATCAAAACAATGTCACCTGCAGCCTCACTGCCATTCAAAGGCCAGATCAATGAGCAGACAATTGTAAAATGGTCTATTTTATTATAACTATAAGTTGTGTCAAATGTCAAAATGCGTGAAGCTACGTTCTTATCATGGAGTAAAGCAAGGCATATCAGGACAAACGTCTTTCGATTCATGCGATTTACGGGCGGGTTGTCGGGATCGCTAGGTATGACACGACTTGCACACCTCGAAAAGCTCACCCGGCAAGTGTTTCGTTTGTATAATCTGTGTAATTCATGTTAATCTTCTCCATCCTTAACCATCCTTGTTCTTTAATGGGTCATTATTATCTATGGTCCTTTTTTTTAACAGGCCGCCTGAGTTTCCTTTTCAAGTATGTGGTCATTCCAGGGAAATTTGCTCCTGATTCTTTCAGCTGCGTTTTTCATGTTACATCACGTTGAAGGTTGGTAGCTGGAAATATCAAAAAGCATGTATTCTTATACCAGTTACGGTAACAGCTAGTCCTGTGCTGTTGAAGCGTCAAAATGCCTTCTCCGCAGACTTTCAATCTACTGAGATTTTGAGTACGCACGAAACTATAACTGATTCGCGAAAGGTGAATTGATCAACCTCACACGAGCGTGGGACAAAGAAGAAATCTGAGTCCCCAACAGGAATCGAACCAATGACCTCCCAAACACCGGGCGGTCGCTCTCCCGGGGGGGGGGGGGTACTTAACAAAGTTTAATACGGGGAGGCTCAGCCCCGAGGTCCAACCCCTTACCCTTTTAAAAAAGGTACCCCTTTTATATACCTTTTATTGCAAAAAGCTACCCCTTTCAGATACCTACTTTAGGAAGTCTTGTTCTCATTTTCATGTAGTCGGCTTAATAAATATACTGAGAAAGCTATAAGTGGCGTCTACTGGAAATATTATAATCAAAGGCCCTTGTAAATACCTAAATGACCGATTTCCCTACCCTTTTATATACCTCATCTTGTGAAATCCCTA
Organism: Catalaphyllia jardinei; assembly: GCA_022496165.2. Taxonomy (NCBI): domain Eukaryota; kingdom Metazoa; phylum Cnidaria; class Anthozoa; order Scleractinia; family Caryophylliidae; genus Catalaphyllia; species Catalaphyllia jardinei. The sequence continues at coordinate 4,243,048 of CM042758.1, read as the reverse complement.
CCCTTTTATATACCTGAAACGTGAAAAAGGTACCCCTTTCGGACGGAGTTCGAGCCTCCCCGTATAGGCCATTATAGGGAGTACCCCCCCCCCCGGGGGTCGCTCTATCCACTGAGCTACGAGAACTCGCATCTGAAAAGCACATCTGATTCGTTAGGCAGAGCAGAATGAGATCAAAAGTATTTAGATCTTGAATTTGAACTAGTCTATACTTTCCTTATTTGTGTGAGGTATTTTCCAATATTTTTTGAAGGTGGAAGAACAATTGCAAAGGGATGCTTCCAAGATGTAAGAAATAACAGAGCTTTGCCAGAATTACTCGGCAACTTCAGAGGAGATGAATTAAACTGGAGAGATCTGAGTGGTACCGTCATTAACAAGTGCCAAGAACTGGCCGAGGGAAAGGTAAGATCTCTCAACAGAAGGTATATAGTAATCAAATCCCTCTAAATTAAGTAATGTTTAGATCTAGATACAGCCACCCCCTTGACGAGGGTGAGTGGCTATAAAGGCATCCTCCACGAAAATATCGGGGTAACATCATTTGCGGGAGCATGTCTAAAAATAGCGGCCTAAGAGGGAAATATCTTAGGATTAAATGGGGTGAAATCTTTTTTACCCCTTCATTGCCTCATAGTATAGCGCTCAGGTAAAAAAGAAAGAAATAAACAAAGAAAAGAAAAATAAACTACTACAAAACAGCAATTCAGACTAAATTTTCTTGCATTCACCAGTTGCGCCCGCAGTACGTCCGCGCGCGCAAGTCAAAACTCAGCTGTCCTGCTGAAACGACCCGATAATATAGTCATTTTCTGCAAATAAAGACAGTGCAAAAGGTACTTTGGCCTAGCTTCTAGTAATCAACTTAAGAATTCTGGGTTTGTTCAGAATAACACAACTATTATCCTAGCTGGCGATATTCGATGAACTACGAGCGAGTTTCCTGAAGTTGGCGCCAAATTAGAAGATTGGAGGTTTAAAATACTACATAATTTTCACTTTTTACAAAATGCTATAGTTTTTGGAATTATTAATTCCTCTTCCTGAATATTTGATACAATTTCCAGTGAGAAAAGTTGCCTTTAGTGCTTTTCTTGTTTACTTACATTGAATTCAGGCAGAAGCATATCACCAGTGTGATATGCTTCTGATTCAGGTCTGTAGAGTTTTTCCCACCTGCAGCCGCATGCAAAGTTTGTATTGTTTTGGAATTACAATTGTCCAGCGCTGTAATGCCCTCAATTCTCAAACATGCATGTGCCCTCAAAAATAATTAAACCAACAAATTGATAGTGAAGTTTTTGCACGGAGCTTTGCTGTCTGCCCCAGTTTCCTCTGTACGAGTTAAGTTATTATTTTTCTTTTTGGTTGTTTTTCATTTCCAGAACTACAAATGCTTCGGAATTCAGTTCTATGGCGAATGTTGGTCTGGCGAAGATGCGTGCAATAACTACAAGATCCATGGAAGGGCAGACAACTGTTTGTGCTCGGGGAGCGGTTATATACCTTATGATTACAAGAAACCATGGGAATGCGTAGAACCAGTCGGCGGAGACTTTTCTAACTTCGTTTACGAAATAAAGGTAAATCAGTGCATGAGTGTATGGATTATTGTCCACGAGTGGGGTCCAGATGGCTGAATTTTTGCCGAGGTCTTTTTTTTTCGTGTTTATGGACCGAGATGGAGTTGAAGGTCCCAAAAATAAAAGAATGAGGCCAATATGCAGCCATCAGGACATATGGTAAGTAAAGGATTCATCTCATGGTTTTCTGGGATACTTTTCTTGTGGGACACGGCGGGTAGTCCCGAGCTCAGGTAGCCAATGACAGCGCAGGATTTGATTCATCTTGCTCACTCACGGAGCTTTCCATTTAATAAAAGAGGCTTAAGAAAGCAACCGTGGACGATTATTCTATTGCTATTCATTGGATCAATAGTGATCTAATCGGCTTATAAGAAAAAAAACTAAGAATATAAAAGCAGTGACCAATACAAAGCAGGACTGTATTTTAAACCGTTCCGCACATACAACATCTATTTGGAGACTATGGCATCATGCGTGCGCTGTAAAGTTCTCAAAGCAACTACTCCAGGAAATTTGGAATAAAATTCTCATAAATCTCTAGAGATGAACTTTTGAAAGTTTCGACAGCTACATCTGTACGGACGAAATTTAAAACAAAATAATGATACGTCGTTCCCAGGGAAAGAGAGGAAGGACTCTGGGAAGGATGTTGGGTGTGTCACGTAGGTCAAGCGGCCCCGTTAGTATCAGAGAAACGAGATTTAATTAGCGTAATAAACAGCCACTGAATTTTTCTTGATAACTCCATCCCTTCTGAAAATTAGTTTGATTTCTTTACATGTTTTATTTATAGGGATGATAAAGGAAAACGCCAGCCAAGTTCATTTGGTACAAAATAAGGAGCCTGCTTATTCCTAAGAGTGCAGTACACCGTATACTTCACAAACAAGATCTCTTATAGACCAGACAAGAATTAAAAAAGACTTCGTTGTAGCTGAGTGGTGTAGTGTAATAAAACCATTTTAATTCAATGTGCTTTCCCCCGAATTTTCTTCTTAGAAAGCTAATTCTCACTTCATGTATGAAGTGTTTAATTATAAAAGACAAAATGTTCATATACTGAGACATGACAGACAATGCCATGGCATAGCATGGCACCTAAGGCTGCTTTACATTCGCTTCCAGGTTTTCTAACTCCGTGATAAACACTTGAACTGGTTAAACTACTTACATGCATACCTGGACAGTTCAGTTGTAAGCAATACTGAAGACAATGGAAGTGAAATGTTATCCGTGCACATCCGTTAACAACACTAGAACCTTTGCTGTGCTTCGTTTTGTAGCAATGTTACCAGGGGATGGGCTTTATGAGCTACTTTATGAGCTACGCCAGCACCCCAGAGTTGGTGAATAATTGTTTTAGTATATACCACACAAGCTTAATAACTAGCGGCCCAAAGAGTAACTTTATTTGTGACAATACACCGAGAAAAGCCATTTTGTTTTTATTCTGCTGCTCGGAGGTGAATAGTACTATTCACTTGTGTGGTATATAATAATTTAACAATTAGTATATACCACACAAGTAAATAATACTTTTCGCGCGCGTTGAAGAAAAACAAAATGGCTTTTGTCGGTATATTATCACAAATAAAGTTACCCTTTGGGCCGCTAGTTATTCAGCTTGTGTGGTACATACTAAAACATGCAATTACTCACCTCAAGGTTGCACTCTTCTTTTTTTCCCCCGCCAAACAAAAATTTCGATTTCTGAGAATAAAGAAGAAATTGTTTCAAACTTACGATTATTATGGCCAAATTAACTTAAATATCGTTACATAATAATAAAAGACAGTAAACTGTGAATTAGAAAATGATAAAACAAAATAAACTTCTACTCCGGGACCAATTCGTTCGCAGTTCGTTAATGCAAGAAATCGCACGAAGACAAAATGTCTCAACCTCCCATTTCCTGGGCGAGTTCAGATTCACTTTGCTTCCATTGAGCCGCCATTAAATTTGATGTTTGTTAAATGTAGACTGTCAAGGCTATTTTGCAATATTTAATTAAACCTAAGACGCCGGGAGTCATTGATCATTTTGAACAAACAAAACTGAGAAGGGCCTTTTACGCACAGCATCTCGAAAAGAAAAATCGGCTTTAAGCGTACTTGGTTTCAATTGTTTAAATTTACGTGCTCTTACGATCATGATTGTAAAGAATACGTTGAAAAAAAAAAGAGTAATTTTGGCCTTAAATTTGGTTAGGGTTTTAAGATCAGAGCAGTACAACTTTGGAAAAATATTCCAAAAAGTTTCGTCTGTATACCCCTCCCGGTAAAGGCCGTTTTGGTTGACCCACCTCTAAATTTTGAATTTCGATCTTGTTAACAAGGTGATGGCCTTTCGTTTAATGTCAAGCCTTTGATTAATTATGGCTGAAACCAAAAAAAAACCCCTCCATCTCGATCAATCGGAGACATGTGTGGAGTCATTTCCGATACTGCAAGGCTTCTAAACGAACTTGGTAAAAGCAAAATGGGCAAACATCGATCGCTTTACAAAATGGGCAAACATCGAACGCTTAATTTCACAAATTTGCAAGTGATATTATCCTCAAAAATTATACATATATATATGTTGTCTAATTTCTTATTTATTAATCCAGCTTTCAAGAAAATTATAGTCTGTCGGGAAATCTTAAAGCCTTCTCGTAATCAATTTGAAAATTGAACTAAATATAAATCTGAATTTTAAAGTGAACCATTTAAGAATTATTCGAGTCCATAAAGACTAATTTATTTGGATGGCAATTAAATTGAAGGCTTGACTGACCTTTCCTAAAAGAGTTTGACTCAACAAAACGTTCCGTTGCCGCCAAAAGCTAATAATGAAAAGAATGCACAATGTCGCCTACGCGTTAATTAATTTAAAAGAGACAAATAAACTGCTCAGACACCGAAATAAATGTCAAAATAGCGGTAACACCTTTAAATACATCACCACTTCTTACAGATTAGATGCATCTTCATCGTTTAAATAACATAGAAAGCATTCAGTCATTGCCGGAATTGTCCAAGGTTCCTCGCTTGCTATATACTTGGAAGCCTGAAAGTCAAACAGTCCAAGGTAAGCAACTATACGTTGATTTTTCAAACAACAGTATTTTGGTGAATTCTGCTCATCCGATTGAAAGTAACTCACTTAATTGGTTGCTGTACAGAAGTGTTAACAATGACTACATAGCTTGCAGCAAATCAGAAAATTTTGGACAAGTGTATCATTGGTGGCTCATGGCTTTGCCGCATTGAATAGAGTTAGGAAAAGATCTAATTCACAACGCTAAAAAAACTATCGGAAGTTTTAAGCATAGTCTTCGGTCCATGCATCTACCGAACTAATGGGACTCGTTTACCATTAGCGTATACGATGCTTCGTGGTGCAAGACACAACAAAAAAGACCAAACTTTTAATTACAACTTATGCTAAGATCAGTCTTATTTCTTTCGATATGCGTTAAACGCATTATAGGAAAATATGGTTGCAATATTCTCCAACAATATCTCACTATTTGGTGAATACAAGAAACAATCGAGTCGATTGTTTAACTGAATAAAAGATGAAGAAAAAAAACGAAAAAGAAAAATAATTTTGGTCGAGAGACTGCATTTAGTGGATAGCAAAACATCGGCTTTAGCAGGCACAAGTGAAAATTGAATTTTGATCATATTTGTTCTTATATACCTTCGACTTCCTTTAGTAAACTTATGCGAACAAAATCTGGTGGCAATGATATTCTTGAGCCCAACACAGTACTGAGAAGTCATAGATTAAATCTAAGAATGTGTTTGAAGCAAGTTTTAGACCAAATTTACTATTTTATTTATTTATGACCCTTTAATCTAACTTTTGAACGATAAATTAAAATCTCGACAATGTAGCGATGCCATACTTTATCGTTAAATAGCCAAAATTCCTCTAGCTGTGGGAAAAAATAGTTAAATGTCCTTAATATAATATAAACTCAACAAAAATATGCCTGTTACACATTTTCCGAGGAGGACATCTGATTTTAATAGCTTGCTTTAAAAAGTTGCATATTGAGTGAATCATGATGTCTCCAGCGACTCATTCTGCCAAAAAATAAAACATCCTATAAATTAAAACTTATCCTCTAAACAGGCTCTAGTAGGCGAATTCCCAATGAATAAAACTAGACCTTCAGCCCACAAGGTTCTAAACGATAAAATATTCACAGCTAAATTGACCAGCGTAAAGTGGAGCCGTCAAAATGTTTGATTTCATTCCTTTAGACGTCAACTGAACGCACGCAATAATTAAATTAGCATTTGCCAATTTGAACGCATTTCAGGATACAATTAATTAATCAATTAGGCTCGTTTCACCCCACGTCAGAGAAATCAGTTCAAAATCGCAACTATAATTCTACGGCTAGGCCATCCGTCCACACTCATCCGGCACAAAAACTAGGCTATTCGAAACGCTCTTGAAACAAGAGGAAATTGAAATCGCCAGCTTTGAGTAAAACACTTTGAAAACGGAACATAGGGGGAGAGGGTGGGGCATGCGGTGGTTTTGCCTCTTAACGTTATGTTGTTGTTTCCCGGTTTGTCTAACCGTTTTCTGACTTGCACTATGGAAGAGCATATTATTGTAAGTAAGCAATAAATCTGGACTTCCAGACAAAAACTTAAAGAGAGTGCCGACTTCACATAATTCAAGATACGCAACCAGAACAGCAGTTCCTTCTTCTAACAGTTATCATATGAATAAATCTATTGCTCATCGAGGAGCGTCATTTGGAACCTTCTTTCACCCCGTGCCAAAGACAGGGGAATCAAAGCCTTCACAAAGAAGGTTTGGCAGTCTACAAAAATCAGAGCAGTTGAACTTTTCAACAGAGTCGCCTTCTGTCATGCAACAAATAGACGTTGCCTTTTCCAAGCGTTCCAATCAGCGCCTGAAACAGTCACCGCGCTTTTTTTCGCGTTCTTCGCGCTGCGCCTCAACTAACGGAACGCCTGGAAAAGGCTTCAACTACTGGACCTAGATTTTGTTTATTTTTAATATATGCTGATTAGGGAGGAACAGGTGGGAAGGGAGTAGAATATGAACTAAATAGATCAGGGGAGGCTGGGAACGGTAAAAAGAAAATTTAGTAATTAACAATTAGACTACGAGCCCGAATTTTCTACGAGTAGATAGTCAACTAGGCGCAGCCGAGTTGACTATCGCTTGTAGAAAAAAAGGGCGAGCAGTCTAATTGTTTTAGTATAAATTTGCCGTAGTCTCATTGCATAAAAAGAAAAAAATGTCAAGTAACGCGTAGAAAAGAACTGTTTTATTACGTTACATCGTGCTCAAACGTGATGCGCGATGTGCGCTGATGCGTAACTGTTGACTATCAGCAGATAGAAAACGGTAATTTAGCCAATCAAATTCACGGATTCACAACAGACCACGGTAAATTTATACTAATTGTAGATAGAAAGTTGAATTGTATGATCTTTTAGAAAATATTTTTTTAATTAATATGTAACAACGATAGTTACATCGGTATTTAATTTTTTCATATATTTTAGTACACGACTCCATTAGCTTATAGCTTTAATTTTTACCGTGGGTAAATAAAGTCTTCCTTTGATTTGATTTGAAGAACGTATTTATATGGCCAAGGCGCATGCGTATGGTACCCGCGTGTGTATGGCACTCGCGCTTGCTTGCGTGTGTGTGCAAGACATGGCCCTAGAACATGAAAAAATGAAGTGTAAAGAGAATAATGGTGCATGTATATTACCCCTGCCATCGTATGTTGCTCCTATTTTTTCGCCGTATATTACCGTCTGTACTCGTATGTTGCTTGTATTTGGTCGGATTTACTCGTATGTTACTCGTATGTTACTCGTATGTACTCGTATGTACTCGTATGTACTCGTATGTTGCTCGTATGTACTCGTATGTTACTCATATATTACTCGTATGTACTCGTATGTACTCGTGTGTTGCTCGTATGTACTCGTATGTTACTCGTATATTACTCGTATATTACTCGTATGTACTCGTATGTTACTCGTATGTTACTCGTATGTACTCGTGTAGTGTTTTCAGTCACGATCTAAACAATCTGCGCTATATGTTGAAAACTGATGATTACATTTAAGCAATAACTTAAAGGAGGAATAAATTGACCAGTTGACCGAACTCAAGCAAGAATAACACTAAGATAAAGTAATTACTGGAATAGCCAGTGGATTAAGCATGATTCGTAGCTATAAGTCACTGTAGTAGTCACTGTATTGCCGTACCTTAGCAGTCAAACATCGTCAAACTATTTTTAATAGGGAAACAAATTTTGTCACAAACAAACAAAGAAGAGGAACGCTAGAAAACCCTAGCATTATTCGTCCCTTTTACTGATTCTATATTCTATAAATCAGCGTAACGAAAAGCCCTCATCAAAGCTTAGTGGTTCATCTGGACGCGTTACAGCGCTAGTCTGCAGTTTTCCTCGGATACGAAGCGACTAGAGGTTTTTCTATCCCCCTTCCCCCACGATGAGATTCTGGTCCATCGCAGGGTACTTCCCAGGGTGGAGACGGACACTAAGCAGCCTCGTCTTCAGATTCATCTCCACGACGATTTTCAAAATGGCAGCTCGTCATTTTGAAAAGTGTAGAGAAGATCCTGGGGACGAGTTAAAGGCACTAAGAAAATAAAGAGTCTTGCCCAGGACTCCAACCATGGCTCGATCCAAGGGTGCTCGATCCGAAGACCAAGCCGCTACTTATGGGTTAACCTAAGGTTAACTTGACGTAATCCACCTAACACCAGCGTACCTAATGGTAAACAAGCGTACAGTGTCACAAAGCCACCAAAATAACATCATTTCCAGGCGAATTTGCCGAGACAACAATATTTTCTTTTCTGATGCCTTTAGAATCTCCAATGAATGTTTCGCGTAAAATTTCGTCAAACTCATTGGGGTCGTAATTACAAAACGCAGAATTTCATTAATCATGCTCGAAATTTGTGGATTTTGTTTATATTGACCGCGTTTCGAGTCCGGCGCGATATCATTTCATGTCAGCCTATATGTTCGTAATTGATCTAGAAATGGTACGGTGTTTCGCTCGGTATTTATGTTTTCCGGTCTTTGTGTTTTGCCAATCAATTGCATTTTCTAAATTAAACACATTTCGGTAGCTAGCAAAATCTTTCTATCTTTCTACGTAGATTTATACACTGTACATTCATGAAAAAGAAAAGATGAAATTGTATGTAACAACATTTAGGTGTGTGTCAAATGGGAATATAATGGAAAATAGAATTCGATTGCAGAGTTCAAATGACGAACACCGTAATTGTTTGTGTTAATTTAAATTTTGCGTAGATACAGAAACAATGCGCCTGTTTCCTGAATGCTGGAAGCTACAAATATTTTGGCAGATGCCAATGTTTGGGAATTTCATTTTTGA
>CM042758.1:4221526-4229026 GCA_022496165.2 Catalaphyllia jardinei | reverse complement strand
AAGAAATTTGTATCTTATTAGTGGTCCAACAAAATGATATTTATTCAGTCAAGTAAAATAGTCTACAAAAACTTGCAACATTAATCAAAACGATTAGTCCACTACACAACAATAACAACAACAATAATAACAACAACAACAACAGTAACAGCAACAACAACAGCAACTACGAAACCAACAGCAACAGAATCAAAGGAGTAAATATTCTTGGCAAATAGCGCTACGATCACAAAACGTAATTGAATCAATCCACTCTCAGATTCGCCTGACCCAAGCGTCTAACGAACAAACAACTAAACTCATGGACTCCCAATGTCGCAAGAGTAGGGAAAGTTCATTTAATATGACAAGGGGGAGGGGGAGATGAATATATTGCCGGGGTGGCTCCGAAAATTTTTAGACATTCGAAAGGGGGGCTCTGAAAAAATTGATGGGCTAGGAGGGGGGGGGGGGGAAGGGCTCCGGAAATTTGTATACCACAAAACCAACTCATGACATCATTACAGATCGGGTTGTTTAAGGCCCAATTAAGCTAACCCAGGGTTGGGGAGAATTTTGATTTCAGTTTTGTAACTTTTTGGTTAGGTGTTCTGTTTATATTGTTTGCCCTTCAGTTTTGAGCTGAAGTAATCTCAAACTAGACCAGACGTTAGAAGCAAAAAAACATTTTTAAACAAGAAAAAAATAATGCTTCATTTAACGTTTAATCCTGGGTTAACGTTAATCGCCTTTTGAACAACCCGGCCCTGTGCAACTCAAGTGTATCACGTGGTTTACAGGCTGTATAACAAATGTAGTCCCAGTAATTATTACACTCTTGTCCTTCCCAAAACTGCTTTAGTAAATTTCAAATATTAGAAATGCTCAAACTTTTTATAATTAATAAAACCACATTGATTCAAGAAAATTTCAAAATCTGCTAATGGGAACTATAACGGTAAATATAATTAATACAGTCTAGCGATCTTTTTTCAGGGGAGCAAAGGAATTGATGAAGGAAGAGTGGGCGTCTGAAATGTTTCTTCGACTACCAAGGGGAGGGGTATCAAATGGTTCCATTCAATTTGAAAGTGCTCGCAAAATTTGGCCTTTGTTCGAATTGCTCGCAAAAATTGAACGAGTGCTCGCTTGCTCGTGCTCGCAAAATTTTTGCAAGTGCTCGCAAGCTCGGATTTTTGTTAGCGTAAGCATAATTTGCATCTTGAATACAAAGACTGACACTGGAAACAATGTTTCACGTATGGGAAACTGGGAAACATGCGCCATGATTGTTTCTGGAAAACTGCTTCCTCGTTTTGTTGACTTTTTTTTTAAACTGGCCGGCCTGTAGCTGAGGCTCAGTCCCGGGTAGCAGGGTAAACCTACCTGAAACATTTCGCTTGTAAAGGCAGGCTATCTTTACCCTTCTTAAGAGAGAACCTCCTTACTTGTAAACAGGGCCTCGGAAAGCTTCAGATCCTGCTTAGCGTCCACCCGATGACTCTCGTAAAGCTAAGTGAGGAAATTTTGCAGCAAACGACATATTAAACAAGGCATAATTGGCTGTGAGCTACTGGGAATGGTTGAACCGTGATAAGGCCTTATTGCGTTGCCTAGGTTTGCGCCTGTTGTCCTGTTTTCAAGATTACTTGGCGCAAAACAACGTTTTAATAAAGAGAGATTCCAGCTGGCGGAAACTTTACGAAGTGCTTGCTGCTCGCCATTTGTAATTTCTAAAGTGCTCGCTGCTCGCAAAAATAAACGCACTACTTGCATGCTTACAAATGCTCGCAAAGACCATTCGATACCCCTTGGGGGGCTCCTAAAAAATTAAACCGCTAGCGAGGGGCGCTGCTAAAATTTCAAGCTTCGAGTTTCAATATCTTAATCCCCCCACCCCCCCCCACCCTTGTCATATTAAATGAACTTAACCCTAGTTCCATTGCATACGGAAATCTGTTAGATTTATTGGTGGTAACCAACACATTTCTGCCATGTTTTCTATTCATCTTCTTTGTAAAGGCACGTTCTCGGCAATTGGAGTCAATATAACCTGCGACAATTACTTGGAATTGTATGTGGACGGCAGGTTTTTTGGGCAGCGGTGCAACTAATGTTAAGAGCAGAGGTTACGTTGTGTACCAGATAATGCCAGGAAGTCACGTGATAGCTCTGAGTTGCAAAGGTTCCGCCTCAGCATGGAAAGGAGGTATTCTGGCATCGTTTGAAAACGGACTAGTCACCGACACCTCTTGGAAGTGCATCACGACAACTAGATATGGATGGAATATGAGAACTTATCGAGACGATGATTGGCCAATGGCCAGCTCTTATGGAGCCAACAATAAGTTAACATTCCCTTGGGGGGAAATATCAAGCATCGATGAAAAAGCTGTTTGGATTTGGTCTTCAGACAATGTAAAGGACACGGAGGTCTACTGCCGGCACAGTCTTGTTGCTCCATGCACTGAAGGTACGTTGTTAGTCTTTCAGTGAGTACCTAGTATAAACTAAGATCAAGTGTCCCCCAGACCTTAGTTAAGTCTGTGAACGGGCCAAAGTACAGAAACTTCTACCTAGCTTCAAAGTTTTGCACAAGAGCAAGGCAAAAACAAAACGAAACGAGACGAGACGAAGCAACATAATTTTTGCGCTGAACAGTGAAATGTACTTTATAGCGCAGCTGCAAAACCCGACAATAAAATTTCAGAAGGGTGGTTTTCGAGCCAAATAATTCCTTTCAGATCTACTCTATGCTATGGCATTAATATAATTTTACCCTTGATTCCCAACAGTAAAGACAAACTTCTTCGAGGCCCCAGAATTTGGACGAGATATGGCCATAGCAGGATTTTTACTCCTTCGGACAAAAGTTACCAGCGCAGTGGAGTGCGGGCTTAAATGTGGTCGGCGCAGCGCATGCGCATCATTTGCAGTGGAGTACTCAGATAGTCCTGGATTTAAACTATGTGAACTTCATACAGTAAAAGCTACAAGTCATCCTGAAAGTATTGTAAGAAAGAAAGGTTTTCAGTATTACGACGAAGCTAGAGTCGTCTATTAGCTTTTGCCGGATAGAAAAAACCTGCTAAAAGAAAGGTCATTTGTAAAACTGACACCCCAAATTACGGAGCAAGGAAAAAATAAAACAAAAAATGATCCAGCCGAGGTACAGAGTATCAAGGTATACATATGTTCAAAGACGAGGAAGATTCAATAATTCCTCCTTACAACTGAATAAACTTTCCTCCGACGCAGAGGGAAACAACACAAGAATAATGACTGAATGTAGCTCATTTCGGTCTATAAAAAAGTATATTAATAAATAAATAATATAAAATAAAACAAGATCTGCTAGCGCGTAATCATCAGTAACAAAACTTCAGGAACCGAAATAGAAAGAAAGCGAGCCTTGCTGAAAAGGGATTACCTCCACCAAACAAGTTCGAAGGTTAAAGCCATTTTTGAACATGTTTTAGGAAAGTAAAGAAGGAAATAAACAAGGAATACTCAGTCACAAACATGGCACGCGTATTTTGTTTTTGGACACCTTTGCTTCTCGTGGCCCCATTTGGTGGAAAACCTGTTTGACATGTTTTTTGGCAGAATGACAAGAAAAAGTGACTGGACAACCAAGATCCTCAGAGCTAAGAAAAAGAAAAGGTACATGTGTCATTTAGTATGCTTTCACTAAAAAAAGCTTATCTGTCCAAAAAACACAGAATAATTAAGTTAAGCATATGCATTAAAGCTTACAAATTTGGCCCCAGTGCCCAAACGATTTGTGTTGAGCTTTGTAGTTATTCCCCAGAGCCTCGTACTGAGGTCTATTGCTTTAGGCTTAAATTTATTATATAGAAATTGGTCAATAGACCATTTTACAGTTGTCGTCTTAGTGACCTGGCCTTTGAATGGCAACGAGGCTGCAGGTGACCTTGTTTTGATACAGGCCTCACTGCCTTTGTTGTGTAAATCAAGTTGTTGTTATGCCAACTACCTGGCATTTTACATGAGAAAAGCAAAGAGGCCTGTATCAAACCAAAGTCACCTCCAGCCTCGCTTGCACTCATAGCCAGGTGACTAAGCACAACTGTAAAATGGCCTATTAGCCTGTCAGTACACTGACAGAGTTTTTCGTCTCGGTTAGCAGTGATTATTTCATTAGCTAACAAGTTTGATTGATTTACCCCCAATTGTGTGCGTTATCGATAGGCCCATTTCGATATATATGAGTGTGAGGTCAAGATGGCTGGATATTGGGCAAGTTCTTTTTTTGCGTGTTTACGGACCGAGACGAAGTCGAGGTCAATAAACTCGCAAAAAAAGAACGAGGCCAATATCCAGCCATCTTGACCGAACAAACTTGGTCAATAAAGGATTTATTGTGTGGCTTTCAAGGAAATGTTTTTTGCGGGATACAGCGGGTAGTCCCGAGCGGCAAGATGGCTCTATCTTGCCCGCTCGGGCAGCCAATCACAGCGCGCGATTTGGGTCATCTTGCAGCTCACGGAGCTAGCCATATAATAAATCAAAATTACAACCTCTGAACCCTTGGTTCCGTGGAAAACCATTCAGGGAGACGTTCTTTTGTTAACCAACCATGTAAAAACCGTGACCAATACTTTTAATTAAAAATAAAACATTTTTTTTTCGGAATTTTACGCCACACTACGAACAAACAAGTCATTTCAATTCCCATTTATTGGATTATTTTTAGAGCTGAACTATTAGCCATTTATCACGACATAACCAGTGTTATCTTCTCTATTAAGCACACACGTCGTTATCGCGCAATCTACAAACCTCTTCTTTTGTTAATTACAACGCTTCCGCTTTAGTGAAGCCACCTTCATTTGCCAAAAACATTCTTGTCGGTGAATTCCCATAGGTGCTTTCATTTTTGATTTTTCAGACAAGTATGTCAAAAAATTATAAAGAATGTTGAATGACGAACTTGAAAAAATAAGATTCAAATTATTACTATACGCTAATAAAAACATAGCACATTTAAAACTGAGTGGCTATTTTGTAAATGAAGTTTTCCAACCGACGAGCTTCATTTCAAAACGCAAGCGAAAATACCTCATCGACTTTGTCTTAAATACCTTAATAACTGTACTCTCGCTTGTTTTTTTTTTTGGTCCGTGCTCACGATTACGCTTAGACTAGCAGTTTCAAGTGTAAACTTGGTTTTAAGCTGCCTTGGATCTCAGATTGATGCCTGTTTAGTTTTTTGTTAGTGTTTGTGCTTACACTAACGCTTAAGTTATTAGTGGAAACTTGGCTTTAAGCTACCTTGGGATTCTGGCTGGTTCTAATCCAGACGTAACACAATTTGTACCTGAGTCTTCGTCTATAGGGTTAAAATGCCTATCTACGTTGCCAATCAGCTATTAAGCTATTCTGGCTTAAAATATATTTAATATCTAGAAAAACCTAAACTGGAAGTTCCCAGTATGCCACCAGAAACCAGAATTTCATATCACGTGTTTAAGATACCCAGAAAAAAAATCAACTACAGTAATCGTACAGTCTAATACACTGTAATTCTATTCTGAATCGCTTCCCTGCAAACATGACAAATTTGCAGTCTTTCAGAACATTCCGCACACGCGCCATGGCCGCATAAAAATACCACAGTTTTGTCTCTCTCCATGCATATCTGACACTGCTTGTCTTCTTCCATTACTCGCAAACGTTCTTCTAGTGAATGCACTCGTTCGTTGTAGTCTGTCGCGTCCATCAAGGTTGGACTGGCTTTGATTAGGGCTCCCTCTGCAAAGTAGTGAAGGTAAAACTTTGAATCAATAGCTTTATCATGTGCTACTGTTTATTGTTCTGTACAAGATGGTTCTAACTCTTAAAGGACCCTAGTCAGCCTCCGCCATTTTCGATCCCATCGAAATTATTAATATACCATTGTGAAGGGAATTCTTACTGTTTTACTGTAAGCTGTGTTCCTGAAGGTATGTTTAATTATCTTGAGTAGTTTCACAGTGACTTTTCTTTGTTTCGACAGGCTCCGAATAAAACATACTAGCCAAATTCTCGCATCTAAACAAAAACAAAGGTGTGGCTGACTAGGGCCCTTTAAGTCAGTAGGCCAACATCAAGATGTTAACACAACGGACTCCTTTACCGTCGAACCCGACTCTTAGTTATAAAAGATGGATTTATTTTACATCAAACTAAGGTAAGGAGTATCAAGAAGTCATTCTGTGCGAGATAAATCGACTGTTTTGAATGTTTACATCTTTCGAATACTATACGCGTTAACGGGAAAGTCACCATTGAGAGCTGATCGACTACACGCAAATCGTTTACTTATCCCGTAAATATGGAAACATGCAATGTTCACAACCTTTTTCAGTCATGTGGGGCCAGTAATTATCATTTATTTGTCTTTTCTGCCGCAAATAACCCGAAAAATTAACTATTTCGTAGTTCAACGGTCTTTCGGGGACCTATGATGTCGCCTATGCACGTAACACTGAGCGAGTGTAATAAAATGGAGAAAACAGCATGTAAATAGAACTGTCTAAAGAACCGAACACAACAATGTCTAAAAGGAGTATTCAACCAACCACATGCATAACCAAAACGAGGCATTTGGGTCATGTGACCCAGAACACTCCGCCATGGCCAGCCCCAAACTCCGACGAGAAAGGAGGAGGATTGGGCGTGGTGCTACCAACCTCACTCCGAAAAGAAATTCTTGCTTCAGAAATCAAAACACGAGAAGACTCGCTTGGATGTCACTGAATTTAAACAAAAGATGAGCCGAGAGCGGGCGACTAAGTTCTAAAGTTCTATGTCCACTTACCGGCTTCAATTTTCTGTTGAATTTCTGTATTACATGAAAGGCATCGCTTCGCTTTGAGAGAGCAACCTGTAAGACAAATTAGCACGGAGGGAAATGTAATGAGAAACGAAATTCTACACCACTAGCTAAGTGTGTTCCTTGAAAACACTCCGGTTTTAATCGATTAAAAAACCCGGAAAATGGTAACATGCTTGAATAGAACATGAAATCACAATGGAACGAAGAAAAATAGCAGGCGCAAAAAATATTTAGTGTTATGAACATACAAACATAATTCAAAATGAAACCAGTTATTTATGTCTATTTAAATTTCACGGATTCAATAAACGAGATATGCGTTTGTCTTTAAAAAAATAAGTTATCCGATTATTTCGGCAACTAAGAGAACTAAACACGCTGTAAAAAGTTTGGCGAAAGTTTCAAGATCCACGTGATTGTGTCATGAGCCAATGAGAGCTCAACATTTATGAGAGCTTTTGAAACACACGTATTTGCAAACTGCAGAGAAATACAGAAAAGGGGAACAAGAGGACAGAATCACTGACAGACAGACAGACAGACAAACAGATAGAAAGACGGACAGATAGATAAATATAGATAGATAGATAGATAGATAGATAGATAGATAGATAGATAGATAGATAGATAGATAGATAGATAGATAGATAGATAGATAGATAGATAGATAGATAGATAGA
>CM042758.1:4202649-4217649 GCA_022496165.2 Catalaphyllia jardinei | reverse complement strand
TTTGGGAGACGCCCCAGTTCCCTGTTGACTTTCGGAACGGCCAATGGCCAATCAGGGCATGTGAGCGTACCATCTCTACACGATAAACTGTGCAGGTTCTAGGAAATCTTGCGAGCTTAAACGCAAGTTGTGTTCTCAAGTAAAGTTGACAAACAGCTGCAGTATACTCGCTTCAATCAAAGATTGAATCACTTAAAGAGGGATGTTATACCTCCAAATTTCATAAACTTGTTGTCCAATTTGTATCATATTTGTTTGTTACGCGCATTTGATCATAATCACATGGAATTTGCGCGATATAAATGTAAATTTATATTTTTATATTTCGAAACAAAACTGACAGTACTTTAAGGACGGTGCCTACTTTTGTTAGTGCGCACAGATTCTGCGCATCATGCAAGCCATGGTTTAAGCACGCGCGCGCTGGAGTTGACAATGACGCAATCAACTACGCCACCAAGTACACGACTAAAATAAATGCAAAATGTTCCTACTGTAACAAAATCAATTTTAATGAACCTGTACTTAGATAAGGAACACCAGAATAGCAACATATCGCTAACCAATAAATGTTAACGTCTTCCAGCTAAAAACCTAGCTGTTATCTTTCGAATATTACAATGAAATCCAACTGTAAACATGTACCTGCAGATGGCGTAGTGCGCGCGCAAAAACGCAAATGTTTTACTTACTAGGGAGGTGACAGGAAAAAATGTAACGGGCACCGTAAAAGTTTTCAAAAAAGATCAATAACTTTAAAAAACGCGTGGTTACCCCTACATTTTATGTTGCAAAATGGAAGTGGCAAGCCTATTCAACATGTGATTAGTTTCTGGTTGTGAGCAAAAGGTATTTAGACTGTATTTTAGCTGAACCAGCGGAAGGCTGTCAGAGAAGCTAGAAGCGCTTTTGCAACTATTTTGTTATTAAAAACGTAACAAAAATGATTTTAATGTTACCATTTGCCATGTAGTTTAAAGATCTTTTAAATTGTGTTTGCCTTTCTGTACGCAAAGGCGAGTTCTAAGGAAATCTGTGAGGAAATGACCTTTCCGTCTTTTCTCAGAAAAATGCTGATGTCAGCATTTTTGTTGAGATTCAAGGCTAATTATCTCGAAAAAATGCGTGGCTACCCCTATTTCTCCTTGTGGATTCCAACAGCCCTTAAAAAGATCTACTTTTTCTGCGTGGTCCTAACCTGGTGCAAAAACCTTTGTATTTAGTAGGCACCGTCCTTAAATTGATTAGCTACATACCGATAGGAGAAGAGATTTCGCTATTTCTGTGTTGTTGTTGAATGCTGCCAGGTGAAGAGGTGTGAAGCCATCTTCCTTTGCGATCTCAATAAGACCAGGAAATCTGTCAGCAATCTTTTGTACGGCACTGAAATGGCAAACAAAAGTTAAACAAATTTAAACTATCAAATCATGACCAAACTCAAATCTCTACAGAGGAAAAAGATTGATCAATTCAGACTTTTTAGATAAGCCTTTTTTCAACAACCAAATTAGCGCAAATTGGCAAACATTTTTTAAGTTATCGATTCTAGATGAAGGCAAAAGGATGCACCATGTGGTTTACTTAAAGCCCGTTGTGGTTTACTCTGTGACTCAGATTGAACGATATAAGTTTCAAGTATACACTATCGGAGTAAAAAAACACAGCACAAAGATTCTTCTCTGGCATCATATCCGGCCCCAACGATTAGAAGTGTAACTGCCCATCCCTAAGGTGTCTGACAGACACTTACTGCTTGTTCCCTTTCATGCAAGCCTGATGGAGTGGGTTAAATCCTCTGCCGTTGCAGACAGTCACATCAAGGCGCTGAGAAAGGACAATGAGGTCCACGATGCTGTTCTTGTCTTTTGAGATTGCGTCATGCAAAGGGGTGTCTCCGACGAGATCCTTGAAAAAATAAAGAAACGGTGTTGCGTATAAGTTGCGTATGAAATAACTTAAAATCAAACAGAAAGGAAATTATCTTGCCATGACCAAGGCTTTGGGGCTGAAACCAGACAGTTCAAACACAAAACTACAAATTAATTTCTCTTGTTAAATGAGCAGATATTACATATGGATGTGTAAGCTGAGAGATGAAATTTCCAATTTTCCACAACTTTTGATCTTCTTGGAAAAAACTTATGAAACCGAAACAAATGAGCTCAACCTTCAGCCTGAAGAATAGAAACCGCAAATAAAGCTGCGTTTCTAAAATTTATCCGGACCCTGTCCTACCATCTAGTACCTGGCAATTAACATCGCAATGACGTGATGCCAATAACGCCTTGACACCAGCGTCATTCCCTTGATTGACAGCCAAGTGTAGCGGTGTACTTTTGTTCTTGTTGTCGCTGACATTGACATTAGTGCCCGTGTTCAACATAACAGTAACGGTCTCTCCACTTTTGTCACTAAACACCAAATGGAGTTCAAGTTAACAACTGAAGTTTACAATGGTTTGTTATCGTTACCAGTTAGTTAATATCTCGCAGACCTTTTCCCGTGTTAAAAAAAATTTCAAAACAAAAATAAATAAACCACATAATATATTAAAAAAATGTAATAAAACCGAAGTGTTACAATCATAGCGTCTAATACGGCCACCATACAAGGCTATACCCTCGACTTTAAATATAACATTAAATCCTTGAATTTTAATGCTGATCGCACCCGTTTTTCCCATCTGGACCCCGTGTAAGAACTGCTCCCAAATATCTAGCTTTGGTAACTTTGCAACCTTTATGTTGCATCTTCTGGGGCCGTACTCAAGACAGTTTTATATATTTAGCGGCAGGTATGCCTCAAAATCATGGAAAAAACAAACGAGGGCTCGTAAAAGAGGAAACACAAATTCGCCTTTAATCGATACTTGAGGTGCTTGATGCATGAATGACGGATGTATACTAAAGTTGCATTCTTACCCGTAAGCTGCATGATGTAATGCTGAATAATCCTGCTCATCCTATAATGTAAAAGAAGAGAAAAAAAAAATGTAATGTTAATCTTATTCAGAATGATCATGCACTTAGCTACACAAGCACTAAGCTTAGATGGTTTAAAGGCAAGCCAGTGAAACAAAAGAAACAAAATTCAAATAAACGTAGCATAGTTAAAAATCCCATCTGGCAGGAGGAAAACCGGTTGATTATTTACAAAGCTTGACCGAGGATTTGAACTCGGGACTACCGAGAATTGGCAAGGTTGAAGCCTTGAACCCGGGATCTCTGGATTACAACACTGGTCAGCGCCCTAAACGACTCGGTCACGCTGCCTTCTATAAATGTGGCAATAAGAAACAATTATCAATTAACACACGCACATTAGAGCAAAATAAGTATTTTGTGAAGTGAAAATAAGGTAAAAAGGTCTTCATGTTGAGGGTAAGTGTCCCACACCTAACGGTAAGCGTCTTAAAGTATTAAAAACTAAAAAAATTATTAACACTTAACTTCTTTTTACTCTAACCTTAATGTCTTTGTTGGCATCCTTGCTTATCAGGTACTTGACAATTTCGGTGCGACCTTGGTGACAGGCTACATGAAGTGCTGTCTTCCCTGCTCGTTTATGATTAATCTACACAGAAAAGAGAAAACATCTCAAAACGTCAAAATTTGCAAAGAAATGTATGGCCATCCGGACGCTGTCCGAACACAGCGTCCGGATGGCCAAACATTTCTTTGTAAATTTTAACATTTTCAAATGGCTGTTTCTTGCTTACTATCGGGCCTATTTACACCAAACTAGAGATTTTGTAACGCTTGGTCTGCACTTTACGACTACATGGATCAATTGTTGCTAATCCCATAATATACAGACCCGTACCTGGTCCTTCACGGTTTGAAATAAGGCCATGTATCTCTGTTCAGGCCATGTATCTCTCTCTTCACTGGTCACTTAATATGCAGGCATATGTCAGAGCCTCCATCGTTTGTTCCTTTTTTGAAACCAATATACTCAGCTCCACTTTTACGATTTCAGCCACTGGTAAGAAAAACCTTCCTTTTTTTCTAATTCTCAATTATCATATATCATATGCATATTTTTTGCAAGAACTTTCGGTGCGAACAAACCGATAGCGCTGTGAACAATGTTTACCCTTGCATGTATTACGATTTACTCACTTGTTGCATGAGGACCTTCTTCCAAACGTTTTTCACGATTTTTTTTTAGCTTACATACTCATAATACTAGATACGCCGCTAGCCAAAACCTATACAAATCACGAGTCAGAACAAACACCAGAAAACAAACTATATCTTATATGGCTTCCGTCTTTAGGCACAATAATAATCCCTTCTTATTTGAAAAATGTTAATGTGTACCTGAATTTTCTGAACAAATGAAGTTATATCTCTTCTCCGAACAACTCAAAAATTGCATCAAGGAACTGACATTTTGAAAGTTCAGTTACTTCGAATATCCACTGCTCATATAGTTCGGTCTGTTTTCCTGTGTTTGTACTTTATTTGCTTTTATCCCTTGGTCTTATTTTGCTTTGAACGTAAAAAAATAGGGCAATAACTCGAAAACCGCCAGGTTCATTATACCCCTGGCTCCACTTTAAACACATCTATTCCTTAGTTATTGCAGTTTTGTGATTCTATTGTGTTTTGAGCTTAATGATTAATTCCCACGTGATTTGAAGCGTATGAAGAATGCCACCTTGTCAGGATTCGCCTCCAGGATCTCGCGGACGTCCTGCAGGTTACCATTTGATGACGCGTTCACTAATCTGTCCCCGGGATCACCTCCACCGTCTCGCAAGGCAGCTCCCAGCAGCAACATTCTAAGAAGGCCTAACTGGTCACCTGCAGATACAAATCACAGATAGCAACTTTGACTTCGGTTCTTGTCCAAGAATTGGTTTCTGTAACGTTGTTTAAGGACCATAATAAATTAATTCAGGGCTCGAAATTAACGCTCTCAAAGTCGCAAATTGCGACTTATTTTGATAAGCTGCGAGTGAGAAAAATATCCACTACCAAATGTTTGCGAGTTAGAATCATCCATGTCTCCCAAACATTTGGAAAGAATTTGCTGGTGGTCTCACCAGATTGCAGGTGGAAAAAATCTTACTGGCAAAACTTTGCAAGCGGACTGAAAAGTTAACTTCGAGCCCTGAATAAAGCGAAGCCCAACTGAGCGGCTCCTAACTCTGGGTGCTAATACCCCGGTTTCTGTAGCATCAAGCGACCTAGGAGTATTTTTACTCCTCCCCAAATGGGATGCTAGTCCATCGCAGGGTTACGCCTAGCATTAAATTCGCCGGCACCCACTTGTACACTTGGGTGGAGAGTGGCACTGTGAGAGGAAAATGTCTTGCCCAAGAACACAACACAATCGCCCGGAACCCAGAACCGCTCGATATCCGAAGTCCAGTGCATAACCATGAGGCCGCCCCCCAACCAAATCAAAATTTGCATCATGAATTTTGATCGGAGCATTAGAATGAAACAAAATGCGCCCGTGGAAAATAAACACTAAAACACTGATCGTGACCAGAAACCGAGAACGAACAAAGATTGTTGTGTGCAACAATGAGACAGATCACAAGCAGACTAAACTTTCCGAGGTGTATAACCAGCTGTGATTCTGGCCCATTATTAAATACAGTTTTTGATGAGGGAATGAAGAAATATTTTGCAGGAATACACGATTTTTCTTATTTTTATTTTGCCAATCTGTATATTAAATGACATGCATAAAATGAAGGTAACAAAAATGTAAATTAACCAAAATTACTTAAGGGCATGTTTTGTTTAAGATTCAGAATGGTTTTCTTATTGCATGACACATAACTCGATTTGTAATAATCAGCATTTCTTCTTTATATCTGTTCCAAGATAACTTCTACATCATCAAAGTCGTCAAGTGATACAAAGTATACCACATCTCATCTCAAGAACGTTTTCAGTCTCAGCTACAAGATTAGACGTTCTTACAAAAAGAACAGAGTGTATAGAAAAGCACTTGATGCTTGCAGCAGTCGCAACAGTTTCTTACTTGGGGACGTCGGTGAGGTGTCGCCTCGCACTGTGGCCTCGCCACCAGACATGTCCTCTAGCGCTGCTGGGTTAAAAAGCCAAAGGTCCGTACCCACCATGACAACAACATCACCATCGTCGTCCACTTCCAGGATTTTTCCCTCTTTTCCTAATGCCTGAGAAAAAAAGGTTGCATGTCTCTTGAAATTCAAGCGTCGTGGTTAATGTATACTAGGAGTAGCCACTCTTTCGCTTTATAGTCCGTCGAGCGTGATTGTAAATAAGCCACGAGGAAAACAAAAGGCTGCGCGCGATCTTTTTCCTCGCTGTTTTCTTTTGCGTCAAGCACGACGGACGTAAGCGAAAGAAGCACCACTACTAGTCTAAGGTTAATTTCACAACGCAGCGATAAAAACGAGAGAGATTGCAATATGCTATACGCAACCTGTTCTTTGTCTGTTTCCAACTGTTTCTAGAGGAAAAGTTCACAAAGTCCTCTTTTTCCGCATGAAAGGTTTAGCAAGTCAAAAAGTAAACTCAAATTGAACTTATAACAAGGACAGGAAATCAAGGGCTTTTGAAAGTTAAAACAGAGACGAACATTTTTTTCTAACTTCACCTTGACAGACCGCAACTGAGGGAAACATTCATGACACCATCTACGTGATGATTGTCAAACAGAATACTCGAAGGGTAACATGGAGGGTCGGGGGGAAACAAATCCCACTGTTTCCGATAGGGACAGTCATTAAGTATTTTGCTATACTTCCCCTCCAAAAAAAAAATTAAAAAAAAATAGAAAAAAACTCATGAGGTTAAAAAACAAATTTCCCGCGGTTTAAAGGTGTACAACCTGATCACGTGCGAGTCGAAAGTTCAAGTTATTGTTTCCCTAGCTCGGGAGTTAGTGAGTTTTGAAGCACGGCACGTGACACGTTTTCCTCCAGTCAGAAAACGATTGAGTCGCATGTGAAGATATCATTTTGATAAGTTAAACATTTTTCCTTTAACTTAAATTTGCTGGTGTATGATCGGAACATCTTCGGATCTTCTTCGGTCGTCTTCGACAATCTTCGAAAAAATATTCGGAAGCGTTCGTCTGGCCTTCGGAACTACTTTGGAAAAATCTGCGGAAATCTGCGGAAAGTGGACGGAAACCATCGGAAAATCGTCAAAAACGTCGTCATTAGTATGTTAATATAATAAACAAAATAATACATGGTTGCTTGTAGACATGGAATTTCGCTTCTCGTGTTCACTGAATTGAGTTATCGAGTTGAACATTCGAAGAGAAATTCTATATCTACGCTTGCCTAATTGTATTATCCTCTTAAAAAAGTAATAACTAAAGATACTCGTGACTGGCTCCGTCTGTTTCAAAACGATGCTAGCTGAAAAAATGAAAGAAAAAAAAATCTTTTTTAACCTCTGGCATTTGATTCTATGCAATTCAAACTTGAACTCGTTATCATATGCAAGGTTTTGCAACAAACATGGAAACTCGTGATCACACTATTCATGTATGAATATATAAAAATCTCGAGCTGGGGAGGTGAATAAATATTTAACTATAAACTACAAAGTCCTAGTAAAAACGTCTTACCTCTGTCATTGATTCATTCCAGCCGCCATGTCCTTGCTGAAGGTTCTGAACGAGCTGCTTGTCGCTTAACACTCTCACTTTGTCTCTTGCCTGAAAACTTGGCAACTGGGAGAAAAGACGATAAATTAACTGCAGACTCGAACAGATATCCTCGAATTCAATAAAAATCCATCATAAAATCGTGACTGTGACATTGTTTGCCGGATATCTGATCTAGCTGGCATGGAATGTTTTGATTTTATTTTTCCACCTTCTCTTTCATTTTAGTTTCAATTGAAACAATATATCACACACTCAAGAGAACAGCGCTTAACCCCATTTCCAAACTCCTTGAAGCTTATCAAAAATACTCCGCTTTGCATAGTATTTTCAACTCTCTTTTTGGTATTTGGAAATATGGCCGAACACGGTCGTTCGTTTGGCAATCGATCGTTAGTTGCTACTTCCATCGTAAATTGAATAGAGGGGCGGGCTTCATTAAGACATATCAGCAAATGAGGGGAGGGGGGGGGGGGGGCCACCGGAGAGGTTGCATACCAGAGCCAGCGAGTCCTCAACGTATCTCTTTTAGAGACTGTACACCATCCACCCCAGCCTTCCCCTGCTACCCCTAGACAGTTGATTTGCATTGGGGTTTACGATTGTATACATGTGATCTAAATACTGTGCTGGGATTGGTTCGCACCCTCATGAATAATTAATGATTTTTACAATACTATTTATAACATAGATAGGACCCTGTACACGCTCTCATTGGTCGAAAACCCGAGTTTTATCACAGTATTGCCTGCGGTTCGTGTTTTCTATCAATAGGGAGCTTAAGCACGAGCGGTAACCGGAAGTGAGTTGTTTGTACTTTTAACTTGCCCTCACACAACCACATTCACATTGCTAAGTATCTTTTCTCCTTTAGAGATGAAAAAATCTGGGAGACAATACTTTCCTAGCACGCGAAATATTCTCTTCCGGTTGCCGTCCGCGTCTCGAAAACGCGCGTGCTTAAGCTCCCTAATAAAGCTACTTTTCCCTTGTGTTCTAAAATCCCATCGTGTCTTATCACAGTGTAATATATACACAGCTTAGGCTGCTTTATTTGTTAAAAATTGTACGCAGTGAAACTGGCAATTAAAAACTACATTAATTTGACAGATTACCTTGGTCACGGCATCAGGATGGAAAACCCACGATTTCAAGAGACCATAGCTTATGTGGACATCGCCATCGGAGTCTATTTTCCTGATCCTCCCGACTTTTCCTATACACTGTAAAAAGAAGCAAATTAATATAACATAGTACCATAGAAATTGAGATGGACCACAGACCAAAACAAAACAAAACAAAACAAAGTTAGTCTGCAAATGATCCCAAATCCCAAATAAATGAATGGAATACGTTACTCAATGAATAGAAAAATAGAACATCAGTGGCACACTGGGCTCCCACTGGCAGGGGGGGGGGGGGGTATACTTGACAAAGTTTAATGCAGGGAGGTCCAACCCCTTACCCTTTCATATACCAGGTACCCATTTCACATACCTACTTTAGGAAGCCTTGTTCTCAGTTTCATGCAGTGTTTAATGAATAAACTGATACTGCCATAAGGGGCGTCTATTCGAAATATTATAATTAATGACCCTTTTAAATACCAACTGACTGATTTCCCTACCCTTTTATAAACCTCAACTCTTTTATATACCTGAAGCCTGAAAAAGGTACCCCTGTTGAGCGGAGCCTCTCTGCATAGGCAATTATAGGGAGTACCCCCCCCCCCCCCTCGGGACTAGGCTATTGCTTAGGTAATGTAAGGTAAAATCTTTATTTAGACATGGCATTTCCTTCAGGACTTAAAATTATTGAAATCAATCTAACTACCTAACTAGCTTAGTTTTCTGCTTAGTTGTTCTTATACGCATTTTACATCATCTGTGATCAATTACTGAACAGACACACAACAACAAAGATTCTATATTTGATAAGTAAAATAAATAATTATTTTAAGATGGGAAATTTTACGCTTGGTTATGAAATTTTTAAGGTGAATTAATCAACATGGCACAAGAGTGGGACAAAGAAAAACTTCAAGTCCTCATCACTTTCTGGAAACCGGGAAGTTGCTTTATCTACTTAGCTAAGAGAACTCATTTAGAGCAAGGTCATTTATATGTGAGTAGTGATAAGTGAATAAAGATGGTGAATTTTAAGCTTGGTCAGTGTGATGTGAAAGCTGAATTGATCAACATGAGGCAAGCCTGGGTCAGAGTGAGTCTAAGTCCTGGACATAAATTAAACCCATGGCCTCCACTGGGCAGGCACTCTATCCACTGAGCTATGAGAAGTCATTGAGAGCAAGGTCACTTAACTGTTAGGTACTCATTGCATGCTTGCATCATGTTGATCGATTCACCTGTCACAAGGATTCCAGCTATTTGACTGTAAAGCACAAAACCGGTAAAATGAACTCCCCTTTCAAAAAACTAAAAAAATTCCTAGTCTCTTGGAATGTCGTCAAATTTGGGTTTAACTGTGACACAAAATCAAAATTATCAGCCAGGGAAATACCTTCGGTTTTGTCTTCCTCTAACCTAACAAGTATGGACTTCTGCAAAACTCCAAAGAAAATGGAACAAAAAAAACACATTTAAAAAAGAAAGAGGGTGGGGGAGGAAAGGAACATACAACTCTCTTACCTCTGCCATATCATCAATCCAGCCCCCATGCCCTTGTGCCATAGCCTTTAGTACTTCTGCATCAAGACACACAGACACACGGTCTCCGACCTGCAATCGATTGGCGCCTCCTTGGGCTGGCTGTCGCTTCTCTCCAACTTTTGCTAAACAATCACGATAATAAAATGGCCCATTCGCCGGAGTTACACATTTAAGATCCACCTTAAAAAAGCAGGAAAAGATAAGAATCTGATTATAGTGATGGTATGTAAAACAAAGTGTGCAAGGCAGCATACACTAATTACAATACAATAGGGAATGTTGTATACAACTGAAGATAACAATAAGGCAAAGGGACAAAGGGACATCATTGAGATGGGGGACACAAGGAAAGGGGGATGGAGGCACAGGGGAACAGGGGCACAGGGGGATGGGGGAATGGAGGGAGGGAGGGAGGGAGAGAGAGAGGGAAGGGGTGATGGAGAGATGGAAGAACTGAAAAAAGGAGATTTGTATTTTAATCAATTCTTAATTTATACTTCTAAGAGTCCAATAAGACCCCATCCCATTAATTACCATTAAAACACATGTATTTTAACACTGGAACATACCAAGCCCTGATATCCAGTTCTATATGTGTTACTTCTAAGCAAGTTCCAGATAACTTTGGCCCCAGACCGCTTCAATTCACTCCAAGTTGTTACCTCAGACAATGTACCAACCCGGCCATCACCGCCATCTTGGTCCCCCCATTTCCAGTCTCTTCCACGTGCCACTCTGGCTCCAGGAAAAAAGCCTTTGGATTGCAACTTAATGAAGTTGGAACGTTTCCCAACAGGAACCCTTCAGAAGAAGACGAAGAATTGAATGCCTAATAAGTACATGTAGATTCTCATTTTTTTTTGGTACAACATGGGAAAGTAATTCACTTTACACTGTAATTATATTTCATTCATTTTAAGACCTCATCAACAGGTAACTCACATACAGACATATATGCGCAAGTTTATTGAAGCTCTCTCATAGAAGACTTTAAGCCACAAAGTAAAAATTGTTATGAAGAAATTATGTTACAAGAGTATATGAATAGGAAGAATGTTATGTTTTGCTTCAGTGGAAAGCTATTGGTCAGGAGGCATTTTGTGCGAGTATCCACAAACCAAACTTCATCAAATCTACATAATACATAAACCCTTAAAACACAGACACCAAAGCACCATGATTGGCCTTCTCTAAAAAAGACATAATTTGCCTATTTAAGACAACAAGCTAAGAATACATGGTAGGTATTGAGCATTATAACAGAAAGGAAGGAAGGAACGAACAAACGGACAGACGGATGGACGGACAGACAGACGGACGATCAAACGAACAAAGGGGAGAGGAAGGAATAAGGGAATGAAGGAAAAAATGAAAAAAAGGAAGGAATGAAGGAGTGAAGGATGGATCGAATGACGGAATGAAGGAAGGAAGGAAGGAAGGAAGGAAGGAAGGAAGGAATGAAGGAAGGAAGGAAGGAATGAATGAAGGAAGGAAGGAACGAACGAATGAACGAACGAACGAACGAACAAAGGAAGGAAGGAAGGATGGAACGAAGGAACGAAGGAACGAAGGAACGAAGGAACGAAGGAAGGAGGGAAGGAGAGAAAAAAGAAAGGAAGGAAAAAAGGGAGGGAGGCAGGGAGGGATGGAGGGAGGTTAGAAAGAAGGAGGGGAGGGGTAGGAAAGATAGGAAGGGATGGGTGGTAGGGGAATGGAGGGGGAGGGAGTGGGGGAGTTAAGGTAGAGGATGAAAGAATAGAGCTGGAGGGGGAGAAAGCTGGAAGGATGATTGAAGAAACCAAGTGAGAGGGGAGGGGTATGGATCAGAGAGGGGAATAAATATAGACAAATGAACCCACCCATTTCCTCCAGGTTGGTCAAAACGTAGAAATGTGTGTCGTTTATCATGAACATCATTCATAAAACAAGCTGAGCACAAATCATAGTTGAAACAATCAGCACACTTCCATCGAGTTCCAATGAGAGGATTCTCCTTACAGCCATCACAAGTGACACTGTCATGCTTCACACCTGTCAAAATGCTATGCTATGAGTCACATTACTTTTACATTTTATATCAGGCCTGTTATGTATTAAGCTCATTACCCAGGTCATTTCCTTGTGCCACTATGAGATGAATGGCACATAAGATACACGTAAAGCTGTGCGCCATAACTTTTAGCGTGTAGCAACACTAAATGGCAAACAAGTTGCCAAATGCCAAGGCAACCCAGTTTTGGCACCAAATTTTAAGCACAAAGGCAAAAAATGTTGGGAATTTTTCATTGGTTAGAGACTGTTATTGCTCAGTCCTGGCATTTTGAATTCACTTTTGTGCATATTCAATACTGTCTCTGGTAAGAAAAGACACCTTACTAGACAACCTTTGATTTCATGTTAACAAACAGGCATTAACATGTGAATTGCTTCTGAGTCAAATGTAATTGTGATCTTCGTATCCATAAACAACCAAAGTTCCTAAAATCTGACAACTTCTGAACATGACCAAGACCTTCACATTGCTGAAGATTTCCAAAGTTGTTCCAATGAATTTCAAAAGTTGCCAAATGTAGCAGTGAGAAGCCAGCCATAGTTGCACTCCACCTTCTTTTGGTGTGTTATTGAAGACTTAAAAATGACATTTAGCAACGTTTACTGGACTATTTTTTTCGGAAATTGAGCTTATATATAACACTTATTGAATGAGGCTTTTGTAATATCCAGGATAATTAAGGTCAACCTGACGCTGAAGGCTGAGGCTGATAACCCTTACTGAGACCTTGATCATTCTGGATATCACAAAAAACCAAATCTAATAATTGTTTTATTATACACTGAATGAAAAATTGGAAGTCATGTTTTTGCTTCTTCACTGATGGGAAGCATCACAAAGAGTGTGAACTTGACATGATTACCCATGACCTTGAGCGTCCTTTACATGATTATTGTATTATCTGCAGTTATGACATCACAGGCGCTGATTTCAAAAATTCACTGTGTGCTTGAGAGTTCAATGTATAAAAATTCATTTTAATGGTTTCTGAACAAGAAATCCCTAATTGTGAGTAAAGTGTGTGATTAACATTGGAAATTTCCTGGAGGTACACAATGGACATTGAAGTGGGTGGCATACAGTGGCCTACTTATTACATAAAATGCTGGACTCTGGATTACATAAAATGCTGGATTACATAAAATGCTGGATCCAGGTTCTACCCTGCTAGCAGAAACACTTGAATCTTTCCTAGATAAGCCAGGAAGATCACAGCAGGTCTGCTCGCAGGGTATGCACGTTCAAACCCTGGCCAAAATCTTTCAGTTTTGTTCTAAGTTATGGACAAGATAATTTACTTCCACTGGGTGCCTCTCCCTGGGCTGACCTGTTAAAGCAAAATGTCCTGCCCTGAGGCTGAACAGCTTTCAAGTGCCTGCCAAATCCGGGGGGGGGGGGGGGGGGGGCCATCAAGGGGTTAAGAGATCGGAGCCATTCAATTAAGTATCTTTGTCTTTGTAAATTGAAAATATTCTAAAATTCGACTTTTCCTCATGATCAACTAAATCCACATTTAGTTCTTCGTTTAGATAAAAAAACAGATACAGTTATATTTCTAGTGAATTCAATGCTGAATATATAAAAGAGCAAGCATTAATTATTTTAATTCGTTCTGGAGTCCATACACTGTCAGTATTATACTTTCTCTCAGTCGCCGAAAGAATCTCGGCACGTAAGTGTTCAGCATCAGATAATTGATCTTAAATGAAACCACGCAGAAACAAAGTTAACATTTTCAAATTCGCTCGAGCATGAATTACGAATGCGGATGAAGTTAAAATCTTGGAAAAAGTACAAAAATAACAAAAACGCTCAATTTTTCGCAACAAACGTAGATGAATAATTTACTTGCCTGTTTGAGCGGTGTCAAAGACTCGAAGATCATACTTTCCAGAATATCCTGCCCGATAATTCGCCTGCTTTCCAGAATCCCAGTAAACCAAAACAGTTTCGTCGGGCACGCCATTATTCCCTCCAAGATGCACGACTGTTCCAACATTGCCTTCGCCTCCATCTTGGTCTCCCCACATCCAGTCTGGACCACGAACTACTCGCAAACCAATCTCCATTTTTCGTTTCCCAAGAACTTTAACCTAAGAATTAGATCCGAACATAAAACATTCAAGTGACAGCCATTTTGATCAAGACCGAAAACATTACTCGGTCAGGTTGCAGAGATTGCGTGACTACAAAATTATCTTCCGTGGAAATTTCCCCAAAAGTTTTTGTCGCTTTGAACTTTTTGATACAAGGTTCCTAAGTCTTCCTGTGTTGAAATGAACTGGCAAAGGAACTTTCCTGTTGAGAACAGCGATAAATAAAAGATAAAATAGCTTTGCAGACACGAAGTGGGTCTTTCGCGATGAGGAAATAAACCGGAAGTAACTTCCTTCAAACAAACATTCGAAAGTTTCTTGTTCAGCGGCTTGTAAGTACTTCTTGAAGACTGGCACAAGGTGTAGCGTAATTTGAATTAGCACATCTAAAAATAGTGTTGAAGGCGCTTTCTGATTGGCTAGTCAAACTCCAAATATCCTTTGCTATTTACCCCTGGGCTCTTAACCTCTGACGTCCCGGTTTGCAACCGTGACAAGTGAAGAAATCAGCCAAATTATTATTATTATTATTATTATATTATATTATTATTATATT
>CM042758.1:4187649-4197649 GCA_022496165.2 Catalaphyllia jardinei | reverse complement strand
TCATTTCAGCGATAAATGAGCTTTCGAAATCTTCGATTTACCCCTCGGGGCAAATGCTTTCTTGTTAAAGGGGCAAGTATGGCACTAAAAAAAGAAAAAAAAAACTGTTTAGATGAGCTGACTCCCGATACTGGAAAATTTAAATGTAGTTATGGTTAGCGCATCTTGCAATGTTAAGCCTAATTCGTTCAAGTTTGGTCATTTGCAATTGAATTTAAAGTTCTGTTAATTATTTAACACCCTACAAAGCGCTTCGAGGATTAGCTCCGACCTACATACAGAAAAAAAACTCCTTCAACTGTACCAGCCCATTCACAATCTGAGGCGTTCTTCCAAAAATCTCTTAGTTAATCCTCGTTTTAACTTGAACTCTTATGGTAACCGGGCTTTTCAGTCGCAGCTCCGGATCAGTGGAATTCTCTGCCACAGGATATCGGATCAAGTTGTACTGTAGACATTTTTAAACGCAAGCTTAAAACACTCCTTTTTACTCGAGCTTTTGACTTGTAATATTTTAGTTGAATTCTAGCCTGCAAACAGGCTCCCGGTTGAGTTTAGGGCGAGATAGCCGAGTGTAGCCTAGGGCGAGCGGGACGAGCCGAGAGCTTCGCTTGCGGAGTCACGACGCTCCGACTCCCAATCGCTTCGTCGCTTCGCTCGCAGAAATTTTTTCCCCAATGGGAGCCTGTTCGTAGGCTAGTTGAATTTATTCATTTTTATTTGTTTCCTTTGAATCTTGTAGAAAAGGCGCTATACAAATGTATTATTATTATCATTTGCAATTCGTGTTAATCTTCTACATCCCTGACCGTCCTTATTCCTTTATGATTTATCATCATGTCTTCGGTGATTTTCTAAACTAGTACTGTGATTACAATTTTCAGGTTTCCTTCAATTTAAAGATAATTTTGTAAGGGGTCAAAATCACTAAAAGGAACACTGTCAGAGCTCCTTACCTTACAAAGAAACAATCTATGAGTGACTCAGTGACTCAGCTGACGCCTAGCCGAAGGAGTAGTAAATAAGAGCTATTACAGTGCTTTTGTTGACGGATGGATCTTAACCGCCGCGAGCCATAAGCTGCGATCAGGCACGGAGGGTGTGATCATACGCTAAAGGCTACCGCACGCTAGCCGATTTTGTGTCGGCCAACAAAAAATCTTCACTTGTCGGTTAGTGTGCGGTGAATTCAGACAAGTCTGCGACAAAATCGGGGCTTGTCGGGTGATATCTGAAAGTGCTAGATCTCAAAACGTCTTGTCGGGCCTTGTCGGCTAGTGTGGGGTGAACCAAGACAATTTGTCGGGGCTCGCGTGTACTTCGACCTATGAGGAGTTGTCATGAGAGTCACGTGAACAAGGGTCTTTTCCAACATGGCGGAGATCGACTTGGTCCCAAGCCTAAACTCGGTTATTCGAGACAAAAAATCGGCTCGTGTGCGGTGGCCTTAAGGCCCGTTTACACGGGCGATTTTTGTCGCGGCAACTCGATGCAATTTTTGTCGCGCTAAGGTTGTAACTTCAAAATCGCACGTGTAAACCAGGTGCGATTTTCAGTGCGATTTGTCGCCGCGATATCGCAGGGGTTTCGAACATGTTTGAAACTTGATGCAATTTTGCTGTGACAAAAATTGCATTGAGTTGCCGCGACAAAAATCGCCTGTGTAAACGGGCCTTTAAGCAAGGCATGACTTGTTCAGCATGAGGTCAACAAATCATTTGTGAACACTTCTATTACTTCACAACATTTCGTTAACAAGACTGTTCGAATAAAACCTTTTCGAATCAAATGGTGTTATTGCAGGCAACAGAATTAACAAATGACAAAACCCTAAAAAAAACATATAACCTTTGTGTCATGGCTCAAGTGGAATTGTTTCCAGGGGGGCTACCAGACTAAATTTCAGTTATTGGAAACGCCAGCCTCCAAGAATAATGATTTCCCACGAATCTCACAAAGAGAAAAATAAATCAGGACAAATTATACTCACAGATCCACGGGCAGGTTTATTGGCTCAGAGGCTCATTCTTAACTGGTTAAACGCAATTGGTTTGGTACTTCTCTCAACTGGTTTACAAGGTCAACTGCACTCAAATTACTGGACGCTTATCTGTTATACTCTTCACTGCATGCAATGTTGCATGAGAGCATACTCAAGGTTTATTTTCGGACATTGACACATACCTTCGTCGACTGTTTCACAAAATTACCTATTGCACGAAACTGATATTTCACATGTGTTTGCTATCATCAATTTAAGTCTGCTCAAATTTCTCGATCCCTATACTAGCTTCAGTCTCCGACACAGTTAAGTGTGTACCGGGAAGTGTCTTCAACCCTCACCCTGTTCAAGGAACGAAGCAAATGAAAATCGATACACTAATTAAAGGGGAAATACCAAAACTAAGAATAGTGTCAACATGTCCACATTATTAAGTTAACCGATTAACTGGCATTTACGTACTGCAATTTTACCTGATATAAGTTAGGTACCATAAGCATCACAACGGGAATGCAATGTCAACAGAGGCAAAAATGAAACCCGTCATGTTTAATTATCGGGAACGTCCAAAACTCTACCCTATCCCGCGTCACATACCTTAAAAGCCAATATATGAAAACACATCGTACCGGGAATTGTTTTCCTGTGTTCCAACCAACATACAAACTTAAACAGTTCGATCAACTCTACTTCAAAGATCCGCTTATGGACTAATTATTATGTCATGTTTACCAACCGGTAAATGCGATAAGATAAGAAAAACCGCGGAACTTAGATGATTATATTGCGGGGTTTATAAAAAGGACATCGATTGAAACCGCAGGAGAATCGTAAGGCCAAAATATAAGAAACTAGTAAACGTACGACAGCAAGGTCATTAATTGACGAAAAACAGAAATCCTTTTACTATAATCTGTTAATTTATTGTTTGTTTTTATTTATATATTTATTTGTTTGTTTATTTATTTATTTATATTTATTTGATTGGCTGTCTGTTAATTTACTTATTTCCACCATTTTCTCGTATAGTTTTATTTTGAGTGATGTAAATCTTACGAAACATTTTTAAAAAAATCAGTTATTTTATTTCTCATACTTGAAACTACATTATTTTGATTTTGCATATAAAAACATACTCTAGAAAATCAACCGCGTACATATGGAGCAAACTCCTTGAATAAAAAGATTGTTAGTATTATTATTGTCTGGCCCCGGCGCCGTTTATAAAACCTGTATTTATCTTCTTCAGTCATAACACCCAGTTTATTTCCCCTTTTACCATTGCAGCAGACTCGTTCATCACAAAGAGAGTTTTATCACTTTATATCACATATCGAACCATGCCGCTCTCCCATATCAACGGTCAAATGACAACCACGCCGATTTGCCATTTCCTTGAGATGCGCTCGCTGAAATAAAAAATTTCACTTTCCTCTTATTTTCAAATGTTGAAATAATTGTCCCCATACATTGTTTATATCACGCCTAAAAACTTGCAAAATCTTTTTCGACTGTATTTACACGACTGTCGCCGACTAAACTTTATTTCAATATCGTGAAAAAACAGGATGCAATTTAAATTGCATTATTTGAAAATAAGCAAAATTTGATGCTATTATTAGTTAGTGTTTTTCACAATTTAGCTACCTAATGGACCTTTTATCTATTTATGTGATCACGGAATTCGTCGATATGTAATCAATTTAGATAAAGATTCCTTCCAAACAAGCATGGCTGTTATCTATAAACAACTCGTTATTTTGTTTTCCAACAGTACATGTTCAACGATATAAATTAAGATACAACATTTCTTAAACGATGAATATCGTACAGAACCATGTATAATTATTGGTTTCGATCACTTTGTGTTCAGTAATATTTCGCCTTTCTTTAGCCTTTTCAAGTATTCCTGCATTTTTCTCCCTTCTTGCTACAAAGTTTTAGCTTCAAAGTAGAATAATGAAAAGTGTTGCATGACCGTGTAAACTAGCGCACAACTTACTAGAAAAAAATGCTTCGAGCCTTGCAGTTATTATCAAACGGCGTAGTACTTGAAGATCCTTTATGGGAAATTGACTAAGGAAAGCACTTCGTTGATTAATATTGCTTAACTTAAAATTACAACCAATGCTCAGCCGCTCGAAAGCGCAGGGATAGAGAGAGATGTTTTAGGTATAAATGATATGTCTTACCTGCACAAATGTTAAATCGAGGGGGTACGGGTTATGCGCTTCTTCAGAAGTTGTCGACAGGATTAACTCAATATCATTTCAAATGCGAAGGTCAAACTTGTGAAATAAAACGCTCGCTCTTTCGTCTTTGTGCTGAAACTTCGGCCTTTCGTAGTGAGTTTTTGGTTTCGCAAGCAAGATATCTTTTTAAAATAAACAGTGTTATATGATATCGTGTTCTGACCCCACAGGATCGGAGCTTAGACTTCAGCTGAAGACTGGGCACGGAAAAACCAGCCACACGTGAAATGAAAGCGGATATGACGGAACATCCGGCGAGTCCCTCAAACATGTGAATCGATCCCACTTGGTGTAGAAAATTAAAAATAGCAAACAGAAATGCCCAGATGAAGTTGAATGGTCACTAAATTAGAAATCTAAAATCTTGCAAAATATGAACTATATGACTTTCAAACTAGATTCTATTGGCAAGATGATCTATCGCCAATTATACATTATGTCAAAATGAGGAAATGAACTGACATGGATACAATAAAACAGTAATCGTCTTGTGCGGTATAAAAGATGGCGCTATAGGAACAGCCTTTTATTTTATATAGTTATTTTAAGTCCTTCCTCAGAATGTCGCACGGAAGAAATTCGAAAAGTAAAAAGGTAAAAAGTGCAATCGAGATGAACTTTTCTATTCTCACTATTTCTTTAATAACCACTGTGTTTGCGGGCCAACTCGAAAGTTTCTGCCAGGACATACTTTTATTGCAGTTAAATATAATTTAGCATTCTTTTCTCTTTCTCAGCTGGCAATTAATTTTGTAAATCAAAAATGGGGGTGTTTCAGTTGTGTGTGTAATTGAAATAAGCAGAACTTAAAGGAAATCAATAACAATATTTTGATTTATTTTCACGCATGGAATTGGCTTTGAATGGAACTGAAACCTGAATCTGGCCATTTACTAAGAAGGAAAAACAGCAAAGAGATAAGAATAAACTATAAAGGAACAACGATGGTCAAGGATAGATTTTACGATAACTGCAGAAATTCACGTGCGCTCATTGGCTAAATTTTACGGTCAATATACGGACAGAAACATGAATTTGAAACTCGTGCGACACGTCAGCGAACGAGAGCGGGAAATTAGACAATCTGTTATCGTTAAAAAACAAATTGATGTCAGTTTTTAATGCGTCTGTTCTGTTATTGACAATGAATTTCGTCATCACATTGTCAAAGTAGTCTGCGGATCCACTCGGCTATCGCCTCGTGGATCCACAACTACTTTGACAATGTGATGACGAGATGCATGATCAATAACAGGACAGACGTCAATTTGTTAAATAGATAAACACGGATTACAACTTCCGCTTGAAAAGCTTAGGATAAAGTTTTCCACCTGCGTAACTGTGACGCAGCTTCTTTGATTGAAACCAGCCGGAACTCAAATCTATTGTGGGAAAGAGAGAAAGAGAGAGGATTCGAACCTGGGATCTCCCGATTACAAATCCTGCGCCCCAACCACGAGGCAAAGCGATACTTAGAGTCGTACCAAATGGTTAAAAGTTATACGACTCTGGGTGGGATTAAAATAAGTAAAAACGGACAGATATCTCTTCAAAAAAATATATATAAAAGAATGTGAAAAGTGAACTGATCAACACTGACATGAGCGTGGGGTAAAGAAAACAATCTGAGTCTCCGACAGGAATCGAACCCATGACATCCCGAACAACGTGGCTGGCGGGCGCTCTATCCACTGAGCTACGAGAACTCATGGAGATCAAGGGCATTGAACTGAGTTCATATGTGACAGGCATCCTGCACACTGCTAAAATCAGCACTGTCGAAGTGAGGTATTAAAATAACTTTATATAAGCAATAGACCACAAGTTTCTGTGGGTTATAAGCTGATAAACCACGCGGGATGTTGGTAGAACACGAGAAGAATTTGTAAACCACGAGCCGCAGGCGAGTGGTTTACGAATTCTTCGAGTGTTCTACCAACATCCCAAGTGGTTTATCAGCCTATAACCCATATAAAACTTGTGGTCTATTGCTTTTATATAATAATTCAAAGGACGCGCGATTTTTCCGTGGGTTTACCGGTACAATAAACCACAGCTGATTGACCAATCAGAATGCGAGCATTGATTTGGTTATTATATAACCGATTATAAACTTCTCGTTATTGTTGGGGAGTTAATATTGCGGTTTTTTTGTCGTGTCATGATAATACTTTCCAAATATAACCTAACCATTTCTGAAATACAAAGTTTCTACTGATAATTCCCAAAAAGAAAAAATACACTGACACTCCAAGCTTTCCCAATAACAGAGCAAAATAAAGTGATCTCTAGACATATATAGAAATTAAGAAGGCTCGGTAAGCACTATACATATCGCAATGTTTTAATAACGCTTTCAAGTTTTTGATACAGTTGATCAAGCATAAGACAGGCAAATGAAAAACTACTAATTTTTCAGGATCAGGCAGGCGTGTTTATGACTTCAAAGTAACCAACAACAAAAAATTCCTTTGTAAGTTCTAAAGACGCCTTTCTAGTTGCTGGTAAATTTATATCCCTATTTTATTCAGGAAAAACATTCGTGAACTTTTCTTTTCCAAGGAAATTCCCTGGCAAAGTCTTTCAGCAAGAGGACGGGATTCAACTTCATCATACACATCACCCACCACTGTTTGGTGAAGGGATGGTGGCGGCTAATACGGATGTTAACTGTAGAGTATGAAACCTCTATATGGAGCGTTTTCGCCCACGTGTCCCACAGACCTAGCCTCCAATGTTATTGGAACAAAAAATAGTGTTATTGGAACAAGAAAAGAGTTCAGCTCCCATAGGATTGGTTTGGGGCACCAACATGGATGACATCTAATTTGTTTGAAACACCTATATGGCTTCTGTAACCGCATGTGAAGACATTTTTTATTGTAGAATAGGGTAACTTCCTGTCTGATTTTCTAAGGTTTCCTAATCCCCTCAACTAGCTAAGGTTTCTTTAGTCGGCTTTGGTGTAATCCGCGGGCGTAAAATTAAAACAGATCATAACTTTCCGCTTAAACTGAAAAGCTTATGGGGTGGGCAGGTATTAGTTCACGAGATTTTGCTCGTAAGAATAAAATCATATAAACGACAGTGAAGATGGGATTTGTTCAAGGGATACAAACTCAATAGCAAATCGTCACAATAAACTCGTCGAGAGCTGTACAAAACCAATAAACAAGTATTTATATTGAAACAATATGTGCACTGTGACAAATGTCAGGCCTAACCTTTTTAATTTGTATAGTATTTCTACTTAAAATGAATGTTTTTTGAGGTGGTCCCGGCGTATCTAATCGAACAAAATCGAACCAAAATTTAGTACGTCGAACCCAATCGAACACCAATCGTTCGATTGGCTGGTTCGACAATCGAACAAAATCGAACACCTACCAGTTTTGCTTCGAATTTGATTATCGAACCAATCACACCAGTCGAACAAAATCGAACGTAGTCGAACTTAAGCCGGCTCGATTTTGTTTGAAATCCATTTCTTCATAGGTAAATCACGCATGGGTAATCATAATCAACCTTTATTGAATTTAAAAAAAAAAACGTCCAAATATCTCTTTAGGTTCTTGACGCTCTCGACATTTTATTTAGGGTTCACGAAAACTACAAGTAATTCGACCTTCAGTAGAAATTTCCCCCGAACACGTGGCTATTATGGGGTATTATTATACATCAGACTCACTAGGAAAAACCTGATTAGTCGAGAGCATTCAATCAATTCACAATAGCTTGTGAACTTGACATGATAAAAGCAACCATGTCAAGTTCAACGTCTGCCTGGTTACCTAGCCCCTTGGAGTGTTCTCAGAAACAAAATGGCTGAACGCCTAATGAACGCCTGGTGAATGCCTATTGTTTAAAAATTGTATAATAAAACAATTATTGAACTCGGTTTTCGCATGATATCAAGAATTATCAAAACCTCGTGTCTGCATTACCTTCCTCACCCTTCGGCTTCGGCAGTTAACACAGACCTCGGTCTTGATAATTCATGATATCATGCTCAACCTAATCCATTACGGGGTATGAGACAGATGTGATAATCTATCCATTCACTGACAAAGACCCGGATTGGAGGGAATTGGTGGGAAGGTTCATCGTACAAAAATTCCACAAAATACACACTTGTTTAATTGATAATAGGGCAATAATCAGGCATATATTTTTTTTTCTTTACTTCTTTTTTTTATCAGGGTTAATATTTAAACATAAAAACTCACAAACAAATAGGAAATCGGTAATCGCACTTTTGGCTGAATACGACTGTCGACTGTTTGGTAATCGAACTTTAGATTTTGTTCGATTGACCAAATTTTAGTAGTATTTTTAGTAGTATTTAGTAGTTATACGTAATATTTATTGATATATGTATATTTATAATTTATATTCACTCTTTTTTATTTAATGTTATACAGTGCCCCCGTTGATACCAGGCCTGTGACTGAAGGGGTTACCCTGTTTAAACATCAATTATTATTATTATTATTATTATTATTATTATTATTATTATTATTAATTCGATTATGTTAGATTACCGAACCCAATTGAACACCAATCGTTCGACTGGGCTCGATTATTGAACGTTCGGTTAGATACGCCGGGAGTGGTTAAGT
This sequence comes from Catalaphyllia jardinei, assembly GCA_022496165.2. NCBI lineage: Eukaryota > Metazoa > Cnidaria > Anthozoa > Scleractinia > Caryophylliidae > Catalaphyllia > Catalaphyllia jardinei. Next base: position 4,188,776 of record CM042758.1, on the reverse strand, counting down.
TAAATCCTCGGTTTAAACTGAAAGTGTCGGGAGAAGTGCAAGAGGGGCGATTACGTTTACCCGATATCGAAGCCTAAAATGAAAATCAAGTGGTTACTTTTTGCACGTGTCAAATAGTATAGCCTAGATTTTTCAAGTTCGTTGTTTGCAATCCGAGCGGGTGGGCCCCCCCGGGAATCCGAGTAACTCTCCTTCATCCCATCTGCCTTCATCCATAACCATCCTTGTTCCTTTATGTTTTATCAATATTCCTTTGTTTTTTTTCCATCTTAGTAAACTAAAATTTTCAGTTTTCCTTCAATTTAAAGATGATCTTTTACGTGGTCAGAGCAACTCAACACTTGCTTCACGATCATTGCATGAATCCCCCTGCGTGCCTGCCTCTTGATGAGATATCATATCTCTGAAGAGATATTAAAACAGTATGACGTCGGCTTGATATCTCTGTTTGCCTCAAAGTTCAAATTTAGTCCTGGCATTTTTAACTGACTTTTGCTCTGTGTGTATTGAAATCTACATCCAACAAATGATGCATTTCCTTTAGCGGGGGATCCCACCGGCCTTACATGCAAGCCGATATAGCGTTTCCGACATACCACTGCTGAAAAATATTAGAATACCAAAGCCGCATTCTAAAATTAACTGACCAAGAAAGGCGTCAAAACAGTATATTTTCCGGTAAAAGATCCAGTAGACTACGGCATTTTTTGATGATCGTTGTTTAATCATTGTTCCGTTATCGCATGGTGATATCTTTCCGAGTTAAACCTTTCGCTCCTTTCCTTTTCATATTATTCTGATCCGGTCTGATTTTAGCCGTTCAGATCCGAGTGGCTGTGAAATAAAATTTCGCATTCCACTTCTGAAAAAGAGAGCGATTTACTCTCATAGACAAAACCAACATTTTCTTAATGTAAAACCTAACTTTGATCTGCTTTAAACTGGATTCACATGGCGCTTGCTTGATGAATGGAAGAGGCACAGTTTGTAAAACTGATGGTCAATTGTTTTCAATGCTTCTTTTCATAAACGACATTTAATCAGATATCGTGTCAGTGTTAGACTGAAAACGCCGTTTAAGTCGTCGAAGTGATTCGTGTATCCAAAATACTTTAGTTTAACCTCTG
>CM042758.1:4180149-4182649 GCA_022496165.2 Catalaphyllia jardinei | reverse complement strand
ATAAACCTTTTTGACGTTTTAATATTGATAAACCAGAGGCTCCCCTGGGGCGATATCGGGCTCATATTTTGCTTGTGTCATAGTTCTCTCCCGGGTATGATGATGTTGTCGGGCACACCTGGTGAAAGCATAAGAAGAGAATATAAATTTAGTTGCTTTGGTTGATAACTGGCTGATGTCGTTTAAATTCACTCGTGGTCGCTCGAGATTATAGTTCGAAAGCCGGATTGCATCCATACATGGAAAAGCTTCCGTGTTGAAGGAGCATTGTTGAATCATAATAATACTGTCAATATTAAATGGAATGGCATTCAATACGCAAACAATTCAAAAAATTAAGCATGAGTTAATTTGATTAGATGAATATATGCTTCTCATTCTGGATATTACCTCGCGAAGTAAAATAGGAGTTAGCTTTTTTGCTATCTAATGGACGATATTCAACAATGGCGATAGCTTATTCACCTAAACGAATGTAAATATTGCCACAAAGAAACATTAAAGCAACCTCTTGTTGATCGATAAAATCTGTGAAGTTGCAGAGGCAGATCCAGGGGAGGGGTTGAGGGGGTTGCAACCCCCCCTTTGAGAATTTTTTTTGTTATTTTGCTTGATTCTTTGTAAAATGATAATAGAATAAAATTGTTTTTACGTAGTTATTTCACTTTTACCATTCGACTGCTTGTCAAGTTATGAAAAGATAATGTACTTTTCGCAAAGGTCGTATCAGGTTCAGGTATAACAAGCGACATGAACAGGTGACATTCATTGAAAAGTAGACGAGAGCGATTGAGACCGACCGAATGCCCACGTTTGAAATCGTCTACTGGAAGCTGGAATTGGGACAAAGATACTATCACAAAAACCCAGGGACTGAAAGCCTCTTTGTTGTCATTCCAGACTGTAGTGGTTTTCATTACAACCAAGAATATTCTTGATGAAGTCAAAGCTCTTGTATCAAAGCTGCAGAAACAAGATCAAGATATTTTTGAAGCTTACACGATGGTTGACGAAGTAATTGGAAACATCAAGTCTGCTAGAAAAAACATTGACATTGACTTTCAAGTCTGGTACAAAGAAATGTTAGACCTTTCTGAGAAACTAGGAATCGTTGAAGCTATACCCAGAATGACTAGCATACAGAGGAATCGCTCAAACATTCCCAGTTCTAGTCCAATTGATCACTACAAAAAATCTGTGGCTATTTTCCTTCTTGATTCCCTGATTATTCAAATGCAAAACCGATTTTCTGACGAGGATCGCCACGCCCGTCACTTGCTTTATCTAGTGCCCTCAATCATAGTTAATAACACCCAGGAACTATCTGAAGCAGCAAAAGGCATGTTGTTCTGGGAGAATGACGTTCCATTTCCCAAATCCCTTGGAAATGAGCTGAGAAGATGGCAAACTATGTGGCAGTCAGCAGAGAAGGAACTTCCAAACAATCTTGTATTAGCACTTGGTGCGTGTGACGAGGATACTTTTCCAAACATCCATCGTTTTCTTCTCATTGCATGCACCCTACCAATAAGTGGTGCGGAAACTGAGCGGTCCTTTTCACTCATGAAACAGAACAAGACCTGCAACAGATCTACGATGTCTGAAGAGCGCTTCTCAGATCTCGCTGTGATCGCCATGCATTACCCGGGGAGATTCGAAGAGACGAGATCTGCGAGGCTTTTGTGAGGTACGTTGAGGTACAAATATATTGTTGATACTGCTGTCTCTTTCAATCATGCATTATTATTTTTGGGTTTATGAATGAGAAATAAGGTAAATTCCAGATTTTATATCATGCCTTTACAACGCTTTTCAAGTCTCAGGAATTCTGAAAATGGCATTTTAGCGAGGGAAAAATCGTAAACATTATTTTTTGGGGGCAGGGGTATGGCTCTGGACCCCCTCAAGAGATCGCGCCAGAGGCAGGGGCTGTCACTCGCCTTCCGCACCATTGGTGTTCAAGGTTACTTCGGTAGTGTACAACCCCCCCTTTCAGAAATTCCTGGATCCGCCCTTGAGTTGGGAATTATGAAGAAAGTCCCTATTGTTGTACTCAATTTTAATGTAAAGGCTGAAAATAAATATGGCAAACTAAGGAGTCCTAACTCAATGGACGAAAATCAAAACTCCATGTTCCAATGAAAATTATTCCATCAGCTCTCTAACATCTGGCGTATTTGTGTACTAAAATCAGAGCCTCAAAAAGGTCATTTTACTTCGTGTTAAATGGTTACTTATTTACTTGCTTAGGGCAAAATGGTAAAAATGGTAAAAATATCAAAAAGTGACCTGGAATTTAAGCGAAACCAAATCGTCGAATAAAATAAAGAATATCGAAATTGAAAGTACTATAACCAGTCAGCATGACTGATCACAACTTTTGCACAAATTATTAATTGCCTATTATTTTATTATTTCTTTTAAAATTAATCTGGCACGGATTGCTTCACTTTAAAAATAGGTGGCGAGTTTCAAAGAATACAAAAATACTTTTTTTTTT
>CM042758.1:4141509-4170149 GCA_022496165.2 Catalaphyllia jardinei | reverse complement strand
TTGTAAATTGATATTATAACACAAATGAGCGTTTTATTAGAAAATATTCTGGAATGTATTTAATTGCTACGATTTGCCTAGATCAACTTAACCCTTAGATTCCTGCCATCAAAATAATCCGTGTAAAAACCAGTGTAATTCCGAATCGAAACTGAGTGAAGTTGACAGAAACTGACATCTGGAAACTGAGATTCGGCAGCATCAGACGTCAACTGCAGAAACCGAAATCTACATCTCATGGCCAAAAAATAGAAATATCGATAGTGGATTTGGAAAATGAAATCTAAACGTCAAATGCGAATAACTATGTCAAGAGATAAAAAAAAGAGGAAATAGAATAAACACTAAATTCTATGATTAAGCAGCGAAGTCCTAAATTCTATTTGTCGGCCGGTAGAGGAACATTGATTGCTTAGCTTATTGGAGAAAAAAAGTAAACGCCTTATTGCGGTAAGTCATATTAATTAGATGCTATATATTAGCAGCGCTATTCACATTCATCAACAATAGAGAAGCAAACTTTACAAAAAATAAAAACGACTATTCCGATAACTTGCAAGAAACGGAATATTTAGAACACTTTCGATGAGAGTCTCTCTACATTTTAGGGTAGCACAAAATTTGTAATTCATATACATTTTTTGGCTCCGTTTGCTGAGACTAGCTTTCTACAACTGATTGATTTATTTTGGTTTTAACAGGTCGCGTTAAGAAGAATCTGACAGTCCTTATCACGCTTTTAAAAACCATCGTACGGGTAAGTAACAGTGCCAGAAATTACAATGTCTGTAAGAGAATCGCTATCCGATTACGAATAGTTTTCTTAAAACTTAAATTCTGAGCAATGTATGAAAAGCAAAGTTACATGTAAGATGGTATCAAAGGATTACATTGTTTTAATTTACCTGCTATCGAAAACGTTTGGTCGCTTTTTCAATCTTTCATACATTTGTCCATGACTTTTCTCCACGAACTTTGTATGCAACTTGCAAGTTAGTACTACTTGTATAGTAAGTCTGTATTTTCCTAAAAAAAAATGGTTTAAGATATCATACTCCGCCATCCTGCTTGTGAAACAAGTTACTGTTGTCAATGAATTAGAATTTGATACGCCTGTTGCTTTCTCTGTTGCCGTACGCATCACTTTAGTATGTATGAATCAATTATTTGCAGGTTGAGTATCTGGGAGAAGTTTAGCCAAGAAATTTAGGAGTTGCCATTTGGGTTTGACGAACAGTAAGTAAGCTGTAATTTGAATTGAAGTAAACTTGATCAGAAATTGAAAAACTATGACGAAAGCACATACATGGCAATGCTCTGAATTTCACTAGGCTGCAAAGAAACAGCAAAGATCGCTCAGCTCGTTCCAGGAGGAAGGCTTCAAAGAAACAAAGAGATCAGAAATACACCATTTCAAGTAAGTCAAGTTTATTCCCTTTCAAATAATTATTACAGTCAGAAGTTTATAATAAATTCTGATGTATTATAATACCTAGCCCCCACCCCCCAGTCCCCCGACCATACCAACTTAAAGGCGTAATTAAGGAAGTGTGTAGATGATATTGTCGTTTCTCAAAAATCTTGCTTCGAAATGGAATTTTGCATACGCTTGTCCTGAAAGTGTGGAAAAGTTGAACAGTCTCCAGCAAAAATTGTAAAAGGAGCGATTTGTTGTTTCCTTCTTGAGGATATAGCTCCCTCCTAACTTGTTGGGTGCCCCTGTTCTGATTCTAACTCGATACAAAGAAAAGCATTCGGGAATCAGAGCCTTACACATCATAAACGTTAAAAAAGGATAGACGCTCCTTCACGAGTCCACTGATTAACAAATAGTTATAATTAAGGCCCCCTCTACAGTACGCCAGAGACATTTAAAAACTCCACGATCACCATCAATCATTTTCGATTTGTGCTTGAGCTTCGATTTGTGTTTGAGCAACAGAAGCAACTTTTTTTATTGTAGTTTTATCGCTTTCGAATAACTTAGTTTCCCAAATTTTAATGTTTTCCTTCCACACTAAAACGCAAAGCTGGCGTTTTAAAACTCCTCCACCTTTATGATCCTTTTCGAAAAGCTCCGTTTAACGTTTTTGTGACGGATCTGTGTGGACAGTAGGCCAAACCGAAGAAGTAAAGCTGAGGCGTAATGTGAAATGGCGCTAAGATAGAGGGTAGCTCACGTATCCACTGATCAGCAGATATTTATATGAGCCTGAGCGTGACATATAGTTTTATCGACATTGAATATTTTCCTTGAAGGTGCATTATCTTCAAGTTATTAAAGCACATTGGAGAGGTTCAAAAATCCTGAGCTTTGGTCAAACCTGTAAGTAAGCTAGTGCTGTAATTACAGTTCATATAACCAGTAACATGATTTTACCAAATTATTACTCGAGCTTCCCAAAGGAAACGCCCGAGTTGAAATTCCGAGTTTTTTTTTGTTCAGTCGCAAATCGCAATGCCGCGACGTCATGCTGCTGACCAAATGGAGCGCGGCCTCTGGTTCTGATCTTCATTTAATTACTTGTTTGGGACTAAAATAGGAATCTACAGAATCCTCAAACCTTTTTGGTGAAGACGTGCCATGAAAACATGACTATCGCAGCGTTTTTAAAGGAACACTGTCAGCTTTGGGACCGCGCTGACCTGGACCCTAGTTTGAAAAGAGTTCACCCCAACCTGAAATCAAAGTACATCTAGAATTCCGCTTCAACGTGAACAAAAAGGAAGCAATAGCATCAAAACTTAAGGAATTCAGTAGAATAAAATGCCAACCTTGGTCGGGAAGTTTATTCAAGAATCTACTTACAGCGAGTAAAACTGGAATTATAACTGATCAATTAGTGGCAGGATTTTATCTCAGTATTTATACGCTTAGACGCTTAGCTCGCTTTAATCCTAATAGTCCTGTTTCTGTACTGGTGTCCATCCTGGAGCAATCTAAATTTCTTTAGTCTGTTGATATCTTGAAAACTTTATCTAACCATTATCATCGGCTGGTTCTTACTTGTTCAGCGTCGATTGTAGCTTTATCAAATCTTCCTGTTATCTTTTATTTACTGAACTTTATCATCAAGTAATCTTTGTTTCCTTCAGTTTAAGTGGCATGCCTGTGAACTAGCTTGGTGTAGCTAAGTGCATGACCACTATAAACAAACATTTGACATGTTTTTTTTGACATTTGACATTTGCACAATTAATCTCAACAGTTATGCTACAAGACGCTTATCTTCCTCTAAACCTCTTTGATAAATCCCTTGAGTTGGCAATACAGAGTTAAACAGAGATTGCATTACTCATGAATATTATTACCCTTTTCCTTATTTCAGCTAAGCAGGTTGCTTCCACATACTCTTCTCAACTTGTTATAGCCACTCCTACCCTTTTTAGGCTCTTATATCAATATCTCTGAAACCCTGTTTGTCCACCTTCGCCTGAGTTATTCAAACTTCTCCACGTGTTCCATTTTTCTTTCCCTAACCCTCAATGGTTCCATTTCAAAGTTGTACTTTTTCTTTGGTCTTCTCTTGATGGATCGTTTAACCCACTTTTCTCGCATACTTGTATTGGCCATCTTCTAGATAACAGAACTAAATCATTGGCAAAATCGCGATCATCGATGTTTATTATCAATTTTCATCTGATACCAACCCTGTTGTTCTCCACTGCTCTCTTTATTGCCCAGTCGATAATAAGAAGCTTGGAACGGCACAACGATGCTTCAACCTCAAAAGCATTTCATACCGCTCTAACTGAAAAGTCCCATCCATCGTAGCGCATTGGTTAAATACCGTGTAATCCAACTTGGATTAAAGTTTTGATCCATAATTATAACTCCTTAACAAGCAGGATAGTGCTTCTGTCGCCTCCGTGAATACTATTGAAAACCTTCTCAAACTCCATAAAATGCATCTATAGACCTTATTTGCACTAAATGACATGACCAATATGATATATACTGAGGAAATCAAACATGTGTGTTCAATGGAGCTTCTCTACTTCTATATCTAGCATGCTCTGCTTTCGGCGACTGATTTACGTCATCTCGTATTGTTGTGATTATCACTCAGCATTTTGCTCAATACATTAACTTTACTGCTGTTGAGATAAGAGGTAGTCCTTTCTAGTGTCCTCATACTGTTAGATGACATTTCGTAGGTAATTTAATGATCTCACTGCTGTTTTGTATGGCGCAATTAATATTTCGGCTTTTTCCTTTGATTCCAAACCTTTTGGGATACCTCATGTGTACTAGTGCCGTGGTGTTTCTGCGTACATCTGCTTTAAACATTTCCATCGTGGCTGAGTCTATTCTTCTTACTTTTCCGTTTTTACATCGCTAGTCTCAGCTAATTTAATCTCCTCTTTCTTATCTCATCGTCTTTTATTCGTACTTATTGGCAGCCCCTTTTTCACCTATTTCGTGTTTTTTTGCTCTTCCGTTACCGAGCTCTCCGCCTGTTACATCGGTTTCTGTGACATATGTCTTGATAGGTTGTATTTGTAGTCTTTTATCCGGGATCGTTCGGTAAACTTATCTTCTCCCTAATATTTGTCTTCTCACGGCACTTCTTTTTCAGTCCTGCAGATGTTTTGTTCTCGATCCTCTTTTTTAGTTTCGTTCCTTCTTTCATTTTCTAGCCATTTATCCTGATCTTTGTTTTTCCCTTTTTCTTAGCCTCCCTTTTCCTCTTCCTGTAGCTCAACACGTTTTCCGCTGTTTCATTAAAAGCCTCTTTGAAGTTGCCCCGCCTTCATTCTAAGTTGCTGCAGTCAAAGAGCCGTCAGAATTGTGTGGCTCATCTTTTTGCAGGTAAACAGACTCTTCTCTGATTTCTGGATTTCTCAGTTTCTTTGGCACCGTATCTCTTGGTCATACCCTTTGATATGGCTCATGTTCTTTCCGGCAGCCAGATTTGTTTCTGCATGGGCTCTTGGGAAGACAACCTTTATCTGATTTCTGGAAATGTCAGTGTTTTAAGCCCAGTATGAATTCCATATGCCCAGTCGTCCAGCCAATTCAATTGGACATGCAGGGAAACCATTATTGCGCATGTGCAGAAACTGCCCAATAAGCTTTCAAAGTGGACAGGTGACGCAACAAAAACTGCCGTTGTATGAGAAGAAATAGACAAATTACCCCCACCTCTTCGTCCGTCGCAGCTTCTACAAAGTCGCAACTCAATCAGCTTAAGTGTTCATTTGCGTCTATCGGGCTTTATTAAAAGACAATAATAAATCAATGATGGCTAAGTTATTCTCTCTAATGGCACACAGATAAGGTTATTTTGGATCTAAACTTCACCGACGGTCCTTTGAGCAGATATTCAAAATATTGCATCTCTCTGGTTACTTTGAAACAATGATCTTTCAGCAAGAACTAGGAAGAAAATGATGAACAAATATCCGCCATTCTTTCCCTATCTGTTGTCACTTGTTATTTACAGCTTCCAACCCTTCAAAGACGTAAAGACACCGGGCAGAAAAAGGCGACGAAAAGTCGCATGAAAGCAATTCGTTGTGAAAACAGATGCCATTTTTGTTCCAAACTGGCTATGAAATTTCTACTTATGGTTTCCGGGATATTTAAAGGTCTCCATACGGCCACAGCCGAGATGAAATCGGAATTTCAAAGCGCCAAGTACAAAATATATTCTCCCCAAAACGAATGCAAAATGCGCATGTGCTCACTCCCCTCATTACATAATCGTGCTTTCTGAAACCAGCTTGCCCCTTCCCGTAACTTTGCATTAAGACCATCTGATATTCTTGTGATCAACACCCTGCCCAACACATCTGCAACAACAGACATCAAACTAATCCTTCTCTATTTTCCACCCTTGGTGAGATGATACCCTTCCTCTAACTTCGAGGAACAGCCCTACTAACGCATACCTCACAAAAAAGATCGTCCAGTGTGTCGACTAATGTTGCTATCTCCGCCTTAAGAAGCTCTACTGTTATGGCGTCTAGGCAAGGTGTTTTCTTACGCTCGTGATGCCTTAGCTATAGAGTGAGAACGTGTTTATTCTATCACCTTTATGTTGCTCGCCGCATCGGCAACTTGCAATGGGCCTGGTCGTTTTAGCACTTCCTCGAGTTTTCTTTCCACCTCTATCGCACCTTTACTTTGTTTGTCAACAACCTGCCGGCATGGTTCGTTACCATGACAGTTATCTTAGGTGGCTCACGGCACAGCCTCCTTGCAGCTTCGTTTGCCCGCGCTTTGTAACATCCTCTGCGTCTTGGCCTATATTGTTGCCCCAGTCTCTTTTGCGCTTTCGCATGCTTCTCTTCCGTTTTAAGTATTTCTTCCAGTCTTCCTCTTGCAACTTTGCTCTAAGTCTTGCCGACCATACACCAACTACCATTTCCTTTGGCCCTCTCCTTTCCGCAAATCGTCTTCAGCTCTTTGGGCAAATCTAGCTTTTGCTTTTGCTTGTTCTGAAGCTTAGCACATCATTTTCTAGCCATGTCACGATAGGTTTGTCTAGTGGTTGTTCACATTCACTCTACCTTTTTGCCATGTGCTAGTTCAACCACATTTTTTACACCTGTTTCCGTGGTCTCCCTCTCCAGTGAGATACAGCTTAATGTAGCTATTCTTTCATTCCAACTGAAAATGACACCTAATTTCAGGCATTTTCATCTCACTCGTCTCGTATCTTCGATTTGAAGAACTGCTCCGGTCTGTTAAGCTTAAGCGGTGCCTTAGCGATCACCAAATTATTGTATTGTCATTTGCCCTCTTCTTTACAACCCTAAAATCCTGTACTTTTCGTGTAAAATTGGCTCTAACCGCCATATGGTCAATCTGGTTATGGTATTGGCCAATGTTTGAAGACCATGTGTATCTACTATGTGTCTCCTTGTATGGGAACATAGTCGATGGAATATCGAAAGGGAGACAAAGCGCTCCTCAGTGTCACTTCTCCCTCGTGCCATACCAAATGTACCCTCTGTGCCATCCTCGGCAACGTCTAGTTCACCACTTTTCCATCCAGACACTTGCGACCAGGCATATGCCATGGTTTTGTGCCCCACCCAAAATCTTTTGCCACTGGTCATAGAACTGCGTCGTTTTATGCCTTTTCATCAGCGTTATTTGTTGACGCATAGGCCTTGACGAAGCGTGAGTAGAAACGAGCTCGGATAATGCGGTCGTTTATCGGTCTCCAGCTGTGTAAGCATTGAGGAACCTTCTTTGACATGTATATTGCACTCCCTGTCGAAAAGATATTTTGTTACATGTTGCGTTACTCGCTTAGTTATATATTAGTTGTCATTCGAGACGGTACACTTTTGCACACTTGTAACTGTAGTCGGAATCGTAACAAGAAATCGTGTCGTGTGTAGATGACTGTAATCGTCCGAATCGTCCAAGATTAAAGTTTGGAACAGTCAACTATATTGTCGTTCTGTTTTACCGCATTTTAATGTTGTAAAATCGATTACAACACTCCCTGACTGAGTATATTATGGTTTCGCCTGTCGATGCTTTTGAAAAATGCGTGTCTTTGGACAAATAAGGGATTGTAAAGAAAGAGCTATGCCATATCTAAATGGCTACTTTGGCCTGTGAAAATTAAGCCCGCTAGACGAGAAACCATTAAGTAGTCTTGTATTTTGACTAATTGCGCCATATTTAGACGACCGTGCAAGAACTTCGACTTCACAGTTATCTTCATAAAGATCATTCGACACAAATTATCATCCTCTGCATTTTGTCTTCCTTTGCATTGGCCGAGAGCCCACCACGTGACCTACAAATAATTTCCTACAAACAATAGTCTACTCGTACCTAGTACCGTCTAAGTTTGCTGCAAATAACATTCTGCTCATGCGTAACTGGAACCACGTTCACGAGATAAAAATGGAAGATCGCTTCCCTGAGCTGCCAGAAAGTGATTAAAATTTGAAATTAAACTTGGTGATCGAATGATAAAACAATTATTGAACTCAGATATCGCAAAATGTCGTGATTTTTCAATGCCTCGCAGATCAAATATATTGCCTCAGCCTAGGGCTTCGGCAAATAATTGATCTGCTCGCTACTTAAAATCACGATATTTTGCTCAAACTCGTTCAATAATTGTTAATTACTTGTAGACATCGTGCATTGTTCACTTAAGGTGGGTTGATCGGATTTTTGAGTAACTTTGAGTCACTAGAACACCAACATACTGTAATCAATCCCGCAAAAAAATCAAACGTTACTGGTGTACTAGAGAAAGATGACAGGTGGAAATAGGGCACGTTTCACCAAAATCTGAGTTACCATAGCAACATAATGACAAACTACCGCATTTCACAAAAGACGGAGAAACTTGTCATCAGAGCCAATTTTGGATATAAGACGTTAGGATTCCAGATACTCTTGATAAAAAGCAAAACACCACACACCAGTTCATATCCATCCCAATGTTCTGAAAGTCAAACGGAGCGATTAATTTCTCTGAGATTACTACTTTAGGTAGTTAGATATTATAAGATTCATTTAAGAGCAGAATACATTTACTCAAGTCTTGTGGACATAGTTGGCAATAACATTTAAAACAGCTATGTTTTATGTTTTTGTCATATTTTGGCCTGTTGAAAATGCGCAATTTTGCAAAGATTCCATCGTCGATCTGTTTCGAACTTCCTAGATTTCTCAAAAATGTGAACTCGCTGGAACTTTTAAAGTGCATTTCGGAAGATATTCACCGAAGAGGTCATTTTGACGTCATAAACATGAAAGAAAATTTCAATTTTCCGACCTGTCGTCGGATTCTCAACCTTTAGAGGCAGTGCCTGTTAAGCTTAAGCATTGCTAGTCTTTTAGGCTGTACTACTTTCCGAAATGGCGTCACGATCTATAGCAAAATATGTTTATAATAAACCCAGTTAAACACTAAACACATTTCCATTGCCGTTCACACAGAAATGGAACAACAGGGATCAAAACTTTTAGAGCATCAGAAGCAACAAGAAAGCAACAGAGTTGAAGAAACGTGGGCCAAAGGTGAACTAGACAGCGCTTGTAATAGCCAGGGAAATCGCGAAAACGCCGTCGAGGGAAAAAAGCGACATGCTAACATTGCCAAGGGATTCGGTGACGAGGCAAGTGAACAAGATGCATGTGGTACGTTTAGCAGTAAATATCGCCATCTCGAGCATTTTCAGCAGCTAATTAATCCCCTCGAGGAACGTCTCAGTATTGTCAAGGAAGTGGGTGATAGGAAAGATGAAGGACTTGCCTATGAAGGTATCGGCATTGCTCTCAAGAGTCTCGGTGATTTTAAACAAGCCATAAAGTACCACGAACAACATCTCAGCATTGCTAAAGAAGTAAATGACAGGGCAGGAGAAGGACGTGCCTATGGCAACCTTGGCAATGCCTATCAAGGTCTCAGTGATTTTAAGCGAGCCATCAATTACCAAGAACAACGTCTCAGCATTGCTCAAGAACTAGGTGACAGGGCTGAAGAAGGACGTGCCTATGGTAATCTAGGCAATGCTTATCAAGAACTAGGCGATTTTAAAAAAGCCATAAAGTACCACCAGCAAGATCTCAGCATTGCTAAAGAAGTGTGTGACAGAGCAGCAGAGGGATGTGCCTATGGCAATATCGGCGTTGCTCTTAAGAGTCTCGGCGATTTTCAACAAGCCATGAAGTACCACGAGCAAGATCTTAACATTGCTAAAGAGGTGAATGACAGGGCAGGTGAAGGACGTGCCTATGGAAACCTAGCCAACGCTTTTCAAGGTGTCGGCGATTTCAAACAAGCCATAAAGTACCAAGAGCAAGATGTCAGCATTGCCAAAGAAGTGGGTAACAGGGCAGGTGAAGGACGCGCCTATGGTGGTCTAGGCAACGCTTATTATGGTCTCGGCGAATTTAAACGAGCTATCAATTACCACAACAAACGTCTTGGCATTGCTAAAGAAGTTGGAGACAGGGTCGGTGAAGGACGTGCCTATGGCAATCTTGGAAATGCTTGTGACAGTCTCGGCAATTTCAAACAAGCCATGGAGTACCACGAGCAAGATCTCAGCATTGCTAAGGAAGTGGGTGACAGGGCAGGGGAAGGACGTGCCTATGGCAACCTTGGCAATGCTTTTCAAGGCCTCGGCGATTTTAAACAAGCCATAAAGTACCACGCGCAACATCTCGGCATTGCTAAAGAAATAGGTGACAGGGCAGGAGAAGGAAATGCCTATGGCTGCCTTGGGAATTATTATTATAGTCTTTCGAAATTCGTAAGAGCCATGGAGTTCAATAAGCAGCATCTTAGCATTGTCAAAGAAGTGGGGGACAGGGGTGGACAACGAGCTGCCTATTTACTCGGTGCTGATATTTACGGAAGTCTTGGCGAACTGGCGAGAAGCATAGAGTACTCTCTCGAAAGTCTGAGGATTGCAGAGGAGATCGGGGACAAGAGTGGCAAGGGAAAGGCTTATTGTCGTCTTGGAATAACCTATCAGCGACTGCGTAATTTAAAAGCAGCCAAGAAATACCTCAAGCTGCATCTTCTCGTCGCCAAAGAAATAGGAGATTCGGGTGGAGAAGGATATGCATATTCTAACCTAGGTTGGAATTGTGAATCGTCAGGATGTTTGCACGAGGCTCTGGATTTTTATCAATGCAGCGCAAATGTGTTCAATGGCATAAGAGGGCTTCTCCAATTTCAAGACACCTGGAAAGTGAGTTTTCGTGATAAGCATCAGGGAGTGTACACCAGTCTGTTCAGAGTTCTGTTAAAGCTTTCCAAGACTGACGAGGCTTTGATTGCTGCTGAACAGGGAAGAGCTCAAGCCTTAGTGGATCTCATGGCGTCAACGTATGGCCTGCAATTACCTCTGTCTTTGTCTCTTGACTACAAAGAAATAATGCAAGACATAGCAATCGATACATCTTCTCAAATAGTTTTTGTAGCACTTGAGGATAAGAAGATCAACTTATGGGTACTCTGCAAGGGAAGGGATGCTCAGTTTAGACAGATCGACGTGCCAGGTAGAGATGCCTTTAGCTTTTTAATGAGCTTAACGACAGCTGCTTTCAAAGAAATCAGGTGTGGTTCTTCTTTGAAACTGCCAACAAGTGATGGGTTACAGGTTACTAAAGCTTCTGGTCAAACAGGGCAGCCATACAACAAGACAAATTCTTTGCAACTTTTGTATCGTTACATTTTCAGCCCCATCGCGGCGTTGCTAAAAGGCGATGAAGTAATCATTGTCCCAGATGGTCCCCTAGCCCTTGCTCCTTGTGCCGCGTTTCAGGATGAAGCTTCCAGATACCTCAGTGAATCTTTCAGGATCCGTTTGAGTCCGTCGCTGACAAGTTTGAAGCTGATCGCTGGTTGTCCCGAGGACTACCACAGTAAGGCAGGTGCGCTTCTCGTGGGAGATCCATGCTTGGAGGAAATCACCAACATCTTTGGTCAACCCAAATTTAATCAGTTGCCATATGCCAAAAAAGAAGTAGAAATGATAGGCGAGATTCTTAAGACCACTCCTCTCACGGGAAAAGAAGCAACTAAGGATGAGGTGCTGAAAAGGATTGGCTCCGTTGCTTTAGTGCATATTGCTGCACATGGAAAAATCGGAAGTGGGGAATTTGTTTTAACCCCCAACCGAGAAAGGAAGTACTCTGATCCTGAAGACAAGGACTACATCATGAAGATTGCAGACGTACACGGAGTTCAGCTACGAGCAAGGCTTGTTGTGCTTAGTTGCTCTCATAGTGGCAATGGAGAGATCAAGGCTGAAGGAGTGGTCGGTATTGCTAGGGCATTTTTGGGAGCTGGTGCTCGCTCCGTTCTGGTGTCACTTGGGGTCATTCATGGCAAGGCCAACATGGAGTTCATGAAGAGCTTCTACCAGCACATAAGGAATGGGCGCAGTGCCAGTGTGTCCCTTAATCAGGCCATGAAATGTCTTAGGAAGTCGTCAGAGTTTAATGAGGTGAAGTTCTGGGCTCCATTCGTACTCATTGGTGATGATGTCACTCTAGATTTTGCAGAAAAAGAACAGGAGAATTGTTGGTAAGATATATTTTAAAACCTTTTCAAAATATGTAGTTTTCGTGATAAAGAAATCATGATGAAGCAATGTATTGTGCCTTTGATGTTGTCGTTGTTGGAAATTTTAGTTTACCTTTCAACTTTGTTTTTCTTAAATATTTATTCTTAGTGTTCATGGTATGCATAGAGGAGATGAAGGTGTGTCGTGGCGATTGTAAATCAATTACACGAGAGTTGAGGTAAGTTATAATTTGTTTTAATGGAAAAAATAAGCAAAAATAATTAAAAGAGTTTTATATTATTGTTTTGTCATCTCTCAAGCACAGGAATTCGAGATACTCAATGGTCTTCATCCGAAGAAAAAGTTGCCCAAACATTGGAAATGAATGTCATTTATAGTAATCCGGAACAAATAAACAAACGAATGTCTTATCAACTATGCCGCATAGACATAAGTTATCACTGGAAATGTTTTTATTATTGTTTTTGCAGAAGCTGAAGTTAGCATGTACAGGGAGGAAAACATTCTACATTATTGACTGCTATCCTTTTCTACATTAGTCCGTGTTTCCTTTGTGATACTATACTTAATAAGCTTTAAAATAATCTTCATGAGATACTAGCTGGTGCGAAACATTGTTATGAATTCGAAACACGTCTTATAATCGTAACAAGGTATAGTAATTTTTATTTTAGAATATTTTATCTCAATTGTACTCTGAAAGTTAAAAAAGTTGATCAGAGGATTCTTTCTCAGATTAAATTACTAACGATTCTCAGTGATGAGAATCTAGCTTCTGACCGTTCTTTTCTAGATTTTCGTTGGTTTTTAATTTCTGGGAGCTGATTTGTTCTTTAACAGAGACTACGAGAAAAAAGTGAGGCTAGCCTTTCACATCCTGTCATGTATTGGAAATTATGTTTAATGGTATTCAGGTTTGACAAAACTTCGTTAATCTGTTTGCCCAGCATATCTACGTAAAGCGTTTCAAAGAAGGAGTCTTTATAGTGTCTCACTTCAAAGAGTTGAGTTTTGTTTTCTATAGTTTGGTTTTGTTAAGCAGAGGAAACAAAGAAAACCTTGGTTAATATTGTCAGGAAGTTTAATATAGTACAGTTTTTGCTTGTGTTCAAAATTTATTTGCTAATTCAAACCTACTTAGATTAAAGTTGCAATAGTTGTGGTACAAAAAGCAATCATAACGTATATTAACAAGAACTTCGAGATAAAGATTTGATCTTTTACCTGATCAGCAGGAAAGGATTTAGGAAAGCGAATGAGATATTATTATTGAAATGTACCTAACGTATATAGCCATTTTGTACAAGGTAGAAGTAGGGTTTCATTTATTTTTCTGGGCCATGGTAAGTTTAGACTGGTATATCTGGTGAGGTAAGATCTTGCTTTCGTGGACATTGAGTTCGCGATTTTGTTGTGAAGAAATCCGACTAACGCTCTTTTTTTGGAATTCTTCTTTACTGCCCATGTGTATTCTCCGTTGCAGTAATAAAGAATTTTCAATGTGATACAGCTGATTTTCGTGAGTTATGAGAGAGCGATGAAGAATGGCGAGGTGCTGGGATGAAAACGTAAAAAAAACCCGATTGCTTTTAACTGTAAACAGAAGGATGTCACTTCACCAGATAAACCCAACTTGGCAATGTCCGTGCTGTTTTGTATTTGTTCCCTACAGATACAGTCACTTTGTTGCATTATATTTGAAAAGAAAAACTAATTATCACTATGTCATTTCGGCAAATGCTCTGCATTGTCAAATGCGACCTCAGCGTACTTGTTGTGGGGACGATCACCTTACGTTTATCCTTTCTTTGCGATGAAAAAGAACTGTTTTTGTCCACCAAAACGTTGCCAACGTAAACCAGTCACATTCAATTGAATAATCTTACAGACGTGACAATAGTTCCGGCCCCCGACGGTGAAGGTTTAATGAGTGCATGCAGACCTAAAACGGACTAGCTGTCTCCAAGTATTGCTGAATGGTACATACACAGCAAAGGACCTCAAATTACTCAGACTTGAGCTACTAAAACAACTTTATAAGCATTTTAAATTTCGAAGAGCTTGAACGTAATTCAATGCGAATTAGAACAGCCGAGATGAACTGAGGACTTGTTTAAGGGACTGTTCACTCACTGTGTACAGTTAAAACAGGATTTCATTTGCGAAATGTGTCTTAATTATACATAATATATACATTTTTTAATTGTGGGCTCTTTATGTCCCCACAAAAAGTATAGTATAAGCTTAAAAATAGTATAGTATAGGGTCGTTTTAATATAGCTCTATTCAGATCAGATGGGAGAGCTTTTGAGGACCACACCCATTTTAAATGCTTTTGATTTTAAAAGCATTGAAGAATTTGACTTCAAAGCATTAAGCTGACATATTTCACAAAATTTATCCGGAGAACCATTTTTGAATATCATGTAATTACTCAAAGCTTTTTCTTATTGTTCTTGTGACAACCTTTTTTCAGGGGCATGTTTTTGAAATTGTTAATCAGTTTTCACGGTGTGAAAACTTGCTCCGGATTTAATTTTACATTGTTTTCATTACTTTCGCCTTATCTATCGATTTTGAGTTTTTTGAGACCTTTTTGGTGATGTTCCAAAATTTGTAATATCATGAGATTCAAGATGGCGGATTCACAAGAAGGAGCCTGTTTAGGTAAAATGGCTCTACTTCAGATCGTCATTCAATGTTATGGTCTTTAAAGGAAATATTTTTCACGGTCATTTTATTAGCAAAGCTCAGGGTTTTCTAAGAGTTACAGGGCTATGGCCTCAAAAAGCTCTCCTAGCTCCGTCCCTAAACACCAAAGAAAAGGCCTGTTAAAATAAGGTTGGATATGTTTGCGTTAACTCCTCACGGAATTGATCGGCGAAACAAATTACGGCACGTCAATTGTTTGCAGTACTAGTAATAGATGAAACTGTACCCAATCTTCAACCGTTAAATTTATAACTGTTCGGTCATTCTGTCGACGAATAGCTCATATTCAGGGCCGTACCTAGGATTTTTTGTCTGTGGGGGCAAACTCCACAAACCTTCACAGAGATCTCCCGTATACAGCCCAACAAAATCAAAAAACTATGTTAGGAAAAAAAATTAGTCTTCCTGGCGGGGGCCAACTGACCCCTGCCTCCCCCCCCCCCCCGCTATGTAAGGCCCTGATATTAAGTGTCTGTGAACGCAGAAATGTCCATGTTAATAATAATTTAAAGGAATTTTAAGCTGTCATGCGTGATAAGTAAGAAATCGACTGCACATTTGTGCATGGACTATTCAGTTGCGATAAACAGTAATTCTAGTTAAATGAAGATCAATGACAGATAAATATTATTAAATTAAATACGTTTGTGGCCGTTTAAAAGCAGTATTCTCTTTCAAAAGGAAGCGCGTGGAGTTAATATAATGTCTACAAGGGCAGGCAAAGGTGGTGTTGGTGGTGTTTTTTTGGGGGGGATGGGTGGGTAGGGAAGAGATCAAGCTCTACCCCGTGGATATTAACAATTTATTTATTGTTCATACTTTTCGGGTATCTCGCAACCACGTAACTCTTGGTCAACTTTAAGAGAGGATGAAGTTTAAGGCGGTTAATCCCACATATGACGTCAGCTGGTACCCAGTTCTCTAGCGGACAGTGTTACCACGCACGTTGCGTGGATTCTTTCGTGGACGATACTATTTTGAGTAAAACGGAAAAGATATTCTGCATGAGTAAAATCTTTGTCACAGGAATTGGCTCTTTTAAGACTGTTCTGGTATTTCTGAAACTGGAAGGGCGCTAAAAATAATTTGCGAGGGATGAGCTTGGAAGTAAGCCATATTTTCGTGGTGGGTTCTACAAACAAAATTGTGGGAATGTGTGGCGCGCTTTTCAAAACCCTTACCCTGTTTATGACCAAACTCTGTGATATTCCCCACGCTATTTATCACCTGACCAAACATTGGATACCCTATTAATGACCATTTTCAACTGACACAATTGTCCTAAACAAAATTTTTAAAGGGATTTTGTTCAAGTGATGGTCTTATTTAAAATGATGAAAAAGTAGCGTCTTCTAAAAAAGGTATACCCACTTCAAGATTAGAGTAGAAGGGCCATTCTCCATCTATGACCAAAGTGGCCAAAATCGGTATGACCAAAACGACTGAAAAACCATACCCAGTGGGGCAGAACATCCCTGGCTCAACCCCCCTAGGGCCATACATTAGGGAGATGTTGACTAATATCAGGAGCCCATTACCTAGAGCCTCCATACAAATTGTACCCTTGGGCCAACCCTGCCTCGTATCTTTTTATGTTTAGAACTGTGATATGTGCAGGATTTCTTTAACTTCCTGCGAAAACAAGCTACCTTCCACTTAAAATCCAAAAACTAATGAGCTTTTCTCGTTTTCTGCCATTTTAAAAATACTTTCGTGTGGCAGACATATGAAGTATATAGAGGACTACAGTTCTCTTGTGATTGGCTGTTTCCAAAACACTTGCGAAAACGCCCATGGGAGGGGCTTCTAAAAATAAAAAAAATTACGGGACAGGGTTGACTCAGGGGGTCAGTATAGAAGTTGGAAGCTCCATTTAATGGGTTATGGCCTTTTCATAACGTTAATGTTTCCTCTACAGCGAAGCTTCGCTTGGGTTTTACTTGAGG
Source organism: Catalaphyllia jardinei (assembly GCA_022496165.2). NCBI lineage: Eukaryota > Metazoa > Cnidaria > Anthozoa > Scleractinia > Caryophylliidae > Catalaphyllia > Catalaphyllia jardinei. The sequence continues at coordinate 4,153,464 of CM042758.1, read as the reverse complement.
TGGCTTGCACTTTTGCAGGAGTAAAAGAACCTAATTCATTTTAGTCCAAAAATTCGAATTATTTGTTACCTTCTCTAGTTGCTGTCTGCTTAAGTATTTTACCACAATATGCGACACTGGCACGATACAAACATCACCAAATTGTGAAAATAAACAACCAACACTTCAAGGGAATGCTTAGCCTCCTCTGCAGCAGTTTTTTGTGATGTTGTGTTGCGTGACATCACAAAAACATGGCTGCGGAGGAGACTAGAGAATCCCTTGCACCTTTAATAACGTTTCTCTCTAAAAATCTACCCTCAAAACTCTTCCTCCTTTTGGAGTTAGAAATTCGCCCTGATTAAACATTTATGCAGCAACAAAAAATGAAATAGCTCCTTTTGAAGCAGGCAGAATTTTACTTTACGTTTAAAGTCGGGCTCTTTTACCTTCTCCGCCTCACGTTTCCGTAAGAGTCAGTTAGCGAGAGTCGCTAACGAAGAGTTATGAGCTTGCATGAGCAAAAAGAAGAGAGGGCAAGGAAACAAAAGAACAACGGTATTAAGGTAAATCGATCAACACAATACGAGCCTGGGTCAAAGAAAAATCTGAGTCACCGACAGGAATGAAAACCAAGACGATAAAAAGTACTCATCTTAGCAGTATGCAGGAGAACTGCCACATATGAACGCAGGCAATGCCTAGCATCTTATAAGTTCTCGTAACTCGGTGTTCGGGAGGTCATGGGTTCGATTCCTGTCGGGAACTCAGATGTTCTCTTGGTCCCACGCTCGTGTCAGACCATTTTACAGTGGTCTTCTTAGTGACCTGGCCTTTGAATAGCAGCGAGGCTTGAAGTGACTTTGTTTTGATACAGACCTTACTGCTTTTGTTGCGTAAATCAAGTTGTTCTAATGCATGCTGACTAGGGCATAAACTTGACAAAAGCAGACTAGAGGTCTCGCTGCCATTTTGAAAGGCCTGGTCACCGAGCAAACTGAATAGTGGTCTATTTACCTTTCACATTTCATTATCGAGCTAAAAAACTCACCATCTTTATTCAGCCTCGTTTCCAGGGTCCTCTCTTTTCCTCAAGGTAGAGAGAGGACACTGGGAACGAGGTTAGTGTACAAGCAGATCTAGACCAATCAAAGGTTAAGAGTAGTACTTGTTTGGTATTGTTTTGTCTCTGAAAAGGAAAAAAAAAAGGAAAGAAAGGAAAATAAAATACAATAAAAATAAAACAAAACAAAAAACAAAAACAAACAAACAAACAAACAAAATAGAAGAAGAAAATAGAAGAGAACTCAGATATTGAAGACACCTTAAGTGAGTTTACACGTACGAGAGAACTCTTAGGCTCGGCTACTAAGCGAATATTTCCCAGCACGCTCTTCCTCTTTCCAGGGGAAGCGATGGCCGATAGGTTTGTTAGTTGTTGTATGCACTATCTATCCGTTCCATCCGGACGAATGCAAGACTTCTTTAATTCTGACTTTAGCAAGAAAGGGATTTTGCATTTTGTCCCTTCGTTTCTATTCAATTATTTTCCCGAAAGAACAAACGAAAGGGCCACCAAAACAAGTTTACTTTTTGTCATATCGAACCCTAAAATGCTTCGATATCGTTCAACACTTACGAATACTACAATTTCAACATTTCACGAGATGCGTATGGACTGTTTCTGTTTCTCGTCGTAGTTGTACACCTTTGTCATCCTTAACACGTCGACTGGTTAAGGCCAGGTTTTTCTCTGGAATTTGTTTTATTATTGTAGAGGAAAACTATCTTATTTCGTTTGGTATCTTATTTTGCAGAGAGAAGGTTCCACGTGTCCCCGAAACTCTTCTCAAAAAGAGGAAGAGTTTAGAACAGTTGAAGGCTGCCAGGGCTAAAGCACAGCTTGCGCAAAAAAAGGTTTGTCGCCTCGCTTTATTTTAGGCAAAGCATAAAATGAAGTTGCTCTAAAAGTCATCACTTTCAAGCATTGGCTTGCCCTTCGACGTGTTAACTTTGATCACAGGGCTGAGAAGGGGAAAATTATTTCGAATTATACTGGTCGGATGTGTAATCCTGTTGTAAAATGTAAGAACGCTTCACTAGGGTTTTAAATTCGGACTTTCGAACCACTTCATAAACAGTGAGTACAACATAAAAGGACTCAATAGCTTCAGTTGATTGGTGACGTGCTGGTGAGTGGTGGCTTGGAAGTTCGATTTATTTTTTATGTATTAAGGATTTGTCACACAACAAAATTTGAAATGATTAAGATGGAGGATAGTGATTTACCACAAATTAAGTGGCAAGGAAAAGAGGAAAAAATACACATAATATATTCTTTATGAAGCAGGGCAGACAGACTACACAAAAGTAATGCTCAATAGCTTTCTTTTTAATGGTGACACACTGGGGTTTCATTCACAGACTTGAAAGTTGTAACAACCTTGGGCAGCATAATAAACAGCACCATGTGAAATTATCATTCATTAGTATGTTGTAAGCCTGATAGCCACACTCTGATGCCTATATCACTACTACAGTTGTTAAATGCAACATAAAAACTCTTTTTTCCCCTCTAATTTAAGGTACGAAGAGTGAAGCGCAAGGAAATCTTTAAAAGAGCTGAAAAATATGTGAAGGAATATCGTCAGCAAGAGAAAGATGAGATCAGGATGAAGCGTATGGGACGGAAACATGCAAACTTTTATGTCCCTGCTGAAGCCAAGCTTGCTTTTGTTATTCGTATAAGAGGGTATGTGGAGTTTTAATATCAGGGACGGGTTGTTCAAAGCCAGATTAAACTAACCCAGGATAAGTGAGAATTTTGATTTGAGTTTTGTAACTTTTTGTTGAGGTTTTCTGTTTTTCCATATTTGTCCTTCAGTTTAGAGTTTGAGTAATCTCAAATTCACAAACACAAGCAGTGAAAGACATTTTTATACAAAATATGTTGTCCAAAAATATCAGTTTGGTTCATGTTAACTCGTTAGTGTTGACCTGCTTTCGAACAACCTTTCGAATAACAAGTGTTCCTTTTGCAGAAATGTTTCTAATACAGTCATGGTTTTATTGGTATTTCTTCAGTAAAAAGATTGTCAGTTAATGATAGAACAAGATTTGTACATATAGATTTGTGAATATGAAGAGTTATGAATGATATGTAGTCCATCTTCTAAGCAAGGAAAGGCATACATGTATAATGCGAAGTCCAAACGCAGTCTAACGCAGCATGCATACGTTTAACCCTTTGCGTTAAGAACGCGCATACGATGTTCATTTAGTTCTGAGTGGTACTGTAAGTAATTATGTCTTCTTTGCTATTTTATGTCTATAGTTTATATGTATTAAACTGTAGGATTTTTATGTGCAACACTGAAACATTGTGAACAAGCAAAGTTCTGTGATGTAGTAATTGATGTAACTTGGTCCAACGTGACACCCAGTGGGTTGGCCCTCACTGGCTCTGTCTTGATGGCTTTTGGGAGCTGAGTGTCCTAGAGACACATCACCCATGATGTCTGTTCCTTGCCATGTCGTTGGAGATCAAAACTGCCCCCAGTATCTCACTGTGTGAGCACTGGTTTGGTGCGGTGCTTTGTATATTCCTTGTGCTTCCCAGAGTCACTCTGTGACCATGACTGGGGGGATAAACCATACAATGAACAATATTGTTTATGCATTTTTTGTGATCTCTTTCATGGAGGTATGTGCATGCAAATAGTCAAGCAAATATTGTTGTGTTTATTTGTTTGCTTTTTGTTTGTTTGTAGTATCAATGGTGTGAGGCCAAAGGTCCGAAAGATTCTTCAATTGTTTCGCTTGCTGCAGATCCATAATGGTGTGTTCATTAAGCTAAACAAGGCCACGATCAACATGTTACGAATTGTGCAGCCTTATGTTGCATATGGGTGAGTAAAACTTGTTTGATTCTGGTGCAGTCGTCCTATATTTTTGTTTGGAATCTTAACTTTTTATAGTAAGCAAGGCATAAGGTACTACTTAGCTTAGCAGATTTTAAAATTTGATTAAGTTTGAAATTGTATTGGCTTAAGCTGTCAGCTTTACATGTACCAATCCAACGTGACACCCAGTGGGTTGGCTCTCACTGGCTCTGTCTTAATGGCTTTTAGGAGCTGAGTGTCCTAGAGACACATCACCCATGATGTCTGTTCCTTGCCATGTCGTTGGAGATCAAAACTGCCCCCAGTATCTCACTGTGTGGGTACTGGCTTGGTGTGGTGCTTTGTATATTCCTTGTGCTTCCCAGAGTCACTCTGTGACCATGACTGGGGAGATAAACCATGCAATGAACATTCTTTTCTGGTTTATCACTTTTTTTGTTGTACATTACCTCGTAATAAATGTTTTTGTGATGCACGGCCTGGTTGACTGTCACCCGCCTAAACTGAGGGCCAGAATTGTTGTTGTTAACTAGACATGCAAAAAAAAAAATGAAGTTCTGCACTTTTTAAGGACATTTGTGCTAATTGTTTCTGCGCATCCTTACTGTGCACGCAAATTCACATGCCATGTCATGCATGAGCGTGCGCGTTAAGTCATAAAATAAACAAATGATAGGGCAGCTGGCCATTGCTAGAGCTTTGCCTGGATTTAACGACCTTGGACGTTTGATGACCCCAATTTTTCTTTCTCTACTAATTTTCTACGTTTAGGGAAAAAATTAAATCTATTGACTAGAAGTTTGAATTTTTGGCAAAATGCACCATCGAATTCCGTTCTTATTAGCTCTTCGTGCATATGTGCAGCAGTTTCAAATGCCTCTTAAAAGGTTAAATTTTGTGAAAACGTTAGTAGCACTTGGAACTATTTACGCAACAGACCCACTTCTACAAAAATAATATGACTAAGATCGTTTGCCTCTGTTGACTCACCTTCGATATTTTTAGCTATGAACCCCTGTAGACCGTGCTCAATTATATGGGACATTTTTCAAAATCAGTATAGTTTACCATGTGCTTTATCTCTGAAACGAAGATGGTGATCTCCAATTTTTTTTTGCATTTCTGGCACAAGTAACTCATTATCTGTCTGCAGTAAAAATTTAAAAAGTTCTATTGACTGGAAAATTTTCATGCGAATGCCCTTAATTACAGGCAAACTTGGAAATTCAAAGCAAAGCCAGCAAATGCATTTTTTCCTTTTTTTGCAGCTGTCAGCCAAAAGAAACAAACCAAATCAGAATCTACTAATTACAGTTTGTACAGTCCACAAGTCATTGTGACCTTTTTGATCTGCTGAAATAAACACCTGCTTCCTGAAATGACCCTAAGATTATTAACAGCAGTGAAAAACAAAACTGTTGTTTGCTATAGAAAAATGGAGTAAGCCTATAAGCAAAACCCATTTTACTTTCAAGTATAATGTGCTTGATCATATTCCTCCAGCAAATACTCAGTTGTGAAGGAACCAGTCAGTATCCAAAAGAACACAACAAGTGTCAAGTAAGCTGTGGAAAACAAAAACAACACAAAAGGACACAAAAAAGTGTCCTTAATTTCTTAGCCGACCAGAGTATGCGCAGAACCCAGTGTTGTGTGAGATGTATTACAAATAATAGTTTGATTTGTTTTTTTTTAGGTACCCAAATCTGAAGAGTGTGCGAGAGTTGATCTACAAGCGTGGCCATGGCAAGGTCAACAAACAGCGTATTGCCATCACTGACAATGCAATCATTGAGAAACAGCTGGGCAAGTATGGTATCATCTGCATTGAGGATCTCATCCATGAGATCTACTCAGTGGGTGAGCACTTTAAGGAAGCTAACAACTTCCTGTGGCCCATGAAGCTCAGTTCTCCAAGGGGTGGCTTCCATAAGATTACCACGCACTTTGTTGAGGGCGGTGATCATGGAAACCGAGAGGACAAGATCAATCAGCTTATTCGCAAAATGAACTAAAGCCTTGTATAGAATGAAGCGCAATAAACTGATACTGTTTCCTTCACTGTTGTCGAGTGAATAAGAATTAATTAAGAATAAACATTTCTTTTATCCAGTCTGTCTGGCAGCAAACCGTACTCCTTAATCTCGATTCTGTGGAGAAAGCCGGTGCAAAGGAGAATTGAAGCTAAATGAATGTACAAGGTACATATGCTTTATTGCACACCAGAGGGAATGAGAGAAGGGTAGGGTGACCGGGGGTTGGGGGCATTTAAAGTACTTCTTTCTAGACTGATGATAGCCTGCCACAGTACACGTACATCTTAGCCTAATATTTTCTTCCCATTCTGGGCGAGGCTGGCGAAATTGTTTTCGCTCTTAAAACACATCAAATGTTTTCCCTCCGCACTGCGCTGGTTAGTTATGATGTATGGGAAGTCACATGATAATCAAGACATCGTGAACCGTCGGGAGCGTGCGAGCTTGATATGCGAAGCAAGGCTTACGTAGCCTGCGATCATACCCTTCATCCCTTTTACTTCTCCCTTGCAATAAAAAAAGAACGCCTGATCGCAGGTAAAGGCTTATGCGAAGCCACAAGTAGCGCGGGCTTCTCGCTCGGGGCAGTAGCATAGGCGTCCTTTTCGGGATTCGTGCGCCATCACGCTTTCCGCTTGCACATCACGCTCTCGGTAACGAGCACACGCATTCTTCACTACGGATTTTCGAGGAAAAGAGTAGAAATGAAGCTGGGTTTTTAAATTTTGCCACCGCAGTGTGGAGAGGGACTAAGTAAAACCAAAATAAACAAAATAAAAGCAGCAGGAACAAATTTTACTGCAGGTCAAAGAACTACATGTATAGGACCCAAAGAAACACGTGAGCTTTTCTAATCCCTGAATTTGGTAGCGTTTTGCATTGTACTTGCAAAATTAAATTACATTGTACTTGTAAAACTAAATAATGTATAAATCTCGATATTCCTATCACAACTTTTCTTTCAATTGCAACGCGAGGAGAAACTATTTCTTGATCACAATTACTGGCCAAACAGCTCACATGCATGCCTTCGCAGACAATCCCAGACGCGGACCGGCCCGGACCACGTGATCCGAAATGAATGAACGACAGGCGCGATATTTAGGCCTAAGAACTAGGCAAGCCCACATGTACATGTGGACAGCGGAAAAGATACCAACATGGCGGACCACGACGACGAATTTTGAGTTGAAGTTGTTGCGTGTATAGTAAACTATGAGACAAGCTATGATAGATTATCAGCGCTATAAATAATGGCTCAAGTGAAAAAATCTGGTCCCGGTGTTCTCCTTAAATCAAAGTAAGTACTTCATGAAAGTATCAGACCATTTATAGGAAATCTGTTTGTTGAATTCGAAACCGCGCGCCGATTCCTCTTGCACGTGTTTCATGAATTTACTTGGTACTATTTAAGCTTACTAAGCTTAAGCTTAAGCTTATATATGCATGTAGCTTATGGTTTACCACGGGAAGAGCTTAGAAAATTGATCCCCTTTTCTTGTTAGCTTTGAAATTGCGTCGAAAATTGATGCGTTCTACACTGGAGGCAAAGTTCAGGTAAGCTTAACTTAATGTACAGGTCTGTCAATGGTTTTCCCCAGTCGGGGATGGGGCTGGGAGGTGGGTGCGATCGGGCATACCCATGGGGTTTGAAATTTCTCCTTCAAACTTTGGTAAATTTTTTCACCATGCAAAAACTTCTATATAAACTTTCCCATCCTAGGGAAATTCCATAAAATAAAATCATATTAATATATAGCAAAGATACTTGTTTACAAACAGTGCTTTTGTTATTTAAATGTTTAAAACGTTAAACCAAAGAACTCTTTGTTTTACTGGCCAATGGTTCTCGGGTTGGCATAATAACAATAGGTGACTTCACTGATATATCTTTGCTATAGTATAATAATATTACTCAGGTGATTATAGAAATTCTTGCGCTCTCAGTGGCCGAAAATGAGGTCATATTCCGCTATAATCACTTTGCCTTCGGTGAATAATTGTTAAGTAATCAAACATAAGAGAGTTTAATATTAGCAGCAACTTGTAAATGAAATTGTCTTATTTTCAAATGGCATCTTCCCTGATACAGAGGGGGCACCGCCAGAATTCAGTTTGGGTGAATTGACTCACTTGGTACGGTACATGTACCATTTAATTTAAGGACACTGCTCAAACTCAAACCATGAAATGTAGGGAGCATTGGCAACTGCATGTTGGTTGCTCTTAACATTGTTCAACAGGCAAAAATATCATCTAACAGCTGCTATTACAAAGGAGAAAAGTTATTATAAAATGAAAGATTGGAGAAAATTAGATATACATGTTATCTCTTCTTTCACCTCTTCAAGATCCTGTGAACGCCCACCGATCTATAAGAATGCACTAAAATGCCAGGTTTGAAGATACATGTAGGTTTTCTGTCGTGTATAATACTTCTACTACCCCTATCAACCCAATGTTAACAATCTTCCCGACCCTGGGGCAACATAGACTTGTCAAATTCTCAACGCAGTTGAGGTAATTTTATGTCAAACCCTATGGGTTTGCCTGATTCGTCCTGTGGGAAACCATTGACAGATGCATGCATAATTGTACATGTACATGTATGACCTTAAATCTATTGGACTACATGTATATGTAGCTTTTCACCAAACAAACTTCAATATAGCTTTAGTAAGCCTAAGCCCATCATTCTATTTTATATCAATCCATATTCTTTCCCCCAAACTCGTCTTTTTGACAGAGCAAGTACAGATTTAACCATAGGAAAACAGATGGATTTTTTAACATAATGCACCCCCTCCCTGCCCGAAATAACTTGAGTTTTCTTGATGCCCTTTAGATGAAAATGCCAACTTTCTAACAACCCCCTCAAAAGTATTCAAAACATCAAACATATCTCATTCCTAAAGGTTACAATCTTTTTGGTAACCACAAAGCAATTGACCCACATCCAAGAGAAACTGTAAGGTGATTGAATCAGCCGTTTAGTCATGTAGCTTTATGCATGGTCAGAAATGGGTGTTGAACATGAAGGCATGCATACATGTACCAGAACCGGTCTTTTCTCATTCCAGATTCTGTTTTCATACAGAACCGCTGGCATTCTTCATTTCTGACCAAATGAAAAAAAAAAAGGAAAAATATAAGAAAGGGTAAGCCCCTTCAAAAATGTTCAGGGATATTCCTCCCTCCATGCATGTTTAAAACACTTTAATTTTAATCAAACAATCAAAGTTAGATGTCTTTTTCATATCAGCTACTGTATATAATGTAGCATGCTCATAATCACATTTGACTGGTGTTTGTATAGACTGTGAGCAGTCTCTCTTTTCCTAGAAATTCCGTGGGAAAGAACAAAAAAATAAGTAAGCGTGCGAACGTGACTGTGAGCATGACTTTGGAGTGGCCGCTAGTAGCATGGGTGTTGGGAGATGAGCGAAAAGCTCATCAACTAAGGCCCACGCTACTAGCAGCTTGCGGCATCGCCGCTCCCACATCATGCTCACGCATACTTGTTTTGAGTTCTTTCCCACGGATTTTCGAGGAAAAGAGAGACTGCTCGCAGTCTTGTGTTTGCATGGTCTTGTGTAATTACTGATTTTGAAATGAATACTGCTTTTAGTGGACATGTTTACCACTGTTTGCTGTTCTCTTGTCTTTTTAGTTTTCATCTGATGAAGATCACTTGTTCTGTACCTGTAATGACAAGATTCAGGTTGTTGAAATTCAGACAGGCAAGGTTGTTCAGACATTACAGGAGGTAAACTTTACACACGATGATGGTGCATGTACTTTTTATAAAAATATTCTTACTACAAAATTAAACATTTTTAGTGTTTCTCTGTAGTTGTAAAACCAAGAGTACGCATTTAGTAGAATAAGGATTACTGTGGGAACATGAGCTGTAGGCGAGTGATTCCAAGCTTTTTTAAGTTTTCCAAAACTTTCATGAGTGATGCTGTACAATAAATAAACTTGAAAGAAAAACAGTGAAACTGTGTTCTGGGTATAGAAGTACTGTAACAGCCTTCAGCACATGCTTTCTTACACTAACTGTTTTGAATAAACACACCCACACTTGAACCCTTTTTAAAAAGCCAGCCCTATTAAAGTCCCGGTGAGCGCTTTCCTATTGTTTAATTTCACCTCTATCAAACGGCCTACCCCTTTTAACAGGGCATCTGACAGGATGTGGTGGTGCAGATCCGCATAACCCACCTACTTCCGCATCCTCCGCATCTTTGGGGCATTTTTCTGCATAAAACTACAAAATTGCTACATATAAGTAAAGTATTATTATAAAGCAAATGCTTACCATCCTTAGAAGCAAAACTAGCCGAGAGAAGTATGAGATTGACGATTTTAAAGAAGTTATTCACTTAAACAGCGACAAAAACACATCTTTTTATTTGTTCGTAAACAATTTTAATTAAAAACATCCAGGCGTTCCATAGTTTCTTCATGAGCCTGGGTTCTAATTTGCGACTTCCGGTGTCCAGTTTCCCTTGTCTGATTTAATGCCGTGGGTAACAAGCTTCAGAGAAACTCAACTACAAAAACTATGGAACAAAACTGCGTTGAGCGAGGAAATACCTGTCCATGAATAAATAATTATTATGGCAAAAAGTCAAACATGTCATAAACAACTAAAATTCTCGTTTAGTCGTTAAAGTGTATTTTATACGTGTATTGAAAAAAAGCCAAGGGAACAGTTTTATTGATTTGAGAAATTTCCGCATAATCTGGCATCTTTTCCACATAATTGTCACTTTTGTCCGCATAATTTTGCAGAAAAATTTCCGCTTAATTTTGCATGTTTTTCCACACCCTATCAGATGGCCTGTTTAAAGCGACCACTATCCATTTTCCTGAGGGTGGCCGTTTAATGGGGTTGTACTGTCAGTAATGTATTTTAGTGAAACCCCATTAATGCTTTCACCAACAGGCCACAAAAATTTTGGCTGTGTTACTTAGCATTTCTTTGGGCCAGAATAACATGGCCATGATAATAATGAGGTAACTATAAGGCAGAGTGCCAATGTATACATGTGCTGGTACATGTCGTTAGTGTTTAAGAAATAGAAAACATGTACCATGTTTCTATCAAGTTATAGAAACATGAGTGAAAGTTTGGAAGAACGAGAAATGCTGTGGGAACACAAGCAGCAGGCGAATGTTTCCACAGCTTTTTCGAGTTCTCCCAAGCTTTCACTACCATACCATATCTACGTCAGCATTGCGCGCTAGTTCTGTCTCCATCGAGTTATACAACATGACTTTTAACCAATCAGCATGCGTGCTTTCTTAGGACTGTTTTCTTATCCAATATAATAATGCTGGCCTTTTTAATAGCCTAAGAATATATTTTAATTTATAATTTGGTCATAAAGGCATGACACACCTAGATTGTTCTTAGCTAATTGCAGGCATGCCCTTTCCTGTAATTAAGTGAATATATAGTACATGTATATATATAGAGTGTCTAAACCTGATCAGGTGACATGCACATTCAGATTCAGATTCAAAGCAAATGCTAAATATTTTTAACCTGCCTTAAATGGGTTTCATTCGCTGAGTGCTTCTTTTGTTCTACTAATTCTAAATACACAAAAATCAGGTACATGCATGTAAAGAAAGCAAACATAAAATGTTTACTGTATTGAGTACTGAAATTCCAGTTTTTGTTAGCTGAAATCAGCTTACACTGTACATCTAGCATTATGAGATACTGTTGATACCTAGCTGTTGTTGTGTTTCATTCCTTCTCGAATTTAAATTTAATACATATGACTGTATACACTGAAATTTTCTGTTTTTTAGGAAGGCGATGTTATAAGCTGCTTTGCTGCAAGTCCTGATGACAAGGTACAGTGTGAAACCATTAAACGCATTAAGAGTTCAGTCAGGATGTTCTGAGGTATTCTGTCCTCCTACACAATTAACTTTATATTGAAGGAGACCTAAAACTAATAGTTTACTAAGATAGGAAAACACCAAAAGGATAGTTATGTAATAATTTCCAATTTTTGAAT